>JAWNKZ010000254.1:10310000-10910000 GCA_035041615.1 Drosophila anomalipes
AGGCTGGCTAGTTGAATGGTTGGATGGGTGGATGGTTGTACCACTTAGGAGCTCACATGACTCGCTCATTCATATGTCAATAAATCAAAGTTATCAAGACAAACTTTCACTCGACAACGTTTCGATCGAATTTTAAGGGTGCTTGTTCTTCAATGACAAAACCAATCGAACAAAAATGTTGCAGTCGACTTTTCTACACTCGTAAATACCCTGTGCCTAAGTCTAGGGTCATGATTTACTTGTTGCACTTAATATTAATTTATATATTTATAGTCATACAATTTAAACAATGCAGGCGCAAACTAAAATCATTCATCCATAAATAATTTTAATTGAATTTGGAACTATTCAAAAATATTCATGTTAGGCTTTTAGTTGATTGTTCGGTAAGAACTGTAAATTACTATCAGACATTATAACAACATTATATAATTGCCACTTTTTGATGGACTATTGAAAATTGGCTGTCCAACTAGCTCATGTATACTTTCAAAAAAACTAATCAATTTAATATTGTTGTTTCGCTAAATAATTTTTTAGGCACACCCAATTTGTTGGGTAATTGCTATGCGTATTTGGTCTTCAATTATTTCCAATGTTAAAAATCTAAAACTTTCCCCCGCTGCTTTTGACACATTTTCGGACTGTTGACGGTCGCAATAGGCCAATAGATTAATTGTCGGCGGGAATTGACATAATTTCATGGCTTTTTGCGCAAAATCTTTAATGATTATATTAACTGCTGATTAGCAATTAGCAAACAAGCAAAACCAAATGGCAGCCAGACATAATGAGATCTGAAATTGTAGATAGACATGGAGAAGACGTAGGTAGAGGTACAGATGAAGGTGAACACGAAGATGAAGATGAAGATGAAGAGTATGGTGACGCAGATGCTGCTCGCGAAACTGCCAAGCCCAATCCCCGTAGGCGCTCACGGCATTAAACGGTGGCCAGGTGTTAAAACTTTGCGCAGCAATTCACAGCACTTATTAATAGACAATCAACAATGACAATAACAACAACAACAACAGCAGCAACAGCAACAGCAACGGCAACGGCAACAATGGCAACCAACAGCAGCAGTAGAAACAACAATTTTCTGGAGCCACAGATGTAACAAGTTGTAGCTAATTTCGACCAGTTAAATGCAGACCATTTCTATTGTAGTTGTACACAGAAAAAAATCGAACTGAATTTTGGAAAATCGCCCTGTAAATTATACAATTTTTGTTTTTTTTTTGTTTTAAATAATTTGTAAATTTTTTCTATTTTTCAGTTATCTATTTCTTAATAATATAAAAAAAATAATCGAATATAATCGAAAAAACACAAAAAATCATTTCTAAAATTCAAAAAATAGTAATGAAATTTGCGTTTTCAACTGCTATGTTTGAGTTTAGATGTTGTAGCTCATTAAATTCAATTATATGTATTTTATACGCTATCTGAAATCTTCAAATAGTAATGTTTAATTTATTAATTTTTACAAATATACTTTCTGAATAATAAGGTATCAAAACTAAGGCGATCTTTCAAAATTCGAGCAATTTCTTTTTCTAAGTGTGCTGATGTTTTTTCTCTCTTGCCTTATGGTGTTTGCCCAAACGCATTGATAAACAATTCGACAGCGAAGATCGTGATCCGATCGTGGCTATATAGTATAATAAATTCCGTTGTTAACAATTGATTTCAATCTCAACAAATTAAATTTAAAATAAAAATAAAACTGAAAATGCAACTATCTATTTGGAAATACGAAATGCAACCAATGTAGTGCAACTTATCACAAGCTAATAAGTTATTTGTTGAAAGTGGTTTAAAAAGAGCAAGACCTTTGCCCTATTTTTTACATAATAGATTTATTATTAGGAAATATGTCAATTAATACTAATCGAAACTATAAACACTTCGTAAGATCGTAGATAACTGAAACTCGCTGTTTACGCACAACATTGTCATACTCCCCTCACACTCTTTTGATAACAGGGTATTATATATATATATATGTATATTCAAAAAAGTATAGCTGAAAGCTATTGTCAGTCATTGGACGTTGACGCTGCTGTTGCTACTGCTGTTGCTGCTGCTGCTGCTGCTGTTGCTGCTGCTGCTGCTGCTGTCATTGTTGAGTGCTCGAATTATAAGGTCTGTCATGTCATTAACAGTAAGTGCTTATTATAATATACTTCATAAGTGTATCTACATACATATGTGCTTGTAATTCTATCGTCATATATGGCTATATTTGCACATGTTTTTGTATACGTATTATATGTGAATAAGCACGAAGCAAATGAAGCTGTGCTTTCTGAAGCAAACTTTACAACACTTCCTGAAATACAGGCAAAAATACAGATCGTAAGTAGTTTGCAACTCTGTATATATATATATGTATTTTTGATAAGCAATACGAATCAAGTTCATATAGATATGCCTGTCTAGCTATCTTGATGAAACTTGGAATGCAACGGTCATGTTGGGATGGATCAATACTTTGCTCATTTGTAAATTTTGTACGTATTTGATGATAAATGAAATTTCAATTTGGCTTTCATTCGAATTCTCTATTAAGCCCTACAATCAACGAACTCAACTGACTAGAAACGAGTTGTATTGTTATGTTGTAAACTATTGAATATATTTCCTATAATCAGCGAAATCCGCCTTAAAAGTATGCTTGACTTTTGTCCATTGCATTTTCATTCCCATTGCTTTTAAAAATGTAAAGAAAAAGTATCATAAACATAAATGCCTCTGAGTTTTTCCTATGAAGTTTCAGTGTTTCACGAGTCCGGCGACAATCTAAATATATACTTTTCTGCGAAAAATATTCACTAAAACACTATGAAAATTATACAAGCTTTTGAAGAAATGTAAGGCAAAAAAAAAATGAGTGAAAAATTAATTAAAAGTGAATAACAGTTCGTTATTAAGTGACGAAAATTTGCAATAAATGTATTTTCGATATATTTAAGTATTCGCAGTACCACTTTGCAGTCAAATGATTCTGAGTTGGACACACACACACACACACACACTAATTGAGTCACCAGTGAAGATGATGCGATGTTCACTTAGTCCAAGTTTCGTCATGAATCTGGCAATAGGAATCTCAATGAATAATCAACTTAAATGAGGAAATCCGTCCAAACAATGTAATCGAACTGAAATGTTCGAAAGGGAGGGAAGACTACAATAATGATTAATCCTGCCGAATATGGCTGCTGTTTCGGATGCTCAGTCAGCTTAAGCTATAAGAAATGTATAATAATTAATTATTACGCATTCGCAGCGAATGCCACAGACTTTTGTCTGACTCGTTTACTTAACCATTGAATAATTGGAGCTGCAAAAGTGCAGCTCAAATGGTCGATTTCAAAAGAGAACTGGCTTATAATTTATAAGTTATAGATTAAGTTTTCCCTTTGCACTCAAGCAGGTGGCAGCATCCAATTGATTGATTGATTGCTGCCCTAATGAGGCCCAGCTCTGGGGTCTGCTCCAATTTTACCTTTGGACTTGGCGTGTCAACTGCACCCTTGGGAGCCGCGTTTAATGTGTGCTACTTAGCCCAAATACCTATATATGTATATGTATATGTATATATATATGTATATGTTTTTATTATTCTATTCGTATTTGTGCTGAAGTTGCATGCGTTCGCTCAATTTAACTCGCAACCGGACGGCGATGAGTGGCGCCCCAGGGATTGGGGCGAGAGTTTGCTTAGTTTTTTTCTTGGCCCCTGCCTGATAAGAACCGCAATGTGTTATTGTTATATCTATAGCTATAGCTGTAGATATTATTGTTGTTGTTTTTTTGTTGTGGCCAACATATGCCGACTGCTTTGAACGGACCCCTTGGCTAAGCCTTTGTTTGCTTGGGCTGCTAAGATGCTGCGGGGGCATATTATATATATATTTTTTTTTTTTCTTGGCCATGTTTGGTTTTTTATGACTTTATCAACGTTTATGGCCAATGAGTGTTTGTGAGTGGGGAGGAGGCGTGGGAGTGGACGTGGCAAGAACGCCTCCCTCAGGATTTGCTTGGTTATAGGGCGGATGCCAACTGGTTCTGCGGTTCTGCTATTATTGCATCATTATAATATGCCTTATGCGTGGCTGTGTGTGTGTATGTGTGCATGTGTATGTGTATGTGGTGTGCGTGTGTGCGTGTGTGGTGTGTGGTGTGCTGACAATGGTGCGACAAAGTCAGCGCCACTTTAAAGTGCCCTGAACTTGATTAATGAATGGCGACGCTGAAAAGTGTGCTACGACATGCAAGCCAAGCACACAGCTGCAAACACACACACACACACACACACACACACACACACACACACACACACACACTTGAACACTCAACATGTCGACGACACGTAAGAGGCACCGAGATGGTTAGGTGCTGTTAAAGGTAACATAAAAATACAAATAAAAGTGGAAGAAAAAGCAAGAGAAAGAATTTTTTGCCAGCGCGTACAAATTGAAATTGGCTCGCAACTTGGCAGCTAATTTAATATGATTTAGGGAGGGGATGGCTGCCCGACAAAGTGGAAGCAGCAGCAAATGTAGTAGAAATAAAGAAGCTGAGTGCCGCAAGACATAAACAGTAGCATTAATTTCCCGATAGTATCTGTCTCGTGCAATGATTTTTTTTTGTTTTTTAGCCAGCTGCGAACCGGAATTCAATTCAAACTTAAGAATTTCATATCTTAACGTGCACATTTAAATCGCCTCTGTGATTTTTTAGTTGGCAATCCAATTTGTTAACTGCTTTCCTGGCACCCGCGCTTTCCGCACAACTTGAGCCGCAAAACTTTTGCATGTCCGTTTATAAATTGCCTTATGACTGCCTTTCGATAAACTTTGCTAAAGTGAAATGCTAATACGTCGTCGAGTTTAAGCGCTTTTTTAGCACATGAACAGTGAGCAAATGAGAGAGCGAGAGAGAGAGAGAGAGAGAGAGAGAGAGCAGGTTGTAGATATGGAAGGAGAGTGAGAGAGAGAGAGCACACTGAACCTGTAAACTCTTGCCTGCCTTCAATTCATATCTCTGCAAAAGTTGGCGCCGCTTCTGCTTCCTGGCAGCAACCATTTTTATGGCTTCCTGCGCTCCGCTTAAAAAGATACTCGCACACACACACACACACACACACACGCACACACCCACAAACACACACTGACTCACACACCTTGCCGATAATTTAAATTGTAGCTACTTTTTCAAACTCCCACCTATTTCTGTTCCTTATCCTGAGCTGTTGCGTTCTGTAATTTGCTGTAATTGAATTTCAACGATTTGTAGCTGGAAAATTTCCTAGAATCTCAGTTATTACTGTAGCTGGCAGAGGAAAAAGTCTTGGAGCCAACGAATTTTGCATCATCACCGATTACCGTTGTCTGCACAAATTGCGCATACGCAGCGCTGCCAGCTCATAAAAAATTCAAACCGTATCCAGAGCACAGAGAAAAACCCATCAGCGGTCATCAGGAATAAGGCAATAAGGCAACAGTGAACGAGGAGGCAAGGGGGCGAGGGGGGCGAGGGGGCGAGGAGGCGAGGGGGCGGCAATTTCATACCCAATGCTTCAAAATGCGGAGCTCATTTTCGATTTGCGCAACAAATGAAGTGAGAAATTATTATTATTATTTTTATTATTATTAATATTACGAATGCTGGCAACTAAAACATTTTTGCTGGCGTAAGCAGCTTCCTTACCTTATCCCACTTCCCCTACCCCACTCAATCTCACCCAGCGTCAGCGTCGTCGTCGCCATCATGTTCGATTCCGCCCGCCATTACCCGTGGGCGCATCACGTATTCACAAAGCAAACAAACTCCGGCACACGCATAAATAAACAGACCAACGGGTCGTGTAGGGAGGGGACGGTGGTGGGTAGTGTAGGGCAAAGGCAACAAGAGCCTGCCAAACGAAATATGAAAAAATATCAAAACAAAAAAAAAAAAAAAAAAAAAACAGGGAGGCAGGCAGAGTAAATTTTTGGTAAGCGCTTTCGCTTCCGTCAGTCACATCATTAAAATCGAGCCGTCGGTGGTCGTTGCCACCCAATTCCAATCCTTGCCGCAAGTTGTTGTTGATGTGCTGCAGCGCGTGGCAAGCTACTTTATGGGCCACGGCACTGGCAGAACACAGACACAGAGTGCACACACTGAGGACAACAATTCTCTGGAGGCATTCATCAATATGCCAAACATGTTTTCTTATCATCAAATGGAAAATGCTTCATTTTCACGTACGACAGGCCGAAGCTAAAGCTAAACCAGAACCTGATGCTGATGCTGTTGCTGTTGCTGATGCTGATGTTGAAGCCAAAGCCGTCGAAGGCAGAGCTCAACGAAGCGCCCCAAGGCAACTGTAGCTGGGAATAACAGAGCGCGAGAAATATCAGTTAGCTTGACGAGCTGGGAGAACTTTGCAGGTGAATTTCGTCAGAAAACTTAGATGAGATGAAGACAGCAGCTGCCAGTCGGTCGCCGGCTATGTGGTTGGACCACAAAACTAATGGTGCCAAGCGGCAGACTACAGCGAATACTACACACAGCTGCAAATTGAGTTGAATGTGATTGGGGAGTGGGGGAGGGGGGCCTCGGCAAAGACGCGACGGAACACATAAATTGATTACCAAAACATTTCATGACAAATTCGACTTGTAACAACAATGACAGAGCACAGCGGACGATGGCACATGAGTTATATATATATACATATATATATATATATATATATATGTGGACGCGGGTGTTCGAAGGGTTTATATATGGGTTTGAAGCTGTTGCTGCCACACGCTTACAGCGCACAATTGCAATCGGCAACAGTTGCCGACAGCAATACGCATTTGCAATCGAATATGGAAATCAAAATCAGAGCACCGACTACCGTTAAGCAGACAACGGGATTGAAGAGCAACAGTCAATGTTCAAAAGCAATGCTCCTCAGGCAAGCGCACATGAAGCAACAAGATGATATCTGAATAAATTGGCCGGAATTTTAGAAAATCGAAATACTTTCGGCGCCACGGGTACTCATCAACCCTATTATTCAGAAACTATATTTCTATATTTTACTGCGAATTGAGCTCGAGTTCGTTGGCGTATTTAGTTTAGAGAACAGCTAAACTCAAACATAGCCGTGAAGATAGCAAATTTCATTACTATTCCTTGAATTGCAGAAAACAATTTTCCTGAAGAAAGTGATTTGCATTTATATTTATGGGATAATTCTTTTTTTTATTTGCAAACGTATTTCGGAAAAAATACTGAAAAAGAACACTTCTAAATTTGTAGAATTTGTTGTTTTGTACATTTAGAAATTGTTTCCAAAATATAGGAAATGGTTCTAGTTAATTTTGTATTAATTTTGTATTTAGGACTATTTTTTTTTTAATACATAAGTATTCATCAAGTGCAGGAGTTAAAGTAATGAACCCTTCATTTTGTATTTTTCGTGTATCAATTTCAATCCATTAGATGAAATAATTCAAGTTATATTCATATATTTGAAGAATGGCATAATATAGTTTTCGTGAAGCTAGATTTAGTTTATTCATCCCAGTTGATCTGTATTTGACGAGAAACACTTAATTGTACAATATTTCTTATATAGACAAGACTCGTCTTGTTTTTTTGTCTCCTTCTATACGCACAAGTATCTCAGCTATATTTAATATATATAATGTAAGTCCTGTTGTAGTTTTTGATAAAGCCCAAAGCAACGTACTCCAAATGCTATGTTTGCCAGCTGTATGTACAGAGTTCAAAGGCATCATTTTGATTTTCCGTAAAATAAACTAGAAAACAGTAAACATAAAGACATTACCGAGCCCAAAGAGATCTCTTCTGTTTGTATTCCAGAATTAAACACTGGCGCATAAGAGTATGCCACATAATATGTTTGTAGAATAAGCGTAAAGATTTTGCCGACAAGAGTACAATGAATCAAATCCAACCATGTTAATATTGATTAATTAAACAAGAAAAAACGTTGCAGTCGGGCGTAGCCGACTGCGAAATACTTTGATACCATAAGTTAGGCCAGCAGATAACAAGTAGCCAAGAAATACCGTCCAAGTTTGGCCTTCAAATTGCGATAGATATAAGCTAGTAACGTTTCTTCGAAGTTTGGTAATTGTAGCTCGTAAATTACGGGAGATATAGGTGCGCGTACCCAAAAAAACATTCTTGGAGTACGATCTTGGTAATGTAAATTGCAAGTTTGGTAACTGTAGCTGTTAAATTGCGGTATATATAGGCTTTTATTGTTTTGGGGGCCGGAATTTTGAAATCAAATTGCGTGCGAAATATGGTCTTATCCATTTACACTAACAGGTAATTTTTTATCGATAACTTTAAAATTTGGTTACTCGACCTTACAAATTGTGGAAGATATGTGCATTTCAGTTTTCTAGGGTCGAATCTCCCGGGGCCATCGGTTGTGGGCGTGGTTAAATGCCGATCCTTGGAGGAGGTTACCAGCAAGTTACCTTCCGAATTTGGTAACTCTATCTTCCAAATTGTGGGAGATATGCGGATTCATCGATTGACACTTTCCAAAATATCGGCTTTAGCGACTACGGGCGCAGGTGTGGGCGTGGCCATACAAATTTACTATCGATTTTTAATCGAGGCTACCAGTGATATAAATACCAAATTTGACGGCTCTAATTCAAATACTACTGATAAAAATATAATCTTTGAGATCCGCAATCTCTGCGGACATTTTTATAATTTAATTTAACTGTACAACATTTATTAGAGATATGCGCTGCTAAATATAATAAGAATCTATACACCGAACTTAAACTGTTGACAATTATATTTTACTGAGAATTACTAAATATAGTTAAATCAAATGTTTTCTTTTTGTTTGATATTATTATAACTGATATTATTATAACTGTATCAGAAAGGTTGACATGAAAGTAAATGAATTAATTTCGAAGCAACAACGTGTATATCGATTATTCCTATAGCAGCTACATATATGATATAGTGATTCGATACGATAGGCTCCGAAGTATTTAGTGACTGCAGGAAAAATTTGGATATTTTACTAAATAGCTTTGAGGGAGTTATGCACATATACACAGATAGAACAGACTGGGGCAAGGAGAGACGAAGAGAAGAGAGGGATATTGCTATATCGACTTTGCTAGTAATGCTGATCAAGAATATATATGGTATATAAGGTGCCAGACACAGAATGAAACAGTATTCTTGATGTGCCCGAAAGATTAAATCTCACAACATTTTTGACACTGCCATTTCTAAATTTCCGAAAATACTTTTGCCTTAAAATAAACTTGTTCATTATACAAATTCGGTTGTACTTTTTTAAGTTGACGTGTGTTGGCAGCAGCGGCAAAGGACTTTAATGAAATATGAGTTGTTGACATGTTTGAATTTGGAGCCCTGCGTGGCTTAATATAAATCGCTTATTGTTAGTCTTAATTCCATATCCACATACATACATATGTAGATTGCTGCTGCTAGTCAGTTGTCTTGCATAGCTCTAGCTTATCGATCGTTTTTAGTTATTCTCATTGTGAGAAGGTTTAGCGATGGCTTCAAACCTTTAATAAACAAAGTTTTGATAGAAAAGACTAAGCTAAGACTAAAAAGACAAAGCTGATAGCGCAAACAACGTGTTTCCGGCTCTAGTAGTAAAATTTAAAATATAACTAAAAAAGCAGATCTGTCTGATTATTCTCAAATCCAATATCAACTTTAAATTAGCTTTGAATTTTTAGTTACAACAAAGACTATAGAGAGACACAGAGAGAGAGAGAAAGAGAGAGAGAGATGGATAGAGATACTCATTGGTTAAAGACAGTGCTAGTCAAGTTGGGGAATTGGCTAACAATACCAACAGATATTGACTGGTGTGAAACTGAATTTCGATCTTACAGCGCAATCAATGAAGATCTGCAAATCTCAAGCACATCAATAGAAGACAGCAATTCTAATTAAATTAAATTATAGTTTTGCATGCATATTATTTATTTCACTACCAGTGCTCATGGTCAGCTGTTCAGTAGTACAAGTTATTGGGATCGTAAACCTCACTGGAGCTGCACAGGAAGGGGTAGCTTGGATTGACGCCAGTGGTGCACGCGCTGGCACCCACCGCGCAGCTGTTGTACATTTTGATTCCACTGACATTGGTGGCAGCATAGTTGCAGGCCATAAGGTAGGCCTTGTAGGACTGGCCAGGCACCGAATACGTGGATACGGCACAGCCCACATGGGTGTTCCGATCAGCGACCATAACGGTGAAATGGCCAATAGCGGGTCCGTTGTAGTTGGAGGGGTAGGCATTGATATGGGATTGAGTCGTCGCGGACACTTCGCTGTACCACATGTCCACGCCACTAACTGCAGTGGTCAACGAGTTCAATGGATCGAAATAACCGATCCAGGCCAGATTCTGGCCAGCCCAGTCGAAAGCGGCCGTGTTGCGGCAGCTATCGTGACGCATCTCACAGCTCTTGACGTTGAGGGAGGCGAGATAGGCAAGATCATCGTCCCACTTCATGGTGGCCATGCGGCAGGCGGGTGACAATTTGCGGTCACCGCCACCGGCAATAAAATTGCGATGCTCATTGTGCTTGGCCACAATCGCATCCTTCTCGGCAGTCGTCAGAGTCAGTAAGGTCTTATCGCTGGGACAGGAAGAAGCCCAGGCCTTTAAAATGAATACAATAAATTACTGTCTACAATATATCCATATATTGAAGGTACCCCTTCCGATGATTACTTACGCCATTGTTGTTGCAGCCAATGTTCGGTGTGGTGCCACAGTTCCTCGTACAATAGTCAAAGGCACAGGCGATGCCCAGAGCCAAGGCTAAAATAGTTATGGATAAGATGTTGCGCATTTCAATATCGTAACACGTTTGTTGCCAGCTCTGGCATTTACCGTGGCTTTTATGCAATTCCGCTGTGCTGGGGTTCTTTATCTAATCAAGTGCTACGATTAAATATTTATCTGAATGTTGCCATAGCTCTCGCAATGAAGTACAAAAAATTATTTACGATTAGAGCTAAAAAGAGGCCCGACACGTCATCAGATACGCCAGATACAGCCGCCTGAAAAAGTGTCAACAAACCAAGAACAACTGAGAATTGCGAATCCCAAAATACTCGTAATCATCAGCTGTGTCTCATTGCTATATCCCTCGAAAAAGCGCATAGACAATGTACAATAGACAGCCGACAAGCCAAAGAGAGAGACAGAGAAAGAGACAGGGAGACAGACAGAGAGAGAGAGACAGGGAGAGAGAAAGAGATTAGTCTCGTAGCTTACCATGTATGCCTCTTGAATTGATTTACGAGCTAAATTTCATATGTTTATTTTCTTAATTGCATTTAACATAAATACAAAGAAGAAATCACCCGATCCCACACAGAATATATATTTTTGTCCAGAGGTGTCAGGTCTGTTTGAATGCGAAATACAAAGTGTTTTTTGTACGGATTCTCGCTTAGCAAAGTCAGTAAAATTGTCTCTTGTTGCTCATATAATTATTTGTTCACGAGAACGTCCGACATTATTGTGCAGTGCAAGTGTTGATACTGTTGAAATGTTATACAATACAGCAATAATCGAAACACGTGTAATACGGGTATAAAGAAGATGACTTTTATAGTATATCAATTTGGTGATCAGAGGCAACAGCCGACTTAATCTAGTCACACTCGGAACATTGCTCATATTGAACTCATATGATATGGAAATCCCCTGTTGACGGTTTTTTGGATATATTATAATACTCTATTATACAAAATCAAGATCCAAAGTTATTTAAATTTCACAAATTTTAATCAGGTAAGACATAATTATTTGTAAAGATTCTGAATTTTATTCAGTGCTAAGTTTTCTGCTGTTTCTGAAATATAACAAAAAACTTGTGCACACTGAAGCATTTGCTGTAGGGTTTCAAGCCAAAACTGTAATCGGAACCGCGTGCTTGTCGACTGAAATTCAGAGTAGGAATTAGAACCTAAATTCAAAGTTTTAATAAAATCCATATACCGAAACTGATCTTATTTGTCCCAAAAAGACAGCACCACAACAAAAATATCGGCCAACCAACCAACTGGCCAACCTAATCATTTTGTTGCTCAAATGCTTGAAGGCTCCTTTTCATTTGTTTGCAGCTGGTATTACACTGGTATCAGAGTATTTCGCAGTCAGTTACGCCAGACTGGAACGTTCTTCATTGTTTTTACCGCACAGATAACGTACTGTAAAAATCAAAGACAGTGTACAAAATTTGGGAAAAATTGGTACATTTACCGTAATTTTTATACTTTGCGTATCAGAATCGGAATCGGAACCTAAATTCGTTTAGGCTTGACACCATGATAGTCGGCTGCCATTATAACCCCACCAGTAATATAGAAAGTGTACATTTATTGTAATGTTCTGTTTTTATTGAGGTGTCGCCATCTAAAGAGCATAGGACTCTTTCACCTTGCAGAGGCCTGCAAAGTTGGAGTTCCTGCCCGTCTTACAGCCAGTTGCCGTCGCGCCACGCTCATAGACGGGCCTACCAATAATGTTGGTGGTGGCATAGTTGCAGCATATAAGAACATTATTCATGTTACGATCAAAATATCTGGCGGCAGCGCAGCCGAGGGCAATGTTCGATTCCCGGGCCATGACCGTAAAGTGGCCAATTGCGCTGCAAAATAAAAATGAGAAATGAGAAATATTTGCAAACAGACTAACGACTATTACCACTTACGGTCCACTCCAGGAATTTGGATATCTGTTAATGACTGCCATGTTGGCATTCTTGTTCTCATTCCACCACATATTAACAGCCTGGGTGAGCAGATCCTGGTCTGAACGCTGCGATTGGCTGCCCGTGTAGCCAACATATGCCAAATTCTGCCCGCTAGATGAGAACTTATTCGTGTTGCGGCATTCATCATGCTGCATCACACACTGTTGCACATTAAAAGCGGCAATTTTTGCCATTTCTGGACTCCAGCGAATGGTGCCCATTCTTTTCGCCGGTTTGTAATTAGCCACTTTGCCCAAGGCCAAGTTATTGCGCCTGACGTTGTGCAGACGAACCAAATGTTGCCTCTTTTCCAGGTCAAATACCATAAGGGAAGGCGCCGGACTTGTCGGACAGCTCGGACCCCAACTCTGTAAATAATATCGTTATACCGACTGCGTGATGCACTGATATCAATGTAAAACCAGATGGCGACAGTTGGAAACAAAGTGAAACAGCCCATTGCGGAAGGTAGGGACGGATAGGTGATCCTAGCTCCAAAACTTTAGGATGCTTAGAAGATGTTTCCAGAAATATCCCTTCAAAATTAGCGGTCTCTAGAATTTATCCAGAACTTATGGATGTGGTGTTATCAATTTGACATGTCCCTAGTATGCAAGGCAACCTCAATTTTAGCACTTTGTAAGTTTCAGAGACATTCATACGGACAGGCGGAAGGACAGACAGATATAACACATCACACACAATCTATCGAATTTTCAGTGTATACAATTATATATAAATAATTAATTTTTGGATAGAATGAAAATGAATATGTTAAATATATATGGAGGTAGACCTACCCCATCGTTGTCGCAGGCAATGTGTGTCGCCGACCCACACAGCGCCTCGTCACAGTAGTCGACCTGCCCGTAGACCGCAGACAATCCGGCACTGACTGAGAATAATGCCAAAAGTACTCGCAACATCGGGAAAGAATTAATGCAAATTTCGCTTGTAGTTGACGCTTTTATAACAGTTGCTTGACATCAATGTGGCAATTTTTTCCAATTTGACTATTTGTATATTATATACATAGGAATAAATGTTTGATCAGAACACGTATAAAGAATACACATAGCTGTGTTTTCCATCAGATTGACGCAAGTAGAATTGCAAACAAACTTCAATGCAAACAAATTCGTGGTCTAAAACAGATCATGATTTGTTTTTTTTTTTAAGCTAGATGATTGAAAGCTGTTGGTATCTAAATTTATACGATATGGTTAAAAATCATCTGAAATAAGTAAGGAATGAATGTTCCCGAGAAATTTCAGTACATTTTTGATTGAATTTAAAGATTTGTAGACATTTGTAACATAATAAACTTCATTTAAAAGGGAGACTATGCATTAGATCTGAATTATGCACATTTTTGAAATTGCGTTATTAAGTTAGCTTTCAACTTGATTTCCTGCTGCTTTTAGCATATGCTACTGTTTCAATATTTATGTATAATACTCAAAAACACCAACGCACAAAACTCGATTGATACCAGTTGTGTAAACATTTAAACCGCGCTACAAAAACTACTCTACGAGGGTTATAAATATTATTGCTTAATTACGTTTGATTTCTTTTGAAAATAACTGTACATACTAAATCTTTTTGTTTTATTTGATTATATTTTGCGATTCGATGTTATTGCTTATCGAAACTATAACAAGTGCAAAACAATATATAACAACAATTTAACTTTGATAATCTGTAAATTGACTTGTTTTGTTTTTCGCTGGAAAATGAGATAACAAAATCTGTAAGTAATCTGTAATCTGTAATAAGTTTTATTGGAATTCAATAAACAAAAACAAAAACAAAAATTGAACTATTTTTTAATTTCTTAATTTAGGTAATGCGCTTTTAAGCCAAATCTTGACTTTATCCCCAAAGTTTTCAAAGGAACACATCATTTTGAGCTCACAGGAAAAGGAACTCTCGATTAGCAATCAAGGATCTAAAGAAAAATAAAGAATTCGAGAAACCAATTTGGCATAAAATTACACAAGGGTGTAATTTCGTTAATTCAAAAACTATCGCAATGTCCTTTGCACCACAGATAGTCCTTCAATCATCTGAAATAAAAGAACTTTCTTAAGACAGAAAATTTCTCATACTTTGCTCGGATACTCCCAAATCCTAGCGACTTAGATTAGATAGATTTCTCGACACCTGTGTATGCTTGGGATTGTTTTAATAGCAGCCTAATCTTCAGCCTGCAAACAAAAGGATGATCATGTCTCATCCGTTGTGTTCTTGTACATTCAGTTTTCTTAACTCAGTGATATTGAAACATCGATACATCCATTTACCTCATAGGACTCTAGTCATGCGCTTCTTTTGCAATGGAATTCCCACCTCCCATTGTTAGTTTGCCAATTCTAT
The DNA here is from genome assembly GCA_035041615.1 of Drosophila anomalipes. NCBI lineage: Eukaryota > Metazoa > Arthropoda > Insecta > Diptera > Drosophilidae > Drosophila > Drosophila anomalipes. The sequence continues at coordinate 10,325,192 of JAWNKZ010000254.1, forward strand.
ATACAATATTTGGCTAGACAATTGAAAAATAAAATAATAATAATATACTTTGAACACTTCTGCCAAGGAAATTAGTCCCTAGTCCCGATAAAGCCAACCATCAGCAAAGAATACTCGAAAATATTGTAACATATTTGATATGCTGACATTTAGTTATATGTAATTGTAAGTTTTTATCATGGGTCTTTCATAGAGATATAGCTTTAAGTAGTTACTTTTGTTTTGCTCATACATATACATATGTGTACACTATTTAAAAATTGTAATATTTGTAGATACGTAGATATATTTCATTTGCATATCGGTACATAAAAATAAATATAATTTCTCCAGTTTGCATCTCTCTCTCTCTCTGTCACTCCTGTCTCACTTTCTCTATATATTTTATTGCATCTCTCTGGTATTGTGTATATATAATACGTATTTTCTCGTTTATATATTTCTGCGAAATGTCAATTCAGTTTTGATTTATCATATAATATTTAGGGTCTGCATAAGTATATCTGTGGGCTGTTTTGTTGCTATTTGCGTCTCTATATTTAACATTTACTTGTTACATAATTACCTAACATGTATAATATTTGCGCTCAATGGCGTTTTCACAAATTGTACACACAAAATATGGGCTTTATCTGTATTTTAATCTTTGTTTTCTTTTTTGTTATAGCTGTCTGGTTGTACGTTTTTGGAATCATCTCAAGACAGGTATCAACAATATTTTTGAGTTTCTCTTAGTAATTGTGAATAATGGTACGAGTACATTCATAGTTCATTTTTTTAAACCATTCACATACGCATACATAGAAGACTTACATATAATATCTAGGTATGTATGCTTGCACTTATATACAATGCTATACGGCTAAAGACTAAACAAATTATGTAACCTAATACATAGCAAATGAGAAAAGCTTTGCGTGAAAAATTCGAAAATTGTGCAACAGCCAACAAAAAATTGACTTAAAGCCTTTTCGATCTGTTTTTGAAATGGGTTTGCTTACAACTAATATATTTATATGGTAAGTACGTATCATATGCGTGATGTATGGTTGTTGTGTGTTGTGTGTATGTACAAGTGTGCGAGCAACGCCTCAAAGTAGGCAAGGCTTTAACGTAGCAGCTAAAAGTTGACTACGATAATGGCACATGACGCTTAGCGTTGAAGCGGATAGTTCAGATTAAATTTAACTCACAAATGGAACTGTCAAGTTATAGAATATCTTGAAATCGATTTCTTCTTGTTTTTAAGTAATCATTTCAATTATTTTTAATTTAAACATTTTTCTTCGAAATGTGCAAAATTAGTGTTATGTAAGTTGGGGTTTAATATTTATAATATTTCGCTTTATTTACAACGTGTCATGCATTTATTGTAGTTATATATATTCGATTATTAAATAATATAGGCATACAGATCGGTCTACATATAAAATACGTAGCATTATAGGTATGCACTTATGTAGTGCATAACAAATGATCAAATTATATCTTATAGAGGCTAAGCGCACAAATGAATTAACCACATATCGTTTATAATGATAATTGTGATGATTTGCCTATAGCTAAACGCATATACACATATATAATTTGTATAATAAGCATATAGAAGTACATTGAATTAAAGTCATAATTAATTTTTGCGAATAACTGGAACGTTCAACTGGGCCAATTTGTGTAAGATTACCAATGACTAAATAAGTATTCACATATATATTTATATTTATACGTATATATATACATATATGTTTTGCATGCATATTATTTATTTCACTATCAGTGCTCATGGTCAGCTGTTCAGTAGTACAAGTTATTGGGATCGTAAACCTCACTGGAGCTGCACAGGAAGGGGTAGCTTGGATTGACGCCAGTGGTGCACGCGCTGGCACCCACCGCGCAGCTGTTGTACATTTTGATTCCAATGACATTGGTGGCAGCATAGTTGCAGGCCATAAGGTAGGCCTTGTACGACTGACCAGGCACCGAATACGTGGATACGGCACAGCCCACATGGGTGTTCCGATCAGCGACCATAACGGTGAAATGGCCAATAGCGGGTCCGTTGTAGTTGGAGGGGTAGGCATTGATATGGGCTTGAGTCGTGTCGGACACTTCGCTGTACCACATGTTCACGCCATTAATTGCAGTGGTCAACGAGTTCAATGGATCGAAATAACCGATCCAGGCCAGATTCTGGCCAGCCCAGTCGAAAGCGGCCGTTTTGCGGCAGCTATCGTGACGCATCTCACAGCTCTTGACGTTGAGGGAGGCGAGATAGGCAAGATCATCGTCCCACTTCATGGTGGCCATGCGGCAGGCGGGTGACAATTTGCTGTCACCGCCACCGGCAATAAAATTGCGATGCTCATTGTGCTTGGCCACAATCGCATCCTTCTCGGCAGTCGTCAGAGTCAGTAAGGTCTTATCGCTGGGACAGGAAGAAGCCCAGGCCTTTAAAATGAATACAATAAATTACTGTCTACAATATATCCATATATTGAAGGTACCCCTTCCGATGATTACTTACGCCATTGTTGTTGCAGCCAATGTTCGGTGTGGTGCCACAGTTCCTCGTACAATAGTCAAAGGCACAGGCGATGCCCAGAGCCAAGGCTAAAATAGTTATGGATAAGATGTTGCGCATTTCAATATCGTAACACGTTTGTTGCCAGCTCTGGCATTTACCGTGGCTTTTATGCAATTCCGCTGTGTTGGGGTTCTTTATCTAGTGGGCACTAGTAGCACTTGATTAAATATTTATCTGAAAGTTGCCATAACTCTCGCAATGAAGTACAAAAAATTATTAACGATTAGAGCTAAAAAGAGGCCCGACACGTCATCAGATACGCCAGATACAGCCGCCTGAAAAAGTGTCAACAAACCAAGAACAACTGAGAATTGCGAATCCCAAAATACTCGTAATCATCAGCTGTGTCTCATTGCTATATCCCTCGAAAAAGCGCATAGACAATGTACAATAGACAGCCGACAAGCCAAAGAGAGAGACAGAGAAAGAGACAGGGAGACAGACAGAGAGAGAGAGAGAGAGAGAGACAGGGAGAGAGAAAGAGATTAGTCTCGGAGCTTACCATGTATGCTTCTTGAATTGATTTACGAGCTAAATTTCATATGTTTATTTTCTTAATTGCATTTAACATAAATACAAAGAAGAAATCACCCGATCCCACACAGAATATATATTTTTGTCCAGAGGTGTCAGGTCTGTTTGAATGCGAAATACAAAGTGTTTTTTGTACGGATTCTCGCTTAGCAAAGTCAGTAAAATTGTCTCTTGTTGTTCATATAATTATTTGTTCACGAGAACGTCCGACATTATTGTGCAGTGCAAGTGTTGATACTGTTGAAATGTTATACAATACAGCAATAATCGAAACACGTGTAATACAGGTATAAAGAAGATGACTTTTACGGCCCCATAAAGTATATTAATTTGGTGATAAGAGGCAACAGCCGACTTAATCTAGTCACACTCGGAACATTGCTCATATTGAACTCATATGATATGGAAATCCCCTGTTGACGGTTTTTTGGATATATTATAATACTCTATTATACAAAATCAAGATCCAAAGTTATTTAAATTTCACAAATTTCACAAGTCTGCAGATATTTTAGCATTATTCTATGTTAAAGTTCAGCTTGGCGAGGAGCGGGTTCCGATGGCCATGCATAAATCAATTGTGGCATTAGCATATAAATAAAGTATAAAGTAACACGTATACAAAAACTATACTATATATTCAGATTCGATGTGTTCTGCAGCTGCAGCTGCACTTGCAGTTGCTACTTTAGCCGCTGCAGATCGCCATTGGTGCACCATTGCAGCGTGGCACTGGATTGGGGCCAATCGATGTTAGCAAGGCTCGCGTATTTGATAAAGATTTGCTTGAGGCGTACGCGCAGATCGTCTTGGTTGCCCGCGGGCAGAGCGTTGACTGCATATGCCCAGTTCTTGACCACCAGGCTGGGCTTGCAGGTCATCATATTGATTTCGGGCAAATAACTCTCCGGATAAACGGTGTCTGGCGGCTCCATCACAATTTTATAGAGCTGTTTTGGTGCATGCACATGCACAATCTCCATATCGTCGTCCTTCACCCGATTGTAAATCTCGTTCATGTGCCGATAATACCTATGCGACAGCGTGCACCGGCCATGGATATCACGGATACTCAAGAGCCGCAAATCGTACAGCGCATGCTGCAGCGCCAACCGGCATTCGCTTACTGTATGATAAGTGTGTGAATTTAGTGTGTGATTTGACAGCACAAACTCATATCACTTACCGGTGGCATTCATCTGCTTGGCGACACGCATCCAAGCGGATCGCTTATCCCCGGTGGTTGCCCTGCAAAAGGTACTGGGATTGCAGCGCAGAAGCCGTGTCAATTGATACGCATCTATGTGGGGTAGATCGTGGTCATGTGACTGACCAGCCATATGGTCCAACGGGTTGACCGTTGGACGTGTGTGCAGTCGAGTGTCTGATGACGCACATGCCATCATCGGTGGCACCGGCACTGGCAGCACGACCACTGCTGATTTATTTGAATCCCACAAATCGCCAGTGAGCAGCCGTTTGGCCTCCGCTGTCTCCCAGGGCACAAGTGATTCGGTGGCAACGTGTGTCTTGCTACCCAAAAGTTGGACAGTCGGTTGCATCAGCGCCTCGTACATGCTGCAACGTTTCACCTCCTCCATGAACTTGTTGTGCACAATATAGTAGTACGGCTCCAAGGGATGATAGCGCACATTTACCAAAAACCTGAGCTTCTCCAATGCATGCCACCAGTTCTGTGGCCAGGGATTCTCAATGCCGCGCTCCAAGTCCTCCATGTATGTCTTAAATGCAAACTTGAACATGGACCAAACGTCGCGATGATTTACTGCCAAAAAAAAACAAACCAAATCAAATGAAATGCGCGATTAGAATGAACTAAAAGGGTTGTCAACTAGCAGATACCCTGTACGACTATATATATATATATATATACATATATATACCAGTTAATCTGATCTGCCAGCTGTGACACTTACAGTGCGGAAAACGCTCACGCGCCAAACGCCACACCTCCTGTCGTTCCGCATCGGAATACGGACGCGGCGGTCGATCTGACTGACTGTCTGGCTGTCCGGGTCGTGATCTTCGCAGATCCCAGTACAAAATATCATATTTCTCAAAGTGCTGCATTAGTGGCGGCAGAATGTCCTTGTGGTACATCCACTGGTACTTGCGCGCTATCTCATCAAACTTGCTGAACAACCGATGCGACTTCTCCCACACTTTCATGCTGCTCTTGAACGGACGCATTAGCTCCGCCATGGGCGCTATCTTCGGGAACAGATTCATATTGTCGGCCAGAAACGACCAAATGGCGCGACAAACGTGCTCTGCAATCAAGAATGGTAAGCATTGGCAAAGACTGCGAAGAGTGGGTATCCAATGACTCTCTATATATATATAGATATATATACATACGTTTCATATGTAGCTTTCTCGATATTTGAAGCCAGATGTCGGCACACTTAATGCTTAACTGGGGATCCGTGCTGTGCAACTGCGGTACGGCCAACAGCTCACGTATGAAGATCGTCGTACGATTCATAGTCATAATCATCGGTAGGGCCAGATCTGTACTCTTGGCTTGGAGCACGTATCCCGTTTCGGGGCATTCGACGAATTCCACTTGGACGTCTTTCGAGGAATGGGTTGATGCAATGTTGATGGCATTTGTTGGGCAGCTGATTGTTATGCTGCTCTTGCTGGGCAACATTGAACAGATTTCATCATAGCCGCTGGTCCGATGGCTTCGACACGGTCTGATTAGTGCCGGTGGTGGGATTGTTGTGGATACGGATGCGGATGCGGATGCGGATGATGCTGATGTTAACCACTGCTTGGGCAATGTGTTCATTGAGGGCATTGGCACTTTGTCATTGCGCACGGTGAGCGGCACAAGTTTTGGCAGCGGTAGCATTGGCGGTGTCAACGCTAAACCACTCGACAAAGTGGCTAGCATGGTGGCCGGCATGGTGGTAGCGCTTGAGATAGCTGATGTGAGTGGTGGACGCGTTTTGGTATGCATCACCACCTGGACGCCAGGGCGTAGTGGCATCTGTCGTCCCGTTCCGACAACACTGCTTAACTGCACCGTCGCCGGCATCTGCAGTGATAACCCCTTGGGAGTTATATTGGTGATGCTGGGTTGAACTGGACTGGACTGGACCGACGACGTCGCTGACGCAGCAGGTTTGGGCACCATGCTGACGGCCGCCGTAATGCGTGGCATGGTAAAGTGAGTGGTGCTGGCAGTAGTGGCGTTGCTGCTGCTGCTGCTGTTGGTCATGGAGGTTGCTATGGTCCGAATATTACTGCTGCTAGCAATGGATGTACTAGAAACGAGATTTGCTGCTCGATGCGAAGGCGGATAAACAATGGCCAGCGGTAGCGGTGGTGGTGGTGCTAGTGGTGGGGCCGCCCTATGTCCAATGCCAAGGGGCCGATTGTATTTGGCTGTAAGGATCTTTTTGGGTGGCGAAGAGCTGTCACCAGATTTGCTGGCAGTGCGCTTCTGGGCTCGTCGACCATGTCGATTGGAGAGCACCCTGTAAAGGCAACCGATGATGTTCTCAAAGTACCATTTGTCCTGCAGCTGATAGCCAACCTTACGCATCTCGGCCAGCTCCAGATAGAAGTTGCGCAGCACCAGCCAGGTGACCTCGCAGCTCTGAATGCCACAATTCACCTGCGTCGAGACGCGCAGCCAGAGCGCATGATAGCGCTGTGACTTAGATTCCTTGTCCTCATAACCGTTGACGATCTGGCCCAGCTCGGGCATCATTTTCAGTACATTGATCAGATTCATGACGCCGCGAAAGTAATCGATGGGATCGACCCAGGCCTCCTGTAAATATAGCGACATTTTGTACACAGTGCCCGGTTGGTTACGTATGCACGCGCCCAGAAAGCTGAGCTGCTGCATCAAGTGAGAGTTGCCATCATCCATTTGCATCAGCTCCCACTCAAAGCGCGTCTGCAGCAGCAGCCAGACCTTCATTAATTTAGTCGCCTTCTCATGCAACTCATTCGCGATGGCACCCCAAATGAGGCCGCGATGCCTATAGTTGGCATAGTGCACATGGTGTGTATCATACAGCTGTGGATACGCGCGCACTGCCTCAATGAGACGCTGCTGATCTGGACTAATCTTATACTGGTCGTCATAGTCCTCATCTAAGTCTATAATATCAATGGGTTGCGCCACAATGGTCACATCATCATTCACAGACGACAGGTCTGCCACGCTGGTCTGCTCGCTCCGCAGCGGCCGATGGTGTGACACATGACTGTAGAGAAACATCAGATCCTCCTCGTACAACATGACGGGTCGTGGCATTGTATAGCTGCGAGACGACTGCGATTGTCGACGATACTTGTGCAAGCGTCGCACATGCCGCTGATAATTGTATCGAAACTTTGCCCAAGTACTCAGGCATTTGGCCATTTCCAGAGACAGCTGGCTGGCAATCTGCTGCCACAGTTGCGCCTTGAAGGCGTCATCGTTGAAGCGCCGATGTCGACTATCGTACAGCACGGAGTGATTGCTCACCAGCCGAATGAGCTCTAGATTCGACAGATGAGTTTCCAAATTGCTGGCGCCCGTTTTGCTGACACTGGAGACGACGTCGTCGCTGGCGCTGTGCGCACTTGGCATTGCCGGATTTATGTTGCCCCTGTCTATGAATAAAGCAATGGCTTTTATGTGTTCCAACATTTTTGAATCATCAGGGCAACTCACCTAAAGTCTGCAGCGGATTTATTTCGTCCTTCTTTATGGCTTTTAGGTCAAGTATCAAAATCGCGGGCTCCTCCATTTTTATATAAATACTTTTGCCCAACAAAGCCGGTGGTCAGTTTAACGCCGCCGCATAAAACTTATCAATTTCATACATAAAGCACGCTGTTCACATTAGGTCGGCAAACTAAGACATATTTATCTTAATAGGATTGCATTGCGCTAGCTGTAAGCATCTGTGATTCTCATCTTCGACAATTTACGTGCGCGACCATCGCTCGCAGTGACAGTTCTCAAACTATCGATATTTTGTGCGATAGGTGTAATATGAGACATGCAATTGTTTTACGATATATCTATATCCAATATACGTTAGTCTGACAGAGCGCTAAAAAATTAAAGGATAAATACGTATTGGAGGGACAGAGTGGACAAGCCGCGTAATAGAAAGGTTGTAACACTCACCTTTACATTCAAAATGTATAAATAATTTTCGTTATTTTCATAAATTCATAATATACATTTATTTATACTGTCATTCTTCTTCTTGGTTCTCCTTTATTGTTATAGGTGGTGAACAATGTATTTATGACAGGCGTTCGCAGGATTAATCGCTCGCATGCCGGGTATCGTTTGTTTACTTTACATCGCCCGATTAACTTGACCGCTAGGTGGCGTTGTGTACTTCACTGTACTCTCCGCAAGGTGGTGCTAACATAACTTATCGAACTGCTCGCCGACCATTACAATTTCAGAAGTAAAAGTGAAAACAAAAACAAATGCTAAATGCTCATCTGATGTATAATCACCAAATAAATATTATTTTAGCATAGCATTTTTAAGTTAATTTCTTATACTCAATATCATTGATTTAGCATCAAATATCGAATCTGAATACGAGTTTTTTAATTTGAATATTTAATACAATATTAAGACCACTTTACAGATAAAAATAAAAGTTATCGATAATGAAAAGCTCCATATAAAAAAAAACAGGTGCCAAACTGGTCGGGAATATTTCGCGACGGAATTTTGACGGCCGGTTTAGAGACCTCAAAACTAAAATCAATGTTATCAATGTTATCTCACTGTTACCTGTGTGGATTCTATTCAACGCCTTCAAAATAATGAACTTTCTTATTTTTGGTGGGGATTATCGGCAAACCGCCAAAGGAGCGGCAAATGCATAGAAATGGAAATAGTAAATTGTGAATAAAAAATGATTTTAATCTTCAAGAAACAATTTTACCCATAATCGCCGTGAAGGCGAGAATATTAATTCATTAACTATTTGCCTCTCAGCAGACCTTTTGGTTTTTAGGTTCTACAAAAGAGATATTTTGCAAATTTCGGTCGCGAAATGTTTCATCGATCTGTAAACTGAGCCCTAACATCAACTAACGTCGACGTCGATATTTTCCAGGCGATATCCAAAACAATTCGCATCACTCATCGGTTAACTAGAGATGACACACATATAGCAAGCCTTATTTAACGAGATTCAGAGTTTCATACATCACTTTCTAATTAATTTCTATTCCGGCCTTTAAGAGGCCTTCTCAATTAAGCGCAAAAAATGATCGGAAGTGTGTTAATTGCGATCATGTTCGAATCAATCGATATACATATGTATCTTAACTTATGAACATAAGCAGGTCTACCAATACGAATATAGAGAAGTTCTTAAACCAGATTCAATTAATGCGTTAAAAATTAAAACAATTGAATGGCTAGTCTACTGGCTTATAAATTCAAATAAACAATCAAAAAATAAGATTGCATACCCTTGTAGGCCGGAGTTAATCTGCAGACTTTTGTTTGGAGTTTGAATTATCTGAATTGAATTTTTTTCGTTTTATTTATATATATATATATCTCATGATAACAGCTACATGATATATGGTCCGATGATGATTATTTTGCTTTTATTTTTAAGTTAACAGCAAGCATATTTTGCGAGTTTGGTCAAGATATCTTGGCTAAAAATATATTTTTTTTTTTAATACGAAAACAAATCTTTTGACCATTGCCTATGACGGCTACATAAAAGTTTGATGTCACGAGTGCCCAAACCTAAAAGACGGATTTATACCAAGTTTCATTAAGATTGTTTTAAAACTGACGGAATTCTGCGGATATAAGAATAAAAATTCGGACAGACGAACAGACCAATTAACAAGTGATGCTGGAAAAGAATTTATATAGCTTTTGGGGTCGAAAACATCTCCTTACATACGTTGCAAGCCTAAAAACAATATTAAAATACCCTCTAAAAAATGTTTATTCACACATTAACCATGAAAAATTAAAACAACATACATTAAATTAAGGCTGGGAGTTAACCTTTTGTTCTAACACAACAAAAAAAAAAACCATAAGCAATATTTTGAAAATGAGATTAATTTTGATGTTCATCTTATTTCTCGTTTGACATAATTTGTTTAATAAAATAATTTAACGACCTTACACTTATTTTTTATTCACATACTTTTATTTGTATATTGACAGGGTTAAAATGATTATCAGCTATATGCAAATATATGTAAATATGTGCAAATGTAACTGGCAAAACGGCATCTTCGATCCTATATTGGAACACATCATCATCTACTTTTATAACTTGAACATTGTGTAATCATCTAACGAACACACAAGTCACTGAATTTGGCACAAGCTTATCTTCCACATTTTTACTGCCACATTTTTATTGAGAGCTTAAAAATCTTGCTTTTATGGATTAAATGAGTCAATTATCAGATATTAATCATTGAGCAGGTTGTTAAATATAAGTGAAATGGTTATCCCTGTCACTAAATGAGTTCATTAGTAGTTGACAAATAGGTTCACCAGGTGACTACTTGGCGGCAAACCACACTGAGTGATATAATTCAAGGAGAGGAGACCGAATTCAGAAAGCAAGAATGCGTTGCCTTTGCAAGCAGGAAACCCAATAAATAAGATAACTTTTCATGGTCAGTTAACATAAATACATACATGTATATATAAATATATATATATATAATTATATATGCAAAAATCGGCCTACTCAAATTACGTATACGTAACTGCGACGCATCAATAATAATGTCAAGAACAGACACAAAAGCCGCCCCCTTTTAAGTTAATTAGAATGACCAGTGGAAAATATACCCAGTTTCGGCATTACAAATGTTTAGGTATTTAAATAAATGTGTTGTTACCTTGAAATTCGTCAAGTTTATCACCATTTGGTTCTAGTTGTCATTTTTATTTTGTCCACTTTAACTGTTAAGTGAACGTTACTTACCTAGCTCAAGCAAACAACAGTTTTAGGGTTTCCCCTTACATTCAGGTTATTTAAATATTTTATTTTTTTTGTTTTTTGTTTTAACTAAATAACTTGAACTGGATTCCCTGTGTCTATTAGTATTTGTGCACTTCACACAGCTTCAACTCTTCCATTTACACTCTTTGTGGTGTTGTACGAAAAAAATAAACTTATAGAAACCAAAATACTCTATGTGACTTTGGTTGTAGGGTAGAAGTGAGTATAAAGGCTGAAATTGCAAAACAAAGGTAAGTGAATAGAAAAAGTGGTAAGAACAAAAAAAAAAAAAGAACAAAATAAAAAAACGATGTATAAAGAAAAGCCTATTAGCCATCTAATCGACTTAGAAATAAAGACAAAAACGATGCAGAATATAGTCAGGGTTGCAAAACTGTCTAATTATATAATGAACCAATATCCCAACGAAATTTGTAAATATTTTCGAAAAACATATCATAAAGAAGATTAGCTATAATGATTGTCATTTAACATATATATTCACTTAGGTTCTATACATATTTACAAATATCATAAGAATGTAATTTTTATAAATATAATTTGCATATATTAAATAAATTAGATCGTGCGAATATACCTAATGTGAATCGCATCGCATTCGTTTGGCTTAAATCGCTGAATAGACGACGACTTCACAGTCGCAGTCGCAGTCGCTGCTTGGATCGCAACAACGTTGTTGGGTCTGTTTTTGTTGGTGCTGCTGTATATATATATATATATATATTTTTTTTTTATTTATATATATATATATATATATGAGTGTGTGTGTGTGTGTGTGTGTGTGTGTGTGTGCAACACACGGCACACGGTCCGTTATCGCGGCGCTTGTCTGACGTCGACGCTTCGTCAGCTGTCTTCGTGTTGCTTGCACTGGGTCTGTTATTGGTTGTTATTGTTGTTGCTGTGGTTGTTCGGCACCTCGAATTGCTGCCGCCAAAACATGGTAGACTCAGTTTGAATTCTGCCTTCAAGCGCATTAGAACCAAATATAAAAATCACTTGCTGGTGAACAGTTATTAAATAAATTATTATCTCACCTGCTTCGACGTGTTTGTTTCACTACTTGCCAATTTCACATTTCTTGTTGTTTTTGTTTTGTTTTTTTTTTTTTTATTTTATATTGTTTCAGTGGGTTAGTTGCATTTGCAATTCTAATTTAACGTATCGCTCAAATTGCGCTGCACTATTATTTATATATTTTTGTCATTGTTATTTTCGTAATCGACGCAGAACAATAGTAAAACAATCAATCGCGAATATTAAGTATCTTTCTTGACTTCCGCAGTGTAGAGGTGCGCAAGCCGATTAACGAACCACAATAAATAAATCAGAGTAAACATCTCGAAAGCAATGTGTGCCTGTCCCATCGACCACCAAATGTCAGGCGTCATGTCCTCCGGCAGGATATTGCCCCGTCGTCAGGCGATACCAGTTCTTTACACCCGTGGCACTCACTACGAGGTCGGTTTCGATATGGTAAGCATTCGCCCTTAGTCCTTTGGCCTTTGAAGTAACTCCAAAACACGCTTGTCAGAGTCACGCCAAACTAATTATAAAAAACAAACCGCTTATTGCGCCACTGCCAATAACTGACTTGTCCTAAATGTGTACGTTAAATTTGGGTAAAAACTTTGAGCTTTCTTAAAAGCAAATGAAAGGAAAAATTATTTATAAGGCCAGCCTACTAGGCTACATCGATCAAATATGAAATCGAGTAGTTTTCGTCAAATTTATTTAACTTAGTTATAGGGAAGAGTAGGCGACATATGAAAAGGCAGATTAAGGCGTGTAAGGAAATCATTTTACTCTTTATTCATAATCGATAAATATAATCAGATCTACGCGTAAATGCAAATAAATTTATGCCGAATTTTCCAAAAAAAAAAAAAAAAAAAAAAATGAAAAGTAAACTATGTGTATATATATAATATGGATATAGATATAATTAACTAATTAACTGATTCGATTTACGCGACTTAATAATTCATTAAAATGCTGCAATTGCATTTCAAATGGGATGGAATTGTTTTTCTGATTATCAAATTCGAACTGATTGTCATTCAAGCAGAAAGTTGAAATGAGCTGTGAAATTTCAAATATATAAATATGTATGTATGTAATATATGAACATAGTATATGTAATTAACATTAACATATATTGGAGTAATTAAATTGCCACAATCTTGAAATGAGCTCTAGCTAGCCCAACAGACAATCATTTCTAAACAAAAAACAGCTTTTCTAATAAGAACAAATGAGAAATGTTTACAAATAGAGCAATTCAAAAATAAAAGAAACTAATGCAAAATTTTCAAATACTTTCCACGCCTAAATCTAACATCCAACAATATGAAATTTACTCTGAACCCTATAGAATTATGAGTTTGTGCAGTTTTATTAGACGCTGGCTAGTTTAATCTAGATCCAAGTTGCCTTACTTTAAGTGTGATGTGCTTAATTAACAGATTCTATTATTGTGCTTAATTTGTTTTGAATACTTGACTATACTGATGTGTGTAAATATGTGCATAGAGACTGCTTTCTTATCAGGCCGTGCAATTACAACGCTTTAAACTCTGGGTGATGTGAACATATGTATATATGTATATGTATATAATATTTAGTATAAAGATAAATCGCTACGCTTGTGGTGATAAGCACAAATGCGATTGGACTCATTTGTATGTGCATGTTTATGACTTGTGCAAAATGAAGAAAAACATTATAAAAATAAAATTGCGAATAAAGTTTCTGCAATTCTTATTTATTGAAGAAAATCTATAAATTTAAGGCTGCTCCCTCCAAATTAATATTTGCAAAACACAAATCTTAATTTAAAGTACTTGGTTTGTGATTTTGTTGCGCTATTCACTTTTAATAGGTTTTCTACTTGTACCAGAAGAATATATGCTTAATTTGCGACTAATTTTTCTAAGTGTATAGGTGCTTGAATACTTTCGCCTACGCACGTATTTGTTGACCCAATTCCCGTTTAACCTTCACCCAACACAAAAATGATCACACCCAATTGTTTTGCTGCCCCATGGTTTGCGTGTGGTTTTGAACCGGAATTAGAATTGATAGTGAAAACTGCACAAATGGCCAATATCAAGGGCAAACACAACAACAATTAGCAAGCAAGCCCGGAATCCATTTCAGTGACGGCTTTGAGACGGGAGTCGATGCCAATTGGCGACCCACCCATATGGTGAACTTACCTTGAATAGCAACATTCATTGGCAGTCCTCCACCTTCTCCAACCACCACCCGCAGACCATTTACAAGAGATTCAATATAGCCTAACAATAACATTTTATTCATATTGTTGTTTTTAGCGGGCCGTTTTGTTTGTTTGCATTGCGATCAGTCGTGATCGATAATGGTCACATTATATATATATATATATATATACTTTGCATATATATATATGTTTATATGCAAAGTACAACACTCTTTCATTTTTAATTTTTTATCAGCATCCAAATACAATTAGAAATACGTAGTCTGTGTCTATTAGCAGACAAACATTGGCACTCGAACGAAATATTTAGAAAGCCACTTCCATTTTTAGTTGTAAAAATAAGAATAATAGTTATATATGTTTTCCAGGGTCGCACTTTTGGATCAATGATCAAGAACTTTCTGATCTTATCTCAGCCACTGAACGAGACCTACTTGCCGCTCTATAGCACCGCAAAAGGCAGTGAGTACTCCAAATTTGTGTATCTATCTCATTGATGTGATAATGTGAATCATATTACGTTTCTCTTCTTAAATGTATATTTTTGTTGTTGTTTTTCTGTCTGGTTACAGGGCAAATCTATAATGAGACACTGGAATCTGTGAAATGCAGCTTCCCGCAGTACATACGGGAACTGGAGGGCGTTGCCGATGGTGCCGAGGTGGAGTTCCACAAGGTGAGCCATATTCAAAACGAAAACTGTAACCCAATACTCAATTAGCAAGCAACCTTACCATAAAGAGTCACCGCCCCTTGGACCACCCGCTACAACATAAGCCACCTCGTTCATAATAAGCACTCGAGCTGAGAGCTTCAGCTGTGCAAAATTAAGTGGCCATTAAAACAAATACAAGCACATAATTGTTTCAATTATCTATAAAAACAAAAATGAAAAAAAAAACAAAAAAAAATTGGAAAAAATAGCTGTTGAATGCGGGGGTTGCGAAGGCAAACTTAAACTTGATTATTCTAACGGTAAAGGTAATGCCAAAGTCGTTGCACACAATTGCGTTGCGTGCTGCGAATTTGTTTGCCCCTTTCTGCTGCGTCCCACGTTGCAAGTTGTCAATTCAATGACAGCAACAAATGCAATATATATATATATATATATATATATATATATATATATCTGTACTGGTAAAAAATAATTGTACTCTAATAGGCATTAAATAGTAATGACCAGTCGAACTCCTTTATAATTAGCATTGTGAACATAATAAGCATTCTGATATGGCGATTATAATGGAAATAAATGCAATTGTTCATCCATATTGTAATTAAATCAAATGTTAACGGTTCCAATCAAAATTCTCACACATTTCAGCGCCTCAAAGTGCTGCGTACACTTAATATTTTGTATGCATAACAAAAAATTTGTAGAAGTTTTGCAGACTCGAACTAATGTTGATTAGTTCAGATCGTACATCAATTGACAGAGGTCTCGAAGATTGCTTTAATTTGTAATTAGTGGCACCAGTTTTAGCCAATTACTAATACAAAAAAGTGCAAAATAACTGCATCGACCGTGCATCAAACTGCCATTGAACTAGTTCCGTTTTATTGGCTTTGTAATTGTTGTTGTTGTTGTTGTTGTTGTTGTTGTAGTAGTTGTTGCTACCACTAAATGCTCTTACGTTGACTAATGCGTAGGCCAATTTGACCATATGTGTAACGGCAACTAAAAAAAAAGTGGCCAAGTGAAGGAGACGCCACGTAAAAGAATTAGCGATTTGTCTTGCCAAAACCTAGAAACATTTCAAATGCAAAGGCGCGCTTTGGCTTCTCCACAAATGTCATTCATCTGTTATCGATTTAATTGCCATGCCACTTATTATTCAATAGCTGCCTCTTAATCTCTATATGCGGCTTTCATATAAGAAGTGCACACCTGCCCATAATGTGTTATAATTTTGATGATTAAATAGTTGTTTACTAAAGTGCACGCAAAATTATACCAACCTTGGCTGTTGTCAGCTGCATGAATTTGATTAGCTTGTTATTTGCATAATTAAGTAAATAAATATTGCTATGACTGTAGTTTAGTAATAATGTCATTAGTCAATTGATCATTTAGCATCCAAGAATGTATATTTATATTGTTTGCCATTTACCATTTACCATTTACCATTTGTGATTAATAAGCAATCAGTTTTATTGTATATAGTTTATCTCCTTAATATTGACTATAAAATTATATGTGTTTGTAGTGCCGTCAATGTTTCTAAGAGCTTAATTAGGAGACACCCTGAATATGAGAATGTTTGATTCTCTATAGTATATGAGAACTTATATTTGAAGTCTCTAGCTCTCTAGTCTCTGAGATCCGTTACACACATTGGCACCCCTTCATTATGCCCTTTTGAATAATTTTTAATGGGTTCAGATTTTGAAAAGCGAATGAAATATTTACAATGCTGAAAAGTAAACGACCTAAACGAATGTGTAATTTAATATAATTAATCATATATATATATATATATATATATATATATATGTGTTTATATGTAGTTACACATACATTCTTTGTTTCATATGCTGAACTTCATTAAATGGTCTTTAAAACCAGCCAACAACAACAGCAAACTCAATAGAAAATCCAATTAATCATTAGGCGAAAATAAATGAATCATTCTGTCAGCGATCAAAATGTAAAATATACAGAAAGCTTTTACAACGTATTAATTTTTGTGTTAATTTACAAATTAATATTATATATATTCTCAAATTAACAAACTTCAATATGACCTTCGCCGACAGTTGTTTTTACTGCACTTGGACGAGATCTTGCCACAGGCAGTGAAGCATCAGCCACGCAACAAGAATCAACCCACTGGCTGCTCCTCAATCATTGTCAATCAGAAGCATTGTGTAAGTATTCCTATCATTTATATATTTATACACACACATGGCCAACTTAATATCTGTTTTCTTTGGCTAGCGTCTGCTGGGCCACACAGAGGATGCTCTCACGGAGACGCTGAATCATTACTACTTTGTGGTGGCGCACATTATTAGTGACAAGCCGCAGGGCAAGTATAATGTCAAGGAGGAGCATTTTATGTCCCTATGCTATGCGGGACACCTGCCTGGCTATACAATGAGCCACAATCATCATGGTCTAGTCTTTAGCATCAATACAATTAGTGCCGAGCTGCTGCGCAGCGGTAAAACACGTAAGTTGCCTGGTTGGCTGCAACCTTGCTGGTTGTGGCTTAAAGTTGAAAGTTAACCAATATCGAAAACAGCTCGTCATTTCCTGACACGGGCCCTGCTTGCCACAAGCAATGTGGATGATGCCTTTAGGGTGCTTACAGATGCCGGCGTTGGTGCCGCCGATGCCTGTTCCATTAACTTCTCCTTTCTGGCGTTAGTATGCGGCAATCATTCCTATAGGGATATGATCCCTGCATATCAATTAATATTCTACTAACTATTGCAGCGATCCACGGCAAATGTTTTACAATGTGGAAATGGCTCCAAATCCGGACAGAAAGAATGAATCACATCTGAGCATCAAGGAGGTGCCGTTGGGCGCTCATAATTATCATGTCAATCAGTATGTTGTCATTCGAATTGACACACTTGAGACACACATCACGTACTCATGCATTCCATTCCAATCCATTCGACAGATTTGAGCGCATTCACTTGGATCAGGCCAATGATCTGATGATCGAGTCCAGCGTGTCGCGCATGCGCGCCTTTGCCACCTACAAGCCGCCAGTCAGCGAGCATGATGTGTGCAATATGCTGGGTGACGTCACTGGTGGATGCTCCTGCGTGTGGCGCGATAATGGCAGATGTGATGAGGTGGTCAAAACAATTGCTGTTGGCCTCTTCGATTTGAATGCCAAAACCTTCTCACTCTATTCGGACAATCCCAGTCTGACGAAGCCACACTGCACATTGCCCCTGCTTTATAAATAGCTGATGAAAAAAAAAACATATATATATATATATATATATATATATATATATATTTAAATATCGCGTGTACTTATTCATTATCGAAATGTGAAGAAATGTTTATTTGTGTTTCTAATTAAAATATCAACAATTTTGGGTGCCCAGTTATTGTCTTATTGAACATTTCTATTAATGAGTTTTAACTTGAAAATCTATTTAAGTGCTGAGAATTGTATATGTCCGAATGCAAAGATTATATTTGTTTCTATATAAAATCATGAAACGCAACCAATTTAACATGTTTCTGTTCAATAAATAATGCGACACTTCAAATTGTGAATTTATAAATAATAAATTAAATTAAAAGAGAAAAAAAACAAACAAGAACATTCGATTTCTTTCTCTACACTCTGAAAAATCGTGAAATGGTGAAATGGTTTTTACATAATATTTGTAAATATTTTTTCATCTGGTATTATTTGTACCGAAAAAACCGTCTCGGAGCCAAAACATCGTAGCGGAACATCATCATAATGCTCGATCCCGTTACTTAGCTGTATGTGTGCCTGTGCCTGTGTTTTTGTTAACTATATTCGAAATCTCTAGTTCTTATAGTGTCTGAGATCCGTTTTGCCCATACAGCAGGATCCTTATCAAGAATATACACACATACCATGCAACTTATGCAGAACTTCATTATACGGTTTTCTTTTTCAATTTTGAATGGGCTCAGGATATAAAAAAAAATTACTGTTATTTTAGGCACGCTTAAGATAGCAGACCCTTGCAGTCACCTTGCAGTCCACCTACTGACACATCAATTTCATTTAAAGAACCGCATCAGACAATTTTTGGGTGTTACGTCCACTAGGGTGCTAGAAAATCGATAAGATCGATAGTCGCAAATCGATAAAGCCACATATCTCCCACAATTTTAAAGCCACAGTCACCCTTCCCTTGGGTCCATCAATCAAAAAACGGATACCTGAAGGTGTAAATCAAGAAGATATATCTCACAACATGTTAAAGCTAGAGTCCCCAAATTTGAAAGGCATATTGCTGGTAGAACCTTTCAAAAATCCGTGAAAATAACTGTTTGACCACTCCCACTCTCGCCCCCGAAAACGGCAAAAGCCTTTATTTCCTGCCATTTCAGAGCTATAGTTTCGAAACTTGTTAGGTAAGTTCCTCCGCTAATATTTTTTTCTGACACTTGGAGGATAGATTGGGAACCTCCTTTAAGGATTGGTATTTCGTGACAGCTCTGTGGCATCTGTTATCAGATTACTTACAGGTTACATGAGTATTTCGCAGTCGCAAATGTTATACTTTGCATACCGTTTCGGTTTGACACCCTGCTCAATAATAGAACATATTTCTAAAAAGTATGAAACCAAACTCTTATTCGTAGAACAAAATCCCTTCTAAAATGTATAAAATTGTAATGAAGTCAGCTCTCTAGACAATATGCTAGAGTTTAGCTGATTTGTGCTTTAGTTTTTTCGTTGTGAGATCATAAGATCATAATCATACTATTCAGGCCGCTTGACCCCTTGGTCGAATTTACAATAAAAATCTGAAAATATCTGTGCTGAGTCTGAGTCATTGGCACCGCTTTAAGACAAATGTGAAATATCTAGTAAATATGAAATAACGTGTAGACCGTGACCTGTAAGCCTGTGTCGAAGTTCCACTAAGTGAATAATTATCATTGAAAATAGAACTAAATAGCTTCCCAATATCCAATTAGCGATCGAATAATTAGCTTGAAATTTGCAGCTGTCGACATTAAGTGACCATTTAATCAAGAACAATCACATATGAACATGTTTTATACAAAGCATTGAAAAGTACACACATATAAATTATTCGTAATTGGTTTAGAGGGGCATCGCCAGCAAACTTAAACGTGAGTCTTCTAACGGTAAAGGTAATGCCAAACTCGTTGCACACAATTAAGTTACATGTTTCTGCTGCGCCTCACGTTTCAAGTTGTCAATTCAATGACAGCCAATCAATGCAAAAATAAGCATAAATTTATTATGTACCTAATTGTGTCAGATAATTGTATTTTATTATGCATTTCTTGTGACATTGTGACAAATTATAAGACTACACTAATTCAGTATCTCAAGATATTTATATTTTCTCACTTCTTTTGCAAAAAAAGTATTTTAATATTGACCTTTTATACCCTGAGCCCATTAAAAATGGGTAAAAAGGGTACAAATGGTTTTGTGCAATTGTATGTAACAGGCAGAAGGAAGCATCTCCAACCCCATAAAGTATATATATATTCTTGATCAGGGTCAACAGCCGAGTCGATATAGCCATGTCCGTCTGACCGTCTGTATCAACACGCATATCTCAAATTTAAATGTATCGATAATCGAAAAACGGAGGCAGTTATCGATAAAATAAAGCAAACTTGATCGACGCCTGGTATACGAGAACCTAACGTGCATTGTGAAATTTGAATTTTAAATTTAATGTCTTGCACAAAAGTAGGCCCCATTATAAAAATCTACAGTTTATTGAATCGGATATGTCTCATTTACGCTATGAATACCGTTTTCTTATCAGAATTGCCCGCAACAGTTTATAAAAGTGCTGCATACTTTGGAGCGCACCAGCACATGTGTATATAAACCACAGCATACTTTTAGGTCGCTCACTCGAACGCTTCTGAGTTTAAAGCAAAGCCAGAGTATTTTCTAGAATATAGAACAACAACAAAAATAATAATAACAAAACAATAACTATAAAGTTGCCACACGAATAACGTGTCCAGTTAAAGCCAGCCTGTCTGCTATGCGGATTAGTGTCAGCAATGAGATCTACATTTTATAAATGCCACCCGAACATCGGATGTACTTGGCTACTACCATTTTATCGTATGCAAGTATCGTCTCATCGTCACATCGACGCTGACAGCGTCGGCGGCTTCCAATTTCCTTTTGCCATAATTTTTGCCACTTTATGTGGCAGCAGATAAGAACAATATGCTTGACTTTTGGATTTTCGGTTCAGTTTTGTTTTGTCTTGATCATTTCTTTTTTGTTCTTCATGTGTTTTTTTTTTTTTTTTTTGGCACTTAAGTGTTTAGTGCTAAGCATTTCCTTCCCACAGCAATTGATATGCGCATTAGGTACTCCTGTTGTTCTCATTGCGATATCCTTTGCTCAAGATATTTAAGTATGTATGTGCATAGATATTTGAAAAGCGCTTCACGTGCGTCCAGTCAACCAGGCAACCAAGCAACCAGGCAACCAGCCAACCAAAGTGCTTGTCTGCCTAATTTGTCACTTCAATTGGCTGCAATGCCAACCAATTTTACTCAAATAACAGTTTGTGATCGGCCTCTGTGTGTGTGTGTGTGTGTGTGTGTGTGTGTGTGTGTGTGTGTGTGTGTGTGTGTGTGTGTGTGTGTGCGTGTGTGTTTAAGGCTCACATGTTGCACAGAGAAATGAAACGGTCTCATCGGTAGGGGGTCACACAATTGCCTAACTGCCGTTGAGTTCATTCGGCTGATTGAAAATTTTCCGTAAGTGCATTCAAGTATTAACTATGCCTATTTCTGTGTATTTCCCCTGTTCCGTCTAAGATAGTAGTTCAGCCCCTTAAGAGCAGCAATAACAACAACAACAACAACAACAACAACAATAACAATAACAACAACACACTCATTTCCAATACTTCATTGATTATGTTAATATGCCGACGCGACGTTCCCCTTGATTCACCTTATCATCACTGGACTCGTCTGTTGTTATTTAAGTTTTTGAGTCGTCTGTTTGTTCTGTTCTAACCAACAGCAAATGAAACTCAAAACAAAATCCGAAAACTGAAACTGAAATCGAACCGAAAATCTGTTTCAAAATCTTTATGTTGTTGCATTTTATGTGTTGACATTTTTCCTCTCCCTCCCTCTTCTGTCTGTTCACTGTTTGGTGCTTGTTGCTCTTGTTGTTGTTATTTTTATATATATATATTTGTTTGTGTTATTTTACCTTTGTGGGTTTTCCCGTTCACACGTTCTTCGTGGAAAATTTTGTCTCATGTAATTAAGCACACACACATATGTACACACATAAATGTTTGTATGTCGGCATGTTGATCGGTATTCGATCGTTCACATATAAATTTGTTCATTTGAAGTCAAACTCTTCTTCAATGGGCTTTTGGTTGTGGTTAATAAATGCTAACAATAATGTCCATACGGATTCCAACATATGTTGCGGCTACGTAAATGTCACAACGATCATTTCATATCAAAGTTACACATTTCGTGCTGAGCGAAATGTATTCTGAATCTAAATATCAGATAGATACTATTGACAGTAGCTATATGCATTTGTTTTGTATATCGATTATCGCTTCTTGTTATTTGATTTTTTTTTATCACTAGTCTGATTCGATCAGAACTATTCCTAACTATCGTTTTATAGCTATCTTGTTGAAACTTGGCTTTTATTCGTCTTTTACTTAATGCTTAATAATGTACATAGTTCGAATCTGACCACTAAATTATATAGCTGCTACAAGTATAATCGGTAGAAATATGAGTTTTTTTTACTGTAACTTCACAATGTGCAACAGGAAATATAAAAAAAAATATACACGTACAAAAACATAATAATATTTCAATCTTTAAACTAACATTTATATGTCAGTAGTAGGTTAACTGAAGCTTACGTGGGGTAGATAATCTTCAATCTATTAGTATAAATTTATATATATATATCTACTTGTATAAAATAATTGTCCAGAGTGGCTCTTGTATTGGCATAAATCAAAATTTAATATTTTAAGTCAAAAGCAAATCACGAGCAAAATAAATAAATAATATTCAACTCCACTTGTATTAGTATTTATTATATTAATATGTATATAAATGTATTATAGTTAATATTAAGACATAAAAAGCATATTATTTAATTCAAAACGATACGATTAACGTGCCTGATGTCACTCAATCAATTAATTCTTGTCACTTTTACAATATATTCGAATATGTTTTGTTAAAAAGTGACCCCCACAAACAGACAGCCAGACACAAACTAACACACAGACAGACTCGGCGGCCAAATGATCTGTGACTGGGTGAGTTTCAAGTGTTTTTTGTTTTTGTCACAGGAAAGGAACACTAACTGTAAGTGGATACTTGGACAAGGCACTTTTAGCTGTCATTTGTTCGTAATAAATATTGAAAAAGGAGAAAAAACAATCAGATTCAAATAAAGGATCGTTCCGCGTATAGTATTGAACATGTGTGTGAAGCAAGCAAAATGAAGCAATTAAATGGTGAGCCAGAGATAGAGACAGAGATAGAGATAGAGACAGAGAGAGAGAGAGAGACAGAGAGAGATAGAGGGAGAGAGGGAGTTGAGATAAGTGTAACGTGTAGGCGTGCCTGCCCAGTGGGTAGCCAAAACTAAAAGAATTGTATGAAAACAAGAAAATTACAAAAATGATTGTCAACACATGGGAATATTTGGGAATATGGGAATATGGGAATATGGGAATATATGTCGCTGCGTTGGCATTTGCCCATGGTTCAGCCATCTGAGTGGAATACGAGAATGCTGCAGCAAAATATGAAAATGCCACCACTGAAAATCTTTCGTTGCTGCCGTTGCACAGTTGCACATTTCTACTGTGGACAGAGTTCAATAACATTTTCAAAACAATTTGCATGCTTTAGCTCTTTTATACTTGGTGGGCTGGCCCTAATGTATTGAAATTAAGGACGCACTGCCAAAAAAAAAAAAAAAAACAAAGACCAAAAAAAAAAAATAAAACGGGCGCAACTTCCTTTCGCAGGAGCTGGCAAGACCACTTCCTTCACAAAGCAACACAGACCGACTGCAAAACAATGGCAGAGACGCGCTCGAAATCTGCTTTCATTCGGAGATGAGATCGTGTCTGGTAAAGCTTTGCATAAGGGAAGCGTCCTCCCCATCATTATCACCACAAAAACATCATCATCACCATTAACTTCAGCCATAACATCAACATAATTAGAATCAGCTCTGTTCTGTTCTCTTCTGTTCTGTTCTGTTCTGTTCTGCACTCGACTTGGCTCGACTTTGACTCACATAAAACATGTTAATGTTGCAAGCTGCAATTTTTGCAACGTCGCCGTCGTCAGAGTTGTCATCTTTCTTTCGTTTTGCTCCGCCTCACCGTATACTCTTTGCAAAGCTGGCTTATCAAGTTTCTTATCGCATATTTCATTTTCCATCACAGATCTCTCGATCATTTTAGTTTTCTTTACAATGTTTATTTTTATATGTCCAAAGAATCTTGAATTTATTACGTTATTTTCTTAGTTTAGTTTATTTTTTTTTTTTGCGTTACACTTCATAAAATACATCAAATTGTTAAACAAATAATGTAATAGAATTTCAGGAAATATGTAGAAAATCATTTTGGATTTATTCTGTTTTTCTTATCTAAATTAATTGCATATGTATATGGATTCACAACTTTACTTTCTTATGACTTTCTTTACTTTACTTTGAAAATATTCAATTAAAATGCATGAAGCGTAGCTTAGATTAGAATATATGACGAAAAACTGGATACGTGCTTGAGTTTACATGTCTTCATTCTGCCGACTTATGAATATGTATATTCGCTGGACGCAGGTCAAGTGTATTTATATATATATATATATATATATATATAGTTATATATATATTCCATATATCGTATCTTTAACAAAGCAAAGATCTCATCGAATCCAATGTGATCTATATTTGTGCAACAAACATATCAAAATAATTGCATATTTTCCTTCCAAACAGTTTTCTACACAATCAATTTGAACCATGCAGCGCCGACTGTCTCAGACTCAAAGGAAAAGAAAAGCTGTCAAGTCGCAGGCATTTTCAATCTCTAGAAATAAAATTTCTAGTGACGAGCATAATCCTCAGTAGATGTCAAAGTGTATGCCAGCTTCGCCAGGCTGTGCTGGGAGATAAGTTTTTTCTGCTTGCTTTGCGCTTCACAGTGAACCGGACCACGGCTTGCAGCTTCGATAATGCCGGCGTCTGTTCTCGTCTCTGTGTGTGTGTGTGTGAGTGTGTTTATTATGCATGTATATGTGTGCTTACAACATAATTTTAATTTATAGCGTCAGCGGCAAGTACAGTTGAGGTTGAGTTGATCCAAGCAACTGGCAACTGGCAACTGGCAACATGCAGCAGCAGGCAGCAGGCAACAGGCAACAGGCGTTTGTTTTGTCTTCATCTTCGTTTTGGTATTCGGTGTTCGGTGCTCGGTGCTCGGTCTGCCCCTACCGGTTGCCGGTATGACTCAGGCGAGTTGTGCAAAAAAAAAAAAAAAAAAAAAAAAAAAATCAACAGAAAAAAAAAAACACATTCAACAACGTTCTCGTATAGAAAAGAGAACCAAAACAAAAGCACAAAAATATACACAGCCCAGTTGTAGAGTAATGGCATTGTGCCCCTTCCTTAACCCTGTTGCCAGCCAGACAGTTGAAAAGACGCCGCGTCTGCGTTCGAAAGCGGTTCGCTTCTCGTTGTTGCTGTGCATGTTGTTGTTTTTTATTAACGCTGTCTGTTGTCTATTGACTGGTCTATTGGGATTGACAAGAGCGACAAAAACCGAAAGCTCACAGAATCTTACAGCTTGTTCGTCAAAAAGTGGACAAAAGTGGTTCAGCAGCCAGCAGCCAGCAGCCGAGAAACACGTTTCTTATTGTTGTTGATCCTTTGTCCCGGCTGCGTAATAATCAACCCAGTTAGTTGGCCAGTTGGTAGTTGATGTTGTTGTTGTTGTTGTTGGTAGGCAATATTGTCGCTTATTAGTTTCGTGCAACCATAAAATTATGATGGCTGTTAAATTGCTTTTCACTTGCGTGTCCTCTGGCTATGCACCATATGGCTGCTGCTGCTGCTGCTGCTGTTGCCGCTTCTGTTAGTGTTTGTGGCAGCGATCTGTCTGTGCAACCGACTGTCTCCACTCTGTCATTCTCTCAAGTAGACCGCCCTACTTCAAAAAGCCAGCACCAGACTAGAGTCTCCAATCCAATCATAATTATTTGAAACCCGTTAATAATGTTGGGAGGTCGGGAGTTGGCCTGATTGAGTCCAAAGTATCATCTTAAATGGGCTCAAGTGAGGCTAAAGCGGCAGCACGCGATGTAAAGCTGATTATCGGCTACAATTGATCCAGCCGATGAGCCAACTAATCCCAACTAAGAGCCCCAAATCAGAAATAAATAAAGAGAATGAACTTTCTATTCGAACGAAATTCTACTTTCTTTGTCATTCCACAGCTTCTGAAAGAAAACAAGTAGTCGAATAAGCTCGATTACGAAATACCCTGAACCCAACTCTTAAATATATTATAGTTTTATTTCCAAATTTTCATTTGAAAAGTTTTGCACACCCAAATGTAAGAAGGTATGCAGTGCTCTCATTTCTTATGACACTGGCACTGAAGAAAAAACACATATCTTAATTATTTACTTTTACATTCTTAGTTTTTATTTAATTTTGATTACGGGTAAAACAAGAAATAAGAAAAACATATATAAATATTGAATTTTTTAATATAAATAGAAGAAGTTGGATGAATTCCTGGCTTATAATGGCTAATATTAGTTCGCTTTAATCTAAACTACAAAACCGTTCGCAATCACGAATTACCAATTCCAAATTCATATCTTTCCACAGCATAACTATCTCCCGATAATAGTTGCTTCAATATATCTTCCATAATAAAAATATAGTTCTGTAATAAGTAATTACAATCATGAATGGTATGTTTTTGTATGCTTGTGATATATTCTGGAGCACAAATGAGCTCTCCAAAGTAGAACTTAGAAAGTCAGAACTGAATCCTTTCTACTCGTTGCCTACACGTGCAGACTGCAAACTGCAAACAGCAAACAGCAAACAGCCATCAATCAATTCACAAATCCGCAAGGCGACAAACTGATCAATCATGCAGCACATATGTACTTATGAATAAACCACTTCAGCTTGCCACATGTGATCAATGGGATTAGCGTAGACGAAGACACCTCTCAATGTTTGCACTATGACAGACAACCCTGAAACATAGAAAAATATCTTGTGAAAGGTACTTTTACCGTTTGCCTGGACGCTTGTCTGTCTGTGTGGCAAGACTTTAGACTTAAGTTGTTAATACCGCATAGAGCAAAGCGCTAAAAGGTGTTGCCCAAAATGATGACAAGCAACTGCGGTCAGAGTCCAGATGTGTGTGTGTGTGTGTGTGTGTGTGTGTATGTGTGTGGTACGTAATTAGCCCAGGTTCGGAGACAATAAAGCTGAGCCCTATGTTGGCAGGGGGCCGCATTATTTCTGCTTACCTGAACAGAACCTATGCTATACATACATATATATATATATATATATATAGATATATACATGCTTAAGTAAGTAGTTACACACAAATTTACATGTGGCTCAAAATCTTTGCGGTGGCAGCTGCAGTAACAGGCAGCAACCAGCATGCATCAGTATGTCGCAATAGTCGCTCATTAACACAGATCTACGAACCCAACGATGATCTAACGACCCCGCCTCCCTTTGACAAATAACAACAACAACAACAACAACAGCAACAACAGCAACAGCAACAGCAACAAAAAAGCACCAAATTTAAATTCAAATGTTTCTTATATTGTTGTTGTGGCTTGGCTGAAGTTCAACAATGGTTCAGACTTTCTTTTTGGGGCCGGGCGTCGCGTTGGTAAATTGTTTTCACTTTATTGCCTTTTGGCTGCGTTGGGCCAACGCTTTATGACATTTATACTTAGAGCATATCATATTGTATCTGCATCTGTATGTGTCTATCTATCTATCTATCTATCTGCAATTCTGTTGAGAGTGAGTGAGCCAAAAAAGCGACACAAATCACAACAGCAACATTCCGAACTGCTCGCCACTGTCGAGCCTATCCAAATATCTAGTGATTTTATTTTAAGTGCTGTTGCTGCTTTTGGCCGATGTGGCAAGAGATGATGATGATGATCAAATTTACAGCTGGGTGGCGACAACGCATATGTCGTCTGTCGTCTGTCGTCTGTCGCCCACAAAATGTCATTGAACCCCCGTCAAACAATTCACAATCACAAAAAAAAAAAAAAAAAAAAAAAAATACGAACTGAAACTATTGAAAGCCAAACAACATATTCGTAAATGTCTTTTATCACAATAAGTGCGCCTCGTTAAATGCTTCTTCTACCTTGCGCACCTTCCTCCCCCTCACTCGATATAGATGTACACATGTACACACACACACAGACACACATACTCTTTCGATTTTCTTGACACAAATAACCTTATTCCCATTTGACGTTTTGAGACAAAGCCAACAACAATAAAAGCAAACTAATAGTGTGTAACAACAAATAATAGCAAATGCAAAAAAATACAAAAAAATATTTGCCATGAGTTGTCTTGAGAGTATCAATCAGCCAGCAACTGACACACACTACCGTTATGCTTAGTGTTGTATAGCGTATAAAAGTTTGATTTCTATATATGAATTCAATATGTTTAAAATAATAATATAATATGATTAATATAATATATTTAATAATGATATGAATAGAGCTCTTGTACTTTTTGGCTTTGATTCTCGTTTCTATTTAATCACCAATCAACAATTATAATTACTAATTATTCGTTGCAAGAACCCCTTTCGAGAACTCTGCAATGATTACCATAGTAATCTGAATAGTCAGAGTCGTCTATTTCTATCATTAAGATCTCAATTTTAAGCGTCTGGTCTCATGTATAACATTTTTTTCTCCCAAACCATGCAACAAATGTTTTGTTGTTTTTTTTTTTGCATTTAAATTCCTCCAGAAATTTTAAGTAATTTTTATTTTTTAAATCTAAATATAACATTAAATTTTAAATTAATTTTCTGTATCTTTCTGTGTCGAATGATGGTCGATAATAAATAAATAAATGAGAAGGAAACACTTGTTGTGTCTATGAGGTGATTATTACATGATGGGACTATTTTGCCATTTCTCATTTAACATCTTTTTGGGACTGTCAGGGGTGCGACCTTATTGTACGAACACGTACAACCACTAGTACATATCAAATATGGAAGGTAACATCATTATTTCACTTTCGCTAAAAATCAGGTAAGTGTGCCATTGTTAACATATGTAACTCATACAATCTCCAAAATGTTGTGATGGGTGGTGGGAGTGGTGTCAGGGGGCTCTGCAGGGGGGCTCTGCCCTGCTACATACATACGTAGGAAGTACTTCTCGCACTATAAGTAATTAGGTAGTCAATAGTTGCGCTATCATGCTAGACTTCAAGAATGTCGGCCCAATTCATTTAAGTTGACTCTTATTTTTATCAAATATTCGTTATTTTTTTTACTCTTTTTTTTTTTTTTTTAAATTAGTTTCACCAATATAGAGGCGAGAGCCTTGCACTTGAGTCTTTTTCCCATGATAAATTACTTAATGAGCAGAGCTTTGCAGCAGTGGGTAGCTGGGTAATGTGCCACACGGCAAACATCGATGCATATATAATATTTATGTATGTATGTATATAGGATATGAAAAGTCTTTAGCATGTGGGCGTATGAGCGTGTGTGCTTGTCTGTCGGTTCGGGCCGACTATTTCTGGTAGTTGTCTGGGTTGTCGCGACGAATGTTTCTTTGCTTTTGCCCTGTCAATTTATTTGACAGTGTCAGACGCGCATTTTCCAACGGAAATTTTGACTAATTTTCTGCCCTGGGGGTCGAAGACCTCTTGATGAGCGTCCAAAACTGAATATGAATATTAATACTAGATGAGTGTTTGCCACATACGCGTACAGCCCATCAAATAAATTTCAATCAATTGTGTCTGACTAAATGAATACCCTGTTACCAACATGCACACTCGCAGTCACAAAAGGTACTAACTTTCATAATGCCTCCAATGCCTTTGATCTACTCTCGAATATCGCTTATAGCCTGATTCTAATTGACTTCTTACATTCTCGTATATCTGCAGATTGTAAATTTGTTGCCTATACATTCTATTCCGAAAAGGGACAGCACATTTTCTTTCCACATTGAAAACCATAAAGTATGTTGGGAATTTCAGAAATTCGAACCGAGTATAAAGACAGACAACCGATTGTTTAATCTTTAACTATAATTGTTTTAATGTTTTACAATTTATTATAATTTAATGCTGAAAGCAAAATAGAAATAAAACAATTTCTAATTTGTAAATTTGGTTTTTTATTTATTGGGTTGTTTGCAGGCAAGTAAATTTATTATACATTTCGCAAAGAAATATAAAATTAAGCAGATCAACTGTTATATTTAAATTCAAGCGGTAATTTAGTCACTCAGCGCCAAAGCGCTAACAACAACTGAGACTCACAAGGGGATTGCGAATAGTAAAGAACGTGAGTATAACTATATGCTGAGCATTGTGGAATCCGGCAATTAGTTAAAAGCCCGATGACAGCTAGACTCGAATTTTGTGTTTACCCCCCTTTAAAACCTTTTAATATACGCTGCATATAAATACTAAAAGCACTAAAAACAATCAACAGCCCTACAATGTTCGTAATTGTGACCACATAATTAGCAAAAAAAAAAAAAAAAAAAAAAAATGTGTCTGGACTCGGGCAATGTTTCATTTTCGCCAATTAAGCGACAATAAACATGCCCACATTTTGGCCGAGACTGGGTCGAGCAGGGGATTGGGGAGGTGGGAGGGCAGGAGGGTAGTCGGATGGATTTTGTTTGGGCTCATCATTGAAATATTTTGTGGTGTGTGCGTGCGTGTTAAAATTAAAAACTCGTAAAATAGCAAAAACGAAAATTGCACCATAACAAGCATTTAATGGCCCATAAAACTGGAAGGCAACAGCACACCCCACAATGCCAAACTCATACAGCCAAAATGTGTGTGTGCACACAAAGTACACCTAAAATGACAGAACTATGCAGTCACATTTAATCTGCAATTGGCACACAACATGACCCCCCAAAAGTGTGCTAAGCAATTGATAATCTTTTAATTCACTACAACTTTAGTCAACAATACTTCTAAGTCCGATGTGAAAAAACGGTACATAGCCCTAGACAGGGATAAAATCATAGTTTTAGTCGGCAAACAAGTAGACAAATTAAAACATGTTTTCGGTCTTGTATTAATAACTCTTTCCTTTAAAAAAAAAAAATAACCCTAGCTTAAGGGTTCAACTATAACTCTACTAAATTCTAGTTTAGATATAATATCGTTTATATACCTATAATAAATAATTTGTAATAGATAATTAATATTGATGCAGGACAATACCTGACCCCTGCAGACTCATTAATAATAAATGTTAAATTCAATTGAAGAACTATTAAAAAGTACATTTAATTTGAAGACCAACCCTCCGTGTTATTATTTATCATTGTTTGGATGACCAACCCATAAGTCGCCAAGGACTAATCAAATATTATAGATCGACATATTCGACATCTATAAGTGCTGAGACAATGTAGCACACCCTAAAAATATGTATTTATATATGTAGCTATGGGATAGTAATGATAGTGTTGGTCCATTCAGAGATCGATCGATTTGTGGGCCAAGGGGAGACCAGGCTGCAAATGAATATTAACAATTTTCACAGCCCAAAGCGAAATATGCAACATGCCGTGTTATGCGGGTTGTAAATGGGTGCGGCTCAGGGGATGATGACTGTGGGAGAGAGGATATACTACTCTGATATACATATGTATTCATATGTATGTTTTTACTTTTTTGCTTACTTTCCTTGGCATTTTTATATATATATATATATTTTTCTTTTGTGTATAGGGGCAGATCTTGCATGCTCTATATGATGTGTTTCCCTAAAGTATGTGTGTATAATATACATATACATATACATATATATGTATGTGTGTGTATGGCAGTTATTGGCAATTTTTGCCATTGGCTTGACTTTCTTTTTCAGTCTGTCGCATTGCCTGCATGTTTGCGGTTCTTGTTATTGTTTTTCTGCCTTTCTGCCTTTCTGCTTTTCTGCCTTTCAGCCTTGTTTGCCCTGCTGCCTGCTTGCCTGCTTGCCTGCCTCTGCTGGCTCTTTTCCTTTGCATTCGGGTTAAACATTTCGTGACCTGCATTTTGTTTAAAATAAATTGGTCTTCGTCGCCGGAGCCGGGGCCAGACATATGGCATGCATGTGGCGCACGTACAAACCACTTCACTCCTTTCAATTATATATGCGAACGCAAAAATACCAATACTCTGGCAAATACTTACACCAACACCAACACCAACACGAACACGAACACAAACACATCCCCACATGGCATTACACAAAGACTCGCAGCTCCAAATCACACTCCTTCGCCTTCTCCTGCGGCGACTTTGCGCTTGTTTTTAATTACAGCTGCAAATTTGCGCGATTCAAAAAAACGACAAAACAACAACAAAAAAAAAAATTGAAGCAGCTACACAAAATGCTTATGACACGAATCGGGGGGAATCGTGAGTGTCACTTGCCTCTCGTGGGATCCCAATCCGAAAGCTTAACCCAATAAAAAACAATAAAATAAAATAATCGAGTTGAGTTCGAGTTGCAGCTGAAGTCCGTTGTGCATGCAACATAGTCACTGTTGCACAATCAACATCCAGTCAAATAAGATGTCGCTATCTCGCATTCTCATTCTGATTCTCATTCTCATTCTGAGTCGTAGTCTGAGTCTGAGTCGGAGCCTGAGTATGTCCCGTCCCATTCTCAATATGTTGTACAGGAAGCTGAGTAGGTCGACCGACCTTGTGCAAAGGTTAGCAGATAAAGCGTACTGAACAACCCCCCCCCCCCCCCCCCCCCACACACACACACACGCACACACACATGGCGAAACGAGCTGTTAAATGCGTCAGTGATAATGCCACATGATGATAATGGTTAGCGGAAGAGCGCAACGGAGCATGACGACATCTTAGTAAATTCCCATGCTGTACATATATATATATATGTGTATAGATAAGTCCACAAGTCTAAAGGATCTCCCACTGATTACGATCAACAAGTGTGTGACTACTTAATGACTACCAAAACATTAATTACTCAATAAGAGAAACAACATACAGCAAATCATTTCATTTTACTTATAAACTTTTATTTTTACACTTTTTACTTTTCATTGCTGCTTTTACTTTGATAGAGGTATATATATATAATATATAATATCAGTGTTGCTCGCTACTTTTGACAGTGAACACCTTCCTGGAGGAGGATGGGGGCTGGTCGCCATGTGACTCCTGGCTGGGATGAGAAGTGGGCGTGCTGCCTGCTGAGTTACAGAAATACTTTTAAGTATGATATGTGATAAATCATTATTTTTGCTCATAATGAATGAACTTTGTCTTCAAATAAAAGATTATTCATGTTTTTGAGTAATATTCAAGTGCTTTTAAGTTTTCAACTTTAATCCAGGTAGTAAATGAATAAAATCAGGTTACCAGTGTATAGAGCCATATAAGCTATCCAAAGTTTTAATTGCTTCCATTAACTTTAAATCAATCAAGTTAAAGCATAAAAGCTCATTACTACTAAAGTACTTTGAATAAAATTTAAGAAATATTCAGTAAAAAAAATGCATTTAGTTTGAAAATGAATTTTAAAGACTTAACAAATATAATAAATATTAGTTTGTTAGTGACTCAACTATGAGTCTTAATTACTTGTCGTAGATTGATCGCATAAGCAAATAAACATATAACAGTCAGCTGGTATATGTGTATATATATATATATATATACACTTGGCTCTAGCCCAAGCCCCAATGCAATTCACTCGATCAATTGACTTATTGGCGATGACGAGGAAGCTTTGGCATGTGAATGCCTTGGACTGTGATTGCCATTTCGATAGCTACAACCACAAACAAAACGAGTACTTCCGCAGAATCGGCGCACAACCCGACAGAAAGAGAAAGACTTAGAAAGAAAGAGAGATAGAGAGAGAGAGAGAGAGAGAGAGAGAGAGAGAATTGGACACACCCAGTGAAACAAAGTAATGACATCTTCGTTTCGGTACTTGATTGTAATGATACTTGAAATTAAAAACACATACAACTATGTCAGTTTTATAACTTTCCAAAGAAGACATTTTGCAAGCTAATTCCAAAGATCTGTGGGCGGTAGAGAAAAAGAGGGGTAGTCTCCGATCTACTGTATATGCCCCCAACCATAAACCGCCAACCCGGCAAGCTCTCTTTTGTGTGTTTTTTCGCTTAATTAATGCTGCCTTTTTTTTTTCTTTTTCTTTTTTTTTTTTATTTTTTTTTTATTTTTTTTGATTGATGATTAATCCAGACTTTGACTTTTGGCATTGACAGCGCAGGCAAGCAGCAACAACAACTAGAATAGGCAAATATAATTCACATGTGAATATGCTATGCGAATCAAAAGAACCCAAGTTTGAAATGCAAGAAATCTTGAGAACACTACATAGATGTAATGGTAAACAATAAAAGCAATAGAAACAATTACATACAAACACAATGACAATGGCAACAACAATACTTGCCCCAAACTGGACTTGAACTGGCTCAGATCAATTGCTTGTATTTGGTAAGGGTATTTCGTGGCGAGACTCGGAAAGACTCAGTCTGAGTTTTTTTTTTTCTTTTTTCTTTTTTCTTTTTTTAATTGTAATTGCAAATATGGGCGGAAGCGAGCAGCGCTTTTGAATGGATAGCAGAGGCGATCGCGATGTAGGAAATCGGGGTTACGCACAAGGGCAGGCCGGCTTAAAATTATGCTTACTTGATGGGTGGGGAGCGGGGGGGGGGGGGGGGGGGACGGTGGGGAGCGGGTAACCGGGTAACTTGTAACCGCAGACCCCACACAGAAATTCACACATATCGCTGGGAGAAATACTTTGTTGCTTTGTTGTTAAATTGCGCACTTTTCAAAAATATACATACACATACATACACACACACACACACACATACGTAACACTTGGCGAAGAATTTTGAAACCGCGCATGAACTCAATCAGCTTAGGCTTCGATAAGCCGAGGCACTGGCTGCACTTTCCTCGTTCTGCGTCTTGCGGCCCCATCCCCATTCCTGCCGCAATTCCCCCGAGTCCGCCTCTTGATTGAGATACCATATAAAAATATTTTAACGCGTGCCTGGTTAGTGGGTCGATTTGGTGGGAATATTAAAAATTTGCACAATTATAAATTAGTTCGACCATATTGATAACTAGTAGAACAATCATAACAAGAAAGAGCTGCTCCCCGAAGATTAAATACCCTGATCGGTTGACATTTAAATTTTGATCCGCATTAGCCGATATTTTTTTTTGTAGTTTTATATTTCGATGCCACAAATTTTGGACTGACTGTCATTATTTTTCTATCGATTCCCCAGCAAGCAAACGAGTTTACAAGTTTCATAAACGGACTTCAGCTTATATACAAAAACTGAGATTGGATTGGATGGGCAGAAAAACTGACGGACATGGCTAACGACGCTGAGCAACAATAAGTATACTTGATGATGTCAAAGACGTCTCCTTTAGTGCGTCACAAACTGCACAATAAACTCAATTGTACTCTATAAACCAAATTTGTATATGTGTATTTCAGCATAATCGGGAAGCAGGCGTGCCTTACTTTTCGATAACCCTCCATCGGACATTTGGATTTACTACTCCCTATGAATATAACTCCCTGGCGACCCGCATCATCCGGTATCGTAAGTAAAGTTAGACAGATTTATGGCACTTCTGATAACCAATAAGCGCAAAAAGGGAAACAAGCGCAAACAAGATTAAAAATTAACTGAAAGATTGACGGACTTGGAATTAACACACATATATCGCATATATAACAATTTCAATTTTCAGAAGAAAATCAAGTGAGATCATTGCAAAATAGTCCGATACCAAAGTAATACCAGCTGATAGCAGAGATGACAAGGAACCTTCGTGTTCCTCGAATGCTAAATAGTCATTTGAATGGTATATTTCAAATTTGTTCGTGGCTGAATAATATTCTTAGCAATTTTTGGGGGAGGTACCTCGTAATTAATCCTTCCAAGTTTTATGACTCTAGTTTGTATCGGTATCTTCCAAATTTGATGAGTCTAGCACAATAGCTATGGCAGATATAACCAAATGCTTAACGAAATAATTAATCTAAAACGCTAATTAACTATCTAGAGAACTGCTATTTAGGGGAACCCGAAGATTAAAGTACTATGTCATATCATTTTCAAAAATGAAACATAAACCCAACTAAGAACTAAATTATGTTCAAATTGTTACAATACTAATTCATCGAAGTATTCCATTGGAAGCGTTACACAAACCATTTGTTGCCAAGGGGAATTGGATGTGAAGCTCGTTTTTCGTTTAGTGTTTTAAATGTTTGAAAGATATTTAAACCTAAAAAAAAACTATAAAAAAAAAAAAGAACGGCTAAAAACCTTCAAAAACGAAATGTGTGCGTAGCTTTGAAGTATTTTGCATACATTTTGTTTGAGGGCAAACATTTGCACAATAAACTTGAAATGGCTTATAATTAGTTGGTGTTCAATGGCTTCGAGTTCGGCTCGGACTTTGGCTTTGACAATTGCGGGTCGTGTTGTCCGCTCAAATATTGGATGCCAATAGACCTAAGATCAACATTACTCAAACATATAAATCGTTGGTATTTCTTTTCTTTTTCGTTTATTTTTTTTTGTCTTCTTGCTTTTTTGGGAGCAATCATATAACGCATGTCACATTTTGGTGCATTTGATAAGAGCGACACTTGGCAACAGGCACTAACTGAACTAACGAACTAACTTGGCTAACTTGGCTAACTGAAAGAGCAAGCATCACGCCACACATCACACAAGCAAACAAATATTACATATACATACATACATACATAAATACATATACATATATATATATATGTATATTGAGGGGTGTGTGTGCGTATCATCCACATAAACTGAACTTAACAAATTTAAACAGTTATTGGACTATTGATCACACAAGATCAATCTGAAGTTGGCCAGTCTGGGTTCAAAAAGATTGCTGAATACGTTCAGATCAATAATACAATGATCACCTATGGGTCTGATCGTTACATATGCATATAGATCATTCTTAATAACTATATTCTTTGACATCCCATAGCCAAATTATTGTCAAAAAAAGAAAATAGATTCATTTTTAAATCAAAATTGCAAATCTTAATTAAAAAATATTTCATTCTAGAATTGATAATCTTAAATTATAGATTGAAGCGTCAACTTAAGGTCTCAATTCTCAAAAAAAAAAAAAAAAAAGAGAATTATGCAGATTAAAAGCATATATTAATAAAATATGAATAATATTTGAAATTTAGTTTTATAAAGTGATTGATCAAAGAAACCAAACACCAACCGATCGTGATCTGCATGATCTTGATCTTTCTTTGCCCAAAGATAAATCTATATCAGCGATTAGCCAAAAATCGTACTGCTGGCCTAGTTAACTACAAAAATAAAGTAAATATTTACAGTGTCGAGACATCGACATCGACATCGCCATCAACATCGGCTATAATTTTTACCTTGCCCAATGTTTTTGTTTGGCCATATAAATAAATATATTGTATACAGTGTGCATACCATTAATGTCCAAGTTTATGATCATAACGAGCCCAAATGAAAGAGTGATCTATGTACTACTATATGTGTGTAGTATGTACATACATATGTGCAGACCACAAACATATATGTGAACCACGCTAAACAGGGAGTAATACAAGATGAGATGAGAGGGGGGGGACAGAATTAGTAAGAGAGCTGCAAATCGCTTCCTTTGGCAATCACTTAAGGTTTTGACAGTTTTGAGGATTAATTAGTTAAAGTGTGCGTCAGATGTTGTCAACGGGGCAGTTCAATGCTCTACACACACAGTATCTGTATCTGTATCTGTATCTGTATCTGTATATGTAGCTATGCTAATGTATCTATCTATGTGTAGACACTAAGTATTATTATTGGCATTTCTACGAATGTAAAATCAACTCATTCAAAAAATTAATATATGCCTCGTTTGCTGCAAAACTACTAAAAGCGAACACACACATAGAAATACACACACACACACACACACACACACACATGCATACTATGGATAGTCACGCGAGCGCGGTCCAAGCTATTGTATCTTTGTATCTTTGTATCTTTAAGTATGCGCAAACTGTGCGCTGTGCTCATAAGCATAACGCCCATAACGAAACCTGCGCCACAGTTCGGAGCAGTGTAAAAACCAAATGCCGAAGCCAAATCCCAAGCTCAGCGCCGTATTAATTGTCGGCTAAATTCTGTTTGAACACCGAAACCTGCAAAGGGACGGCCTGGATAAACGGACGGACGGAATGTGGCTGGAACAGGTACCAAAAACCAGGCAGTAATCAAGAAGGTTGACCAATAAAATATATATATATATATATATATATATATACACTCGCACACATATATATCTGTATATACATGTATAAGGAGTTAGCATGAGGAAGAAGAAGCAGCAGCAGCAGCAGCAGAGACAAAGACACTAAACGATCGCTAGAGGAAGCATTTCTATAAGATACAGATACAGCTGCAGATACACATGTAAGTATTGTTGAGCTATGCCCGGATTTAATTCGAGCTTCGGAATCTGCCCAAACTGGCTAACAGGTACATTTTGACCCTATTGTATATCATTGCTGTTGCTGATGTTGTTGCCGATGTTGTTGCTGCTGCTGGTGCTGCTGCTGCTGCTGGTGCTGCTGCTGCTGCTGGTGCCTTATTTAAATAAGTCGTAGATTAGTGTCATTTAGCAATTTAGAATTCTCTATGCGGTTAATATCCGACTGACATTTGTGGTATGTGGCTGCGACATGGAAGAACCCCAGATCGTGTTGATTAAGATTTTCAAGAGAAAACATTAAAAAGTACGCTCGCCATATGAAACTGGATTTGCCAGTTATATATGGCCATAGCCAATGCTAACAATAA
Source organism: Drosophila anomalipes (assembly GCA_035041615.1). NCBI lineage: Eukaryota > Metazoa > Arthropoda > Insecta > Diptera > Drosophilidae > Drosophila > Drosophila anomalipes. The sequence continues at coordinate 10,364,515 of JAWNKZ010000254.1, forward strand.
CAATAACAATTATATTTGTACTTCGATGGAAATATGACTCATGCGATCGACAAATGTTATCGCCTGGCTGGACGTAAATTTATTATTTAATACATTTTACCCCAAAATTCTTTGAAATTCAGCTCATAATGGAATTGATTGAAGTTCGTACTTATACAATAATTATATTTACTTCGAGTGTGTATTTTTAGTTCATTTATATATTTTTTTTCGAATGCATTGACATTTGACAGTTGAATCATTAACTTAGTCCAGATAATGGCCAGCTGAATCGACTGATAGAAATAGTTGTCCAACAACCAATTGATCATCTCTCTTGGCTATTGTTATTTCTTACTTATGGCTTTCTCAGAAAAATCGATGCGTGTTTCTAATTGCCAAAAACGTAAAACAAAAATAGAATCGATCATATTTACATTGTTTTGGTTTATAGGTTAATTGAATTTATGGCTTATAAGCAACACGGCATTCGCTCAGTGTACACATACCCATAAATATTGATAAGTAAACGCTGCTCTCGTTTTCTCTGTATGTGTGTGTGTGTGTGATTCCGTCTAATTTTTTATGATTTTCATTACATTGTGTGGCATAGAGATACAGATACTAAGGGGGCACTAGCCACAGTTTCAACGGACGAGGTCAAGCCCGGTCACTGAATTGAAAGTACGGCAAGGGTATGATGACTGCTGGGTGCATGAGTGCCGAGTGTGCCGAGTGTGCCGATTAGATTAGATTCGAATTATCATCAAAGTTGGAGCGCAGCTAGTGCCGATCTGGAAGCAACCATGCAACAGGCAACTTAAGACTTGCCACCTGTGTCGCCAACATGTTTCGAGCAGCCGATAAACAAAAAGTCAGCCATTGATTAAAATCAAATTTGTCAAAAAAAAAAAATATATATTTATTAAAAAAAAAAAGAAGGAAACCACACATGAAGTTTGTATGTATGTATGTATTTATAACTGTGTGTGTGTGTGTGTGTGTGTGTGTGTGGTAAACTATATGTAATGTCTACAGCCGTACATATGTATATACTTTTGATGGTTTATGGCAAGGCTTTGCCCCTTAAGACCATGCCACGTTGTCTTTGCCACCCCGATATGCAATCTTAATAGCACGCACAAATCAATCATAGGCCAATATATTCAACTGCGATACGAGTAACAGTTCCACATTATATAGCAAATGCATACATATATATATATATATATATATATATGTATATATATACCTGTGGTATCTCAGCTAAGCCTACTTTGATGAATTTTCAAATATTAAAATTGAGCTATGGCTTAAAATCCAATATAGATGTATATATATATATATATATATGTATATAAATATAATTATGATTTTTGTAACTGCAAGTTAACCATTAATATTATATTAGTTGGATAGTTTTAGCTACAAATTCAATGTAATATTTCACATTAGCATTGTGTATTTAAGCTAAATATCCTTAATTATTAAGAAATTGCTCGAATTGTGTATATGTGCAGCATGTGGTATTTATATTGGAACAGTTTACATTATCTACTTCTGCGGCATTCAAGCGTCTTGCTTCTGGTTTGTTGCACTTTGCACACACACGCATATGGTGCATACAGGTGCTATAAATGTGTATGTATATGGAGCTAATATTTATGGCATTCAAGTACAATTGAGTTTTATTTTCTTACCCATTCCATTTTGTGTGTGTATTTCCACTCCACGCAACACTTCAGCACTTTGCTTTACCAATTTCAAATAATTTCTTCTAATTTTTTCCCATTTTTAATTTTGATACCCCTTAGCCATTGAAATTGCCGTTAGCGAGTGTAATGTTGTCGATTGAGGGAGGCATCACTTCCATCCATGTCGACGGGTCTGTCTCTCTGCGAGCGACTATCTATAAGAACTGGAGACTTCAAATGGACTTCCAAATCGAATCCAATTTTTTCCCACATATCAACCTATATAGAAGCTGTACTTATCAAATTTGAATCTTAGTTTCACAAAGCAACTGTAATTTGTTACTTTTTGTGGGATATCTGGCAAGTCGGGCACTCTTATCAAGCATCATTTTTACTTGTTTTATCAATTGGTGTTTACCCACTTTGCGTTGTTAGCATTTTGTTCAAATTTTGTATTTATCTATTTTGTTGTTGTTGTTTTTTTTTTTTTTTTTTGATGTGCTGCCATTGCATGGCACTTGTGTAATCATCATCATCATAAGTATGTTTATATGTATCTGTATCTGTATCTGTATCTGTATCTGTATCTGTATCTGTATCTGTATCTGTATCTGTATCTGTATCTGTATCTGTATCTGTATCTGTATCTGTATCTGTATCTGTATCTGTATCTGTATCTGTATCTGTATCTGTATCTGTATCTGTATCTGTATCTGTATCTGTATCTGTATCTGTATCTGTATCTGTATCTGTATCTGTATCTGTATCTGTATCTGTATCTGTATCTGTATCTGTATCTGTATCTGTATCTGTATCTGTATCTGTATCTGTATCTGTATCTGTATCTGTATCTGTATCTGTATCTGTATCTGTATCTGTATCTGTATCTGTATCTGTATCTGTATCTGTATCTGTATCTGTATCTGTATCTGTATCTGTATCTGTATCTGTATCTGTATCTGTATCTGTATCTGTATCTGTATCTGTATCTGTATCTGTATCTGTATCTGTATCTGTATCTGTATCTGTATCTGTATCTGTATCTGTATCTGTATCTGTATCTGTATCTGTATCTGTATCTGTATCTGTATCTGTATCTGTATCTGTATCTGTATCTGTATCTGTATCTGTATCTGTATCTGTATCTGTATCTGTATCTGTATCTGTATCTGTATCTGTATCTGTATCTGTATCTGTATCTGTATCTGTATCTGTATCTGTATCTGTATCTGTATCTGTATCTGTATCTGTATCTGTATCTGTATCTGTATCTGTATCTGTATCTGTATCTGTATCTGTATCTGTATCTGTATCTGTATCTGTATCTGTATCTGTATCTGTATCTGTATCTGTATCTGTATCTGTATCTGTATCTGTATCTGTATCTGTATCTGTATCTGTATCTGTATCTGTATCTGTATCTGTATCTGTATCTGTATCTGTATCTGTATCTGTATCTGTATCTGTATCTGTATCTGTATCTGTATCTGTATCTGTATCTGTATCTGTATCTGTATCTGTATCTGTATCTGTATCTGTATCTGTATCTGTATCTGTATCTGTATCTGTATCTGTATCTGTATCTGTATCTGTATCTGTATCTGTATCTGTATCTGTATCTGTATCTGTATCTGTATCTGTATCTGTATCTGTATCTGTATCTGTATCTGTATCTGTATCTGTATCTGTATCTGTATCTGTATCTGTATCTGTATCTGTATCTGTATCTGTATCTGTATCTGTATCTGTATCTGTATCTGTATCTGTATCTGTATCTGTATCTGTATCTGTATCTGTATCTGTATGTGTAATAGTATCTGAAGTGTGTCTGCAGCTGTGCCTTGGGCATATAGGTAACAATAGACAGTGGACGAGCGTCTATAATACTGATGAACTAGAAATGCATTTGGTTGCATTCAACGTTGTCTGTTTCAATAAAAGCCAATGCTAATCTCTTGGGTAAATGCCATTTCGAGTTCCATTTGTGAGGGTTTCACGTTTTCAACTTATGACAGCAACCAGGGTGCGCAGTGTAATTAAGAAATTAGAGCACACACACACACACACACACACTCACACACAGACACACACATATGCAATGTGGTAAGGCTGTTACGATCGTCAAGTGTTTCTTAGACAAAGTTTAGTCATGCGTATTTCTAACCATGTTTGTACACAAAACTATGTATGCACTTATGTATATCTCTGTCAGCGATAAGGCCCAGCCATTTATATTATTTCTTGGCCGACTTCTTCTAACGTTTGTCAACAACTTCAGCTCTATATGATGTATACCCTAGCATCAATGGGTATTTCAATGATTTTATATAAATGTATTTTCTCCACTTAAATCATTTCGATAACAATTTGTGGAATATAACAGGAACAAGAACGCTGTGATCAGAAAGATCAGTAATATATATGCGACCTGTGCCACAATGTCTGCAAGGGTATTAAATCATCGGTATTCCCCATTTATATCACCTCTGCTTATATACATTTTTTTTTTTGGTTAAGTTCTATCTTCTGTTGCTTTTGGGCAAATAGAAGAAATCAAATAAGAATGCCAACAAAAGTGTATGTGACATAAGCTGTTAAGTGAAGCAACGTAACATGTTTGAAACATTTTGACTGTGTGCGTACAGATATAGATATGCTCTGTTATCAAGTACATATAAGTGTATCTGTATGTTTGTCTGTCTGTCTGTTTGCTTGATTTGTTTACGCACAAAATTCTCACGTCCGTCAAATAAAAACCCCGGCACAAGTCATATAAATAAGCAGCTCAAGCAGCAGCAAAAGAAATTATCATCTTAAACGCAACTTGAGACTTGTTACAGATTACGTTGTACACAATGATGCAAGGATCGCAATGCAACCCTCAGCACAAATCATTCACGTTAGTCGCACCAACTGAGACTATATCTGATGGATATAGTCATTCAAATTATCTGTTGAAATGGGTTTTAATGCAAACCAATTGGCAGATAAATCGTGTGAGACTTCTGCCCTAAACATTGCTTAAAATTCTCTTCATATATATATATATATATATATTACCGTCGATCTTTTCTAGCTCAAAGTGCACCCAGAATATTTTTTTTGCATTTCTGCCAATAGCTATTTGAGAAAATAAACTGCACAATTCATCTTTAACTCAATTTTACAATTTACAGTCAGACATTGTGGCTAACATAATTATATTTTATGACATCGGCGATTTATGCGCGACTCTTGAACTGGTCAACTTTATGGATTATCAGCCAGACGAAAATGCAGTTTTTCAACTGGATAAGGCGACATTATGCGTGTCTCGGGCCAGTCGTGGACGGTTCCCAAAGAAGGATTTGCAAGTGGAAATTCTGTAAGGGATATGGTGGAAAAACATTTCTTGTCAAGACTATTAGGCTATTGGCAATGGTTCTGTGCTGAGCTGGTCCCGGCTTCTACATTGCACCTCCTGAGATCAAAGAAGTGGACAATTCAATGCCTTATCGATTTTGATAGGTACGAAAACAATTCTGGATGCTTTCAAAACTTGTTTTTTTCTATAATTTTTAAGCGGAATGCACCCAAGTCGAATGTCCATTAAAAGATATGCAAATGTTAAACATGTTATGCTATTTTTTATTTATCGTGTATTTAATATATAGCCAACTAATGTGGAATAAAAAAGAAATGTTTTTATTATATTTTCGATTTGACTTGAATTTTGTGGGGTATATATAACTATTATTATTATTATTAATATTATTTTTATTATTATTATTAATATTATTATTATTGTTATTATTATTATTATTATTATTATTATTATTATTATTATTATTATTATTATTATTATTATGATTATGATTATGATTATTATGATTATTATTATTATTATTATTATTATTAATATTATTTTTATTATTATTATTAATATTATTATTATTATTATTACGATTATTGTGATTATTATTATGATTATGATTATTGTGATTATTATTATGATTATTATTATTAATATTATTTTTATTATTATTATTAATATTATTATGATTATTATTATTATTATTATTATTATTGTTATTATTATTATGATTATGATTATTATTATTATTATTATTATTATTATTATTATTATTATTATTATTATTATTATTATTATTATTATTATTATTATTATTATTATTATTATTATTGTTATTATTATTATTACTATTATTATTATGATTATTATTATTATTATTATTATTATTTTTATTATTATGATTATGATTATTATTATTATTATTATTGTTCCCCCTTCTGTGCCTATAGCTCCTCCATCAACCCCAGCTGACGAACGAATGCGAGAACCTTTGTTGGGTTGAGTTGACTTCTCTATGTTTTTGGAGCTCGTAACATGCATTCCTAGGCTGCTGCATCATTTCCTAGCTAAGATTGCAATTATGAATTGGAAATGAGTTAATGATTGCTACGCAACGGCTCGTCCAATTCGCTCACCAAAACGAAAGTGATATACAAATGTTGACAAAACCACATTTAAACAGCACGAGACCAAGCACATCGCATATGAGTGCGTGTATCTGTGTCTATGTGTGTGTGTGTGCGTGTGTGTGTGTGTGTGTGTGTGTGTGTGTGTACATACTTTAGTGTTGAATAGGTAATTCGTATGGAGTTAGCAATGGGGTTTGCGCTTGAAGCTGTATACTCAATATTTGCACAGCGATTGTGATTGGTTAGTTGGGCACACAGGCCAAATTGGACGAACTGATTTGGACGATCAGTATTCTTGGATAGATATTTGTGTTTCTTAATGTTGGTAAATTTAGAATTGACAAATTTAGGACACATGTCTTTCAGCAGTGGGTGTCGCTGGCTCAACAGCTGCATGTGAAATTTATCTATTGTTTAAATACAATACATGCGTGAACGTGAACGTATTCAAAATGAGGGCCAAGAGCCAAGAGCCTTTTAGCATTAATATGGCTGTCAGGTTTAGTGTTAGTATTTCTTTATTTTTTTTTAGTGGCATCGTTTGCTTCCTGGTTTCTAGTTGCTAGTTGCTACTTTCTGGCTGCTGGCTGCTGGCTGCTGTTTTGTTTTTAATTTTATTTATTTTACTTAATTTATTTAATTTTTTTTTGTTTCTTTTTTACTTGGTTGGCGGCACCGTTGCCGTCGACTGATTCCATCAAAATCGCATAAATCCAAAAGAAACGTTTTAGTCTCACAGCCATTGCTTGACTTTCTAGCCAATCCGCTCCTCTACTCGGCGATAGTCTGTAGTCGACACTCGGCTGGGTCTGGCTCTTCAAAAATAGTTTATGTATACATTTTTGATTTGATGCCAAAATGACGCAAAAAAAAAAGAAATAAAAAAAAAATAAAATAAAAAAAAGAACTTACCAAACGGCTGTGTACGATTTGTGTGCTCGAGTACCAGCAATGGAAATGCTACATGCCACATTGGACTCCTATCTCGATCTCTGTGTTCCAAGCATAGACGTGCAGTTGTGTTGGGGTCACGTTTCCAATGCTATCAACCGCCGACACATGCAACAGATACTCCCACACATGCACAGATGCATTCTGTTGCATGCCTCAAGTTGATTCAACAATTTGATTATGACTTTTCAATCATAACTTATACATAACATTCACATATATATATATATATATATATATGTAGATTCAAATATGCCAAATACAATATAATCTGTATCTATAAACTATGTATGAATGAATATTCAAGACTCGAGGCTGACCTGCCCTGCAGTCGACATTGAAAAGCAGCAAAGACCGGTTGAAATTAACTGAGCCGAGAGCCAAACACTTTCTTAAATATGTAAATTTGTGACAAAGAAAGAAAACAAGTTTCTCAGTCGATTGTGTCTATTCCTATACTAGATGATTATACGAAAATGTGACAGGCATTTCTTTGTTTCCCCAGGGTATCTGGTCAGTCGTTCTCAGAGCGTTCTCGACTAGTGTCCACAATGCTTATTTAATGCCTGTTTCAGTTTTCACACGACTTAAATGTATTATTTCATGCTAATTTTGATTCTTATATGTATATCTTGTGTGTATATTTTCTTTTGACATTTTGTGCGTTTGGAACAACTGAGTCACTCCCGAACCATATATTTTAATATTTTAATTGTTGTCTATATGCATAACTAGAATTTGACATTTTTATTTATCTGTGATGCAAAACGTGTCGCTTTTGCATTTATATTTGGCACTTGAATGCATAAATAAATTCAATTTAGATTTCATTTGAATTGGGAAATTAACAATAAAAAAAGAAGAAAGACTGATAAAAATGTCATGAAAATATATAATATATAATTAGTACAAAAAAAAAAAAAAAAGCAAGCTGAAATCAAGTGTTCAACAACGATAAGAATTTAGATTTGTTTTCAACAAGTTTTCCATTTCAACCGCAAAATAAGATTGGATCCAGTTGAATGTTTAAGCAATCGGCCCAGAGATAAAGACAGGGGACAAGAGACAAGAGACTAGAGAGACTTTAGAGACAAGGGGAATAGTTTCTGAGTGGTAGTAATTATGTTTTAATGCCCGGCCATAAAAAGAATTAAGTTAAGGCCAAAAACCTAATATAACCAACTGCGCAAAAGAAATCGTCGAAGAAAATGGAAATCGACAAAATTAAAAGCGCTTCCAAGTTCGTTTTTTTTTTTTTTTTTTCTTTTTCTTTTTGGTTTTTATTGTTTTTCTTTTTCTTTGTGTCTGTGTGTGTTTGTTTGTTTTTTTTTTTTCATTTTTCTTCTTCGTTTTTTATTAAGTATGGGGCAGCGTGCAGCGTCAACGTTTTGACGGTGGCTATAGGGTATAAGGTGACATTTCCTGCGGCCCAAGCGAAATGGCCTTCGAAGCACTTTTGCCAGCCATTGACTGACGGATACCCCGCTGTTAATTCGCGGCACAATTCAGCGGCAGCGGTCAGTTTGAATGCCACTGCCACTGCCACTGCCACCGTCATTGCCATTGGCTTCTACCAAAACACTGTCCGTCTGTCTGTCCATCTGTCTGTCCGTTTGTCTGTCTGTCTGTCTGTCCGTCTGTCTGTCTGTCCGTCTGTCCGTCTGTCTGTCTGTCTGTCTGTCTGCTTGCTGCGAATTTTAAGCGAATTTGCTGACACTTGCTTTCTGAGCCCAATACAATAATCGCAAATATACGCAGTAATTTTGTTATTTATGTTTTATTAAATATTGAAAGCATTTTCCGCAAGCACAACAAAATACATTCTTGGGCTGGAAATGAATTGAAATGTAACCAAAAATAAAAAAAAATAAATAAAAACAAATAATATGCAAATAAAATGCCGAAAGTGCCTTTAACAACAATTTGCAAGCTCGTTAATTTCAGTTTAACCGGCAATTGATGAGCTACAACCAAATGAATATAGCATATTGATATGGACAATGCGTAAATAATGTTAGACTCTAAAAATGGCAATGGATTTAATGGATTTATTGGCAATTTATATTCGTATGAAGCAAAGCAAAAAACCAACTCAAAAAAGTCTACTGGCAGAGCAGACCAGGCCCGCTAATATGCCTAATGTTAATGCTAATACATAAATTAAACATAAAATCCATACCAATTTTGAGTTCAATAAACCCAAAAGAAAATATTTAATTCTAATTTACCATATTGAATGGAAAATGTACAACTAAGTCCAACTCTTGAAAGAGTTTCCCAAGTATTGATAAATAATATGATATTATTTATTTCATATTTTCACAATTGCTTGATTTGGCCAATTGTAGAGTATTGCCTTTCATTCTTAGCTGCCCCAGGCAATTACGTATCGCACTCAAATTATATATATTATTTGTGGCTTGAGCATAACCGCGAAATGGTTTCAAATTAACGCGTGTAATCAAAACACGCGATTGCAATCGATGTCAACAGTTTATTGAGTTAATAATGTGCCATGTCGCACAATATATATATATATATATATATCTACACATTACATATATCTATTAAATATACCAATTCTCCGCCCTGTGCACCGTCTAAGACATTTACGGAATCAGCAAATTATTTGTTACATATCACTTGCACTTGAAAATTTCTATAGTTTTGGATTACACAACAAAACAAACAACAACAAAAAATTTACATTTTTTTTATTTTTACACGTACATAATATAAACTCCCAAAAAACTGAATATGAGAACTAAAGAATTTGGCGCAATCAAGAAAAAAAAATATATCCTTCGTGTGGCGAACATTTGATACGCTTACAACTAGAAAAGTAAGCATTTTAAAAGCCAAAAATACAAAACGCTATTCAAGAATTCAAAAAGATATGTATATACATATATATATATTTCAGCAGAACAAACGAGCAAGGGATTATTAATGGAGGCAAGGACACCTGCCCACATTTCGCGACAAAATTGTTATACCTAGGATATACCATATATTTTATTTGTAGAACTCAAAGCTTGAAACGCCCCAACTTCCACAATAGGAATAATATAATAATAGGATAATAATATCGGAATAATTAGTTCTAATGGTTTTTAAATAAATTATTCTGTATAAATTGTTTAATTGCTATATTTACATATACATATTGTGCACCAGTTTTAAGAGTACAACTTTTTCTGATGTTTTCTTCTTTTTTTTTGTGATGTGGAAAACCAGCTGCTGGCTGAGACATTGGTTCATGAACCTTAATTGAAGCAAAACAACGAGTTTTTTTTTTTTTGTTTTTCTGTTATTTATTTATTTTTATTTTTTTTTTGCTAGCCATTTGCAGTGTATTTTCTATATATTTTATCTGCATGCCCTGCTGGAGTTTTTATCTCGCTCATTCAACGCCAACAGCTCTGTGGTTTGAATATTTTCCCACGCGAGAAGCGGAGGAGCAAAAGCCCCGCGGCAGTCGCCAAAGCTAAAGCAATATCTAAAGCTAAAGCTAAAGTTGAGGTTGAAGCTGAGGCAGAAGCCGAAGCAGAAGCAGAAGCAAAAGCAGAAACAAAAGACGTAGCCGGGTGTCAAAGCGTTTTGCCCCGTTTTTATCGCATTTCATTTTGACAGCACTTTTCATGCTCTTCCACATGAATGTATGTATATATATATACATATATTTATATAGTATATTATAGTATAGTACATACATATATGAGATTTTAATTAAAAAGAATTTGCACGCATTGGCCCCGAAACAAAACGCATGACGAATCTAATGAATTAGCCAGCAGCTCGCTGAGAATTTGTCAAATCTTTGGAATGTGACCACAGACCACAGACATGCGTGCACTGCAAAAAAAAAAAAACAAAACCAATTCTTTGAGATATATTTTAAGTGAAAAATTGAACGCTCAAATTGAGATCAACAATCACAAATTATGAATGAATTTCTTAATTGAAAGAAAAAAGTGAGAATGTCTGCTATATTCAAGTAAATTCAAATTTCTATAAATCTAGTATAAAAAGTGATTCAAGAATACATTAATTTCTCTCTGTGTACACACACACACACATACACGCATAGTATGTATATGTGGCCAAATAGTTGTGGGATCATCGGGTTCAGCTAACAGCTTCAGGTTATTGATCGATGCCTCTTTCTCTCCTCGCACGTTAAATTAACAAATATTAAAAGCCTCTTAGTCGCGCATGTGCCAATCGAACAATTCGACCAATCGACCAATCGGCCAATTGACCAATTCAGCAATCTAACAATATTTAACGCGCCATTGGCACACGCGACAAACCCGATCTGAATCTGGTCTGCCCACTTCTGGCTATTTTCATACACTTGTCATTTTGGCCGCAGTCAACTAAGCTAAAATTGCTAAGGCAAAAACAACAACAACAACTGTAATCAATAGTTGTTTGTGCCTTGCCAGTTTTTTGAAGGGCCGCACACCAGAGGGATATCACCGGGCAAATCCAGCACGGCAACAGCACCAGCAGCAGCACCAGCAGCACCAGCAGCAGCAGAATCAGCAGCGCCAGCAGCAGCAGCAGCAGCAGCAGCGCCAGCAGCAGCACCAGCAGCAGCAGCAGCAGCGCCAACAATCACACGTTGCGTACAATGTGGACGTGTGAATTGTTCGCACAGTGGGCCGAAAGCACACAAACAACATAATCACACATTGCGACCAAATTACTGAAAAGTGAGAGTTATTTTCTATTGTCTGCCACAAGCACAGCAATCAACTCGATTTTTATTATTACTCGGAGTGTTATTCGTATTTCCAAATGATATAAATTCCTTACATATAGAAAAACGGACTTAATAATATGAACTCTTCGAAACATATAGATATATAGTGAAATTATACAACTATGCTAAAATGATTCGACTCCCATTACAGACTGTCCCCCAGACTGTCTATAATCGCTGCTATTTGATAACATTTGGATGGAATCATTTATAAAGTTGTTCGCAATTACCTAGATTTTTTAGAAATTTACAACTTTCTAACTGCATCATCTTTGTAGATCTTTGCTTTCACCGAGCTTGAGGGTTTTCAAAATAATATGCTAGTGCATATAGTCTCCCAAATAGAAAAACCATTTATAATATTTGTCCTTCGGTATACTAACTGTCATACAAATATGAGGTTACTTTTACTAATAAATCTTTCTTTTCTTCCTAATCGTAGAATTATACTTGATGTAATCTTCTTAGATAAGCCAAAAAATAGCGAAATTGATTCATCGAAATTAGTTTTGCAGTTTCGATCAGAATTATTTGCACCTTTTGTCTCAAAAATTGTGTTTATTTTGCGGATTATTTGTAAATTTGTGAAAGCTATGAGCTCTGCTATATATATGTATATATATATATATAAATATATATTTGTTTATATATGTATATACATTTTCGAAAAAAAAAGAGACGTTTATGCAGCTGACTGATCTGATCTGACTGATTGCCAAAATGAAAGCCGATGAGTTTCCATATCTATTTCATAACATGCAAATGATATTTGTCCCACTGTGCCGGCTCGCTTGATACATACGCAACGTCGTCCAAGTTTCAGGGTCAACCATGTAATAATTTAATTTGCATAGCGTTCTTTATTAGACAACGCACACATGTGCATACATACAAACATACATACAGACATACATACGTACATACAAACATACATACAAACATACACACAAACATACATACACACATACATACAAACATACAAACATACATACATACATACATACATGCATAGCTTATAGTTACATGTGTATGTATGTGTGTGTGTGTGTGTGTGAATATGTACAGCTTGATTATCATAGTGTTTTTGTTGTTGTTATTGCTGTTCTTCTTCTTCTTCTTCGTCTTCTTTGTCGAGTTCTACCTTTCTAAGCCAGCTCCGCTTTATTGTTTGTTTTGCTGGGCTTTGTGTCTGTTTTTGTTTTGCTCAACGATTCGTAAGCTGGCAGCGAAACAGTGAATGCGACCCAGTTTGTTGTCAGGCTGCTGTGGACAGTCTTCCAGCTAAAAGAGATTCAACCTCCCCCCCCCTCTCTTTCCCTCTCTCTCTTCTCTCTCTCTCTCTCTCTCTCTCTCTCTCTCTCTCTCTCTCTCTCTCTCTCTCTCACTCTCTGTCTCAGCATGTTGCTCAATTATGCATAGCTTCATCATCATCCCATGTCCCGATTTGAGTTCAGCGTATCTTTTGTAGCTATATACAACCATATATATATATATATATATATATATATATATATATATATTGTATGTCTGCAGTCTGATGCCCATTTCTCATGGTCAGTTTCTTGTTGTTCATTAATCTTTCGCCTTCGCTGGGCAATGGGCTATTCGGAATTGGAAATATTCAAATGTTGTGCGAACTTATTGGCATTTATAAGTATCTGGAAGTTGAACTGCCGCTAACACCCCCCATTGGGCGGACGCACCCGCCACCCCACATATCGCCTCACCTCAACAGCTCCTACTGGTGCGGCTTTTGTTCTTCCAATTTACTTAATTAACTTCTAAACGTCGCCTTTAGCATATTGCCATATTTTCCTATACTCGCCTATTTCTCTTACTTTTGTCCACACTAATTTTTTTTCTTTTTGTTTTTTTTTTTTTTTTGTTTTCTTATGGTTTTTGCATGCGAAATTCTTTGACCAACTCACTAATTAGCGGTTTGGTTTTACTGTTTTTTTTTTTTTTTTTGTGGTTCTTTCTCTCTTTATTTTCGCAGCGATCATTTGCAGTCATCGAATTTGTAGAGTATTGAAGAATTGGCCCTTATTGCGTATTGAAATATTTACAAATTTTCGTCGCTTTGAATAACGCTTTAAACGTTAAGCAAATTGCACTTGCAATTCATGAAAACTTGATTGACTCGGTTTCGTGCAGTGTATACGATTCCACTCGACTATCAGATATGAAGCAAGCTGCGCATATACCCAGAAATACACGAAATGGCCTATGGTTTTGGCCTTCGTCGTGGGCCAGCAATTTATTGTTCTTTTTACGATCAGCGCTAACTATATTAATATAATTAAAGTCGCACCAAACGAATAGTGCGAAATGCGTATCAAAAAATTTTCGCCAAAGCATATATAAAACAGAAAAAAAATAAAATATATACCCACAAAAAACGGCAAAGTACAAAAAAAAAAAAAAAAAAAAATTAAGCAAAATCTAATAAGAATCCGCAAAAAATATTCCTAACAGTTCTAGCTGCTTGTTGCTATTGCTGGGCATTTTAAAATTAAACAATCAACGCATTTAATATACACGTGTGTGTGTCTGTGTGTGTGCGTGTGTGTGTGTGTGTGTGTGTGTGTGTGTGCGTTATAGTATGAGATTAACAGCGTATATTTGCAGAATCGCCCGATGCAGACCTTGATTGATAAGTATGTTCACACACACACATCTAATAAATATATATATATATATATACAAATATATATACATACATGTGTGCATAGCTAGAAACTATGTGGTATAACTATACGTATACAAATACACACGCACACGCACGCACACACACATACACGCATTGCCTACGCAGGCACTCACACACACACACACACGCACACACACCGGACATTTTTGGCGATACGGAGAATAGCGACCTTCGAATAAAACAAAAAAAAAAAGAAACAAAAAAAAGAAACAAAAAAAAAGAAAAAAGTGATAGTAAATAAGTTGTCTAAAGTGTTTTAAATGAATAATACTATAACCACTAAGGTCTATGACATTTGATAAGATTTCGCGCCACACACATAGCCCAGCTAAATCCCACAACCCCCCCCCCCCCTCCCACGCACCCCCCACGCACCACGCACCCCCCACGCATCACGCACACACCTCTCACACACCCCTCACACACCTCTCACACACCTGCCAGCTGCCCCAAGGGGAGCTTGGTGCCCTTTTTTTGTGGCACGACATGCAACGTGTGTTTTGTTCAGCATGTAGTAGGTATCATGATACTATATATATATATATATATATTTATGATATTTATGTCACATTCAGCACAATCTGAGAGATGTGCTAGACCCATAAAAGAGGGCTTTAATTACACGCTGATTCCCATTGTAGAATTAATGCAACTATTTTAATGCATATATATATATATATATTCCTCTCCCTCTCTCTCTCTCTCTTTGACGGATGCTGATCAAAAATATATATACGCGACAATATCATATATTATTATATTAAAAAAACAAAAAAAATTTGTAAATAAAAATAGGTTTTTAAAAAAGAAGTTTGTGAAATGTTAAACGTAAATAATGCCGGGTTGATCTTTCTGAGATTTATTATATACATACATATGGACATATAAATCATAAAACGAAGTAATCGGATTCATGAATTGAATGTTTCAGCGGATTAACCAAGATCAAATAAGAATTCTGTCGAAGAAAAGATGAAAAGAAAGAAACTTCAATTGAAGGGTAATTGAAACAAATGGATATTCCCGACTTGGATATACGCTGCAGGCATTCAAGGAAGCTCCACTTCAAAACCCGTTAGAATTGCAGATTCGATAAGATCGGAAAAGGAGCTTAAAAAATTAGTTGAAATCTAAAATTGACTTGCTCAAAACTTCAAACATAGCTTAAGGATTTTAGAGCAGAAGTTAGCTTTATATGTAAATATATATAAATCGTATGAATTGCGTATATTGAAACAGAGCTTTAAACAATTGGAATTGTATATTTTTGTTCGCATGGAAAGTTTTTGGTATCAATTTATTTTTGTATTGTGATAAATGCTTGGTGAATGGTGAATGGCCCTCATACAAACTGCCACAGGCCAACACACTCTCTCTCTATCTCTCTCTCCCTCTCTCTCCCTCACTCTGTCTCTCTCTCTCTCTCTCTCTGAGCAGCAGCCAAATAAGATGACAGCTATCCCCAGGTGGGCTAAAATTAAAAACCATCCGAGATGTCGTCGTGCCAACAAACTGCATTCTAAATTTGTTGTAAAAATGTTCTAAGGGTGGCCAAAAATATCGGAGAGTATCTATGTGCATACACATATATTCTGAAATATGTATATATGCATTGCTCTATATATATATATATATATATATATATATATATATACATATACTTCAAACGGAGAAAAGGTCACGGCTCGCAACGCAAATAGTTGAAACGGAAAAAATAATGGGCTTTTTGAGCTAACTAATTGGAAAGAAAGACTTTCACAGACAATAAGGATTTCTGTACGCGATGAGTAACTCCCCCTCCTCCTCCTCCTCCTCCTCCTCCTCCTCCTTCTAAGATCCGCAAACTATATTTGAAAAATGGCTTTAAGACCATCGAGCATTTAAAATTAACACAAACTCTGACAATAAATTGGACAGCATTTTTCAAAATCGAACTAAAATTAAATCGTCCTGCAAAAGTAGAAGTAATTTCTAAATAATTTCTATAGAAAACGAATTTCTGCAAATTATAAAGCTGTTTATTTCCAATCTTATTAATAGAAAATCTATCTAAAATTTAGAAATGCAAGAAAAATAAATCCATTCTGAAATTCAAAATGAAATTTTGTTGCCATAAATTATCATAATAAAAGTTATCAAATTAAAAGACATTTATTTGATGTGTGAGATCTGCAAATACTAACATTTAATAATAATATAGTAATTAAAAAGTTAGTTAAGAAATAAAATATGTTTTTGCGGGTCTCCAATTGGTTAAGCCAAGTTTAAATTCCCGGAATTATCGTTGACAATAATACAATTTTCAAGACTTCCAACTAATTCTTTTAAAATGTTTAAGATTAATGTGAGTTTTGTCCCGTTTTTTTATTTATTTTTTTATTGCTAATGCTATCTAAAAATATTTAACCTAAAAGCGCTGGTGATGTAATAAGCTGTAGGCGTAAAGAGCCAAGTTCTTTCTGTCGTTTGTGTAAGCCAGGTTCTTGTCGGCCAACTGCCCCTCGATTCGGCTTTGACAGTGGCATTATTGGACTTTGAGGCATGTTCTTCACCTTTGCCGCGATTTCTTCTTATCTATTTATTTATTTAATACAGACTAAAAACAGTATTTTAACTTTGATAGTTTCAAATTTCCACAAATAAATGGGCCAAATTACAAATAAAATAAACTAAATTATAAAAAAAAACTGTTTCAAATTAAAACAAATATTTAAGTTAAAATTTCAAATGCAAAATATACAAAAATATACGAAAAAAAATATCCTGTAAAAATATCAAATGTAAAATTTGTCGGAAATGTTTTGTTAATATCGGAAATCGGTTTCCACTCGCAATTTTTAAAATAAATAATAAATTTAAATTATTTTTATTCATCAACAGCACATTTTTTATAACGTTCTAAAAACATGTCTAAAACATCCTAAACCATTTCTAAACAGATCTTTTGAATTAATTAAATATTTTTTGTTTACTTCGACTATATATTTAATTATGTATTTTATCTTACAACCCTTATTTCAATTAACTATTTACCAACTATTTATTTAGTTGGCGCGTTTCGTATCGAGTTTTTCAGCAGTTTGTCTTTTGGCCATTTTTGATGAGTTTCGATTGGTATTTAGCGGGAAAATTGCTGGGAAAATGCAGTAAGAATGCAGTAACTGAAAGTGTAGCAGAGAGAAAGAGAGAGAGAGAGGGAGACAGAGAGAGGGAGGGAGACAGAGAGAGAAAGAGGGAGAGAGACAGCAAAATAGATTCTCTTTTCATGTGTATCGAGGAAGCCATCTCTGTGTGTGTGTATGGGTGTGTGTGTGTGTGTGTGTGTGTGTGTGTGTGTGTGTGTGTGGGTGTGTGTGTGTGCGTGTGTTCATTGATTTTCCATAAATAACCTCAAGTGCAACATTTTGACGAGTAGGACACAAGTGCCGAGTGCCACAAATCGTGGCTGCCGCGGGGCGGGGGGTCGTTGATGTTCAACATTTTGTGTGTCGGCTGTCGTCGATTATGCGTTATACCCTGTAGCGGGTATGCACACACAGCTACTTGATATGATGCTGTGCATCAATGTCGCAATTGTAATTGCAGTTTGGCAACACATTCGTGAATGCCCCTTGTTTGTGCGTCTTGGCAGAGTTTTGAGTACGTGTTGCACTCACAGGGTATTCAGAGTTCGAGCATGCCTTGTTGTTGTCTTTTTTTTTGTGTGTGTTTTTTTTTTGTTGGTGGCTGTTGCACCCTCAGCATTTCGAGTGGGTCCTTTCTGGTGGCACTTGTGCGCCACTTTGCCAGCCCTTTTTTTTTTTGTTTTTTTTTTTTTTGGCTACCCTCTGCTGACCGGGTTGCATCGACTTGAAGCGAACTATGCAAGCCGAGCCTGATTGCCATTTGTTTTTGGTGTGGCATTTATAAAATCGAGAAATGTATCGATTTAGTTTGTTGCATGTGCAACTTCCCAAAATGTCTTGGGAAGCAAGCAGTAATTTTACTAAACTCATTTTTTTACAAGATTGCCGGACTATAAATCCATGTTTTTAGCAAAAATAATGCGCATAAATATATAATATGATATAATAGAAAATTTATATAAAATTTGGGCAGACTTTTCTCAATCTTTGTGTTTGCCAAAGTCATAAAAAATCAAAAATAAAAAATATTTTTTTTTTTCGAAATGCATTTCGAATTTAAATGCTAATTGTTAAATGTTATTGCTTTTTTCTTAATGTTATAAATAAAATATTATTAAATATTGTAAATTGCAGCACAAAGTGTATTTTTCTGACTTGTGTTTTTTACTTTTTAAATAGTTGTTTGCATTATTAATAAAAACATTTCTAGAAACAAAAACAAAAATCTTTCGAAATTATAAAACATTTTTTAAGCATGCTAAATTTCTAAAACTCATACAATATATAGATAATATATATATATATATATTTATATAGATTTTTATATATATAATAATAATTAGGAGCCAGAATTTTGTGGCATATTTGAACTATTTGACTTAATCAACTCAAACTTGATTTTAACTGAGTTTTAGCCAACTCAATATATACAAATATATATATATATATATACACATGTACATATAAAATATATATATAATATTAGTAATTCATTTAATAAAAATATGACTAATTTTATGGTGATCAAATCAAGATCTCTTCAAAATCTGCAATTCATCTGGGAATATTCCAAAATATACTATATACTATAACCATACATTATATCTAGTTTCAAGCTGTATTATTTATATGATAAATTTAAATAATAATTAATTAAAATTAAATTAAAATAAAGCTACAAATTATAAAAATGAGCCACTTTAATTTATTTGCTTGTCTTCATTTTTGATTGCCAGTGTTTAAATCGAAAATTTCATCAGATTTTAGGTATGCTTTAAGTATTTCTTTTAAGATATTAACTCTTAATTTGATTTAATGTCTACAGATAATTTAAGCAGATGTTCAAGCTGCTTAAAGCCTCAAGTGTCCTTGGGCCTGTCTGGGCAACTGGGCAGCCCGAGGGAATGCGCAGATTGGGAGTTGTGCAGATTGGGAGATGTGGAGATGTGGAGGTGTCTGGCTGCCTTCTCTCTGCTCTCTCTCTCTCTCTCTGCCCACGTCCAATCCAAAATAGAGAAACCCAATCCCAAATTGCCAGCGCAGACTTTGTTATTATGGCCACAATCAGGATGCAGGCAACACATCCCACAGGAAGCCCATCATGCCACAAGCTACGATGTGTGTGTGTGTGTGTGTGTCTGTGTGTGTTTCCCGTGACCTTCACGAGAAACTTGGGGGGCGAGTGCAGAAACGAACTCCTTTGAGATTTTTTTGATTGCGCTACCCCCTAAACCACCCCCCCCCCCCCCCCGCCCTTCTACAGCCATGCCCTGCACGCCTATGTCTGTTTCATCTTCCTACTCTCTCTCTCTCTCTCCCCCTCTGTCTGCCCCACTCTCTGTGCCCCTCTCTCCCCCCTCTCTCTCTCTCTCCCCCATCCTCTCTGTGTATCTGGCAAGTTTAATGTTCTTTTTGGTCCTTTTTGATGTCTGGCAAGTTTCTTGTTCTTGCTACCCACCATTCCACAACACCAGCAGACACACACCCACCCCTACCCCCCCCCCCCCCCTCCCCGCTTCGCAGCCCCGCCAACATTTCCTCGTAAGAAATTTGTGTCAAATTTTGCAAGAACAAATTGAAGAAAAAGAATAAGCAAACTTTGTGTGTGTTTCACAACAGCCGCCGCCGCCACCCCCCCCCCCCCCCACTCCCCTCCCCCCACAACTAATATCATAACGATTTTAAATATTTAATTTAATTTAATTTAATTTAATTTCAGCGCCGCGTTTTTCGAAGCGTTTAAAGGGCATTGGAAAAGTGGCAGGTGACCTTGATTAAAAACAACAACAAAAAATCACTCAAAAGGTCAAACAAAATATTCCACACACAACCCATACACCCCCCCCGCCCTCACCCAAGGACCACCCACGCCATGTTGACCTGCATGTCCTGCATACATACATAGTTGTATGTTGCCGCAACATGCTGCCAAGCAATTGAGCAATTTCACTCAAGTGCCACTCACTCGCCCGCTCTTATGCCACCAGCAACTCACTCAATTCAAACTCAACTCATTCGGTGTACGCTCACCACAGTGTTTGGTGTGGTGTGTTGCGGTTCGACTCATTTCCGCTCCGGCCGTTTCACTCGCATTTTGTCTTTGCGCCGTGCTCTGCTTTTGCACGAATTTCGCAATGATATCCAACTTGGCCTATGAGTTCTATAATTAGTTAATTGCTTCTGTTTCAATTGTTGGTGAAATTCGCACATCGGCATACATATCCAAATGCATACATATGTATATACATACATACATACAGACAGACAT
The DNA here is from genome assembly GCA_035041615.1 of Drosophila anomalipes. Taxonomy (NCBI): domain Eukaryota; kingdom Metazoa; phylum Arthropoda; class Insecta; order Diptera; family Drosophilidae; genus Drosophila; species Drosophila anomalipes. The sequence goes on from JAWNKZ010000254.1 coordinate 10,385,492, forward strand.
TGGCACATTGTGAAATACCGGCAAGGAACAATCAAGATCCGGCAACGACGTCAACTTGTTTTTTTTTCCCTCTTAAAGCTTCAACTTGCTGTGAGAGCGAGAGCGACGAGAGTCGGCATACTTTGTCGTTCTTCGTTTTTGTTTTGAGTCACTTTCTTGACCGGCGCTGGCAATGCTCGTAAAACGAAACCAAACAATCCAAGCGAAGTGTGCGTTGTGCTGCTCTCTCTCTCTTTATGTGTCTGTGCAGGTCCAATCCGTTATAAAGCTCGACGCAGCATTTGCTGTCTCCTTTTTTGCTGGATGTCTGCCCGTCTGCCTGTGTGTGTGTATGAGGCGACTGTACCACAACCGGCAGCGCTTCTTCGGCATTGTCTTTGTCGCTGTCTTCTTTGCGTATTGCTATTTTTGCAGCTGCTGCCCTTTCTGCCTGTGTTTATCCATGTTAGGTATATTACTGCTGCTGCTGCTGCTGCGGCTGCGGCTGCTGCTTCTCTCTCTTCCTCTCTTCTCATGCCTTCTTATGTTGTTGTTTTAGTTGCTCTTTTTGCTGCTGCTTTGCACTTGTGCGTAATCCTTGCGAATTCATCATTATTTGTCATCTCTCTCTCTCTCTCTCTCTCTCTCAAATGCACTCAAATTGAATGCGAAAATATTTGCAAATCAATTTTCGTTTTAGTCATCAATCTGATCTTTAGAATTTGCCAGAAGTCATCAAAGCGTGAGCGTAAAATTATGAAATTCGAAAAGCTCAAACGCCCACTGTGCCAGTCCTATGAATCATATACAAGTACACGTACATGTGTGTATGCGTGCAGCTTTCAAAGCTCACCCGTTTATTTTTGCCTATTGCATTTTTTTGCGCAACAACAACAACGATTAGTGGCTGGCTGGCGCCATGGACAAACGAGCAAACAAAACAAAACAAAAGTCAAAAGCGGCGAATGCATGATCTTTTTTTCTTTCTTTTTTTTACTTTATTTGTTGATGAATTATTCGTTTGCTTTTATTTGAGTACAGGTGTATTTGAAATTAAATTTAAATTAGAAATGTGTCTGTGTGTTTTCTAGATAATTATGTACGCAGTTATTTTATTTTTGTAATAAAAACATTGGATTTCTTAAGGATTTATTTTTTCTTAATATGCTAATACATTTAATCAAACGTCAAAGATTGCCATTTGATATACATAAACATTTAATTATTTAAAAATTTTTTTTTTTTTTTTTACGGAAAAAACGACAAAACGACGCAGTTAACAACAATGTTGCTAAGAAAATAGCTGAGTATTTCTTTGCTTATCAACAATTGGACAATTGGCTAAAGCGTAGCTGTATGTATACAGACATATGTATATATGCATATTTGTATATTGGCAACTCGTTTCAGTCTCAGTTGTTGCGACGCATTTAAATTGCAATTACAGCAACACCTGTCAGCCAAAAACAAAAACGACGACGACGACGACGACGACGACGCCTTCTTATCAACCGTAAACTGTAACAGCATGTCAGAGCAGCCCACCCTCCCCCACTCTGGTCGAGCTCTTCATTCCCGATTACAATGTTGTCACACGTGTAAGCTATTAAATATGCAGTAACACAGCGAGACCGAGAGCGAGAGGGAGAGATAGAAAGTTCGCAGGTCTATCGTCATTTGCTGTTTGTATGTGTGTGAAAAGCTCTGGTAGATTTTTTGATTTTGCACATTTGGCATATTATTGATGCACCGTTACCAATTGCACAATCATTTGCAAGCAGAAAGAAAAAAAGAAAACTCCCATTAATATTACGTTATTTGATGCCATTTCGGAATTAGTCTTAAAATGTGATCATTTTGCAAATAAGAAACATTGTATAATAATAAACAGAAACAAGAACCAGAAAAACAACAACTACTGCTTTCGCCGATGCCAACGCCAACGCCGACTGCGGGCCACACTTGTTGCTCTTATTTACGCAATTGGCTTTCGTTGCAACGCATTTTGTGAAAATGGCAAATGGCAAAGACGCAAGAACAACAACAAGCAGAACGAGCAAAAATTTGTACACACGCGCAAAATAATTGCGCAAAATGCCAACAGTAACAGCACAAATACATATGTATATATATGTACATACATACACACATATATATATATATAAAAGTGCAACGCAGTAGCAGTGCCCGCAGCGCCAAGTAAAATAAAAATTTAAAAGCAAAACGTAAAACTAAACAAAAAGTGCACAAAAGAAAAACAAATAAAACTTGCACTGGCAAAATGCGCGGCAACCTGACGAAAGTGTTTTGTTGTTGTTTTTTGTCACTGCACTAGCCCTATTCTGTTATTCTGTCGACGTCGCCTGCTTTACGAAGTCAAAACAAAGCAACCCAGTGGTGCTCCAACTGCAAGTGTGACGACGAGAATACCCTGTGAAATATATATGTAAAAATTAGTGGCATGTGGCAATTCATGCATAATCGTGCGTTCTCTACATAGTCTTTGTAATAATTGTTAATTCATATTTTTGGTTTTGTTATTCATGAATTTATATCCATTTCGACTGTTTGTAAATATTTGTTGTTTCGCAAAGTCGATGATGCTCTGTTGCATTTCTTTTTTTAAGGAGTGTTGGGCATAAGAAAATACAGACAAATATGTGTACACGTAACATACGCGAATCAGGAATTGACATAGACGAAGCCAAGTGCCAAAAACAAGAACAGCAACAACAGCACTACAACAACAGCAACAAAATGCACGCGTCTTAAGTGCAAAATGCAAATTCCACGAAATCGAAATAAAATCGAACTCGAATACGAAAGCGAATTTGACCAAAATAACGGAAAAGTCGACGCAAGGCGCATACACCCATAAGCATTTGTATATGTATGAAATTGAATGTGAGTGTGTGTGTGTGTGTGTGTAAGTGTGTACAAACGGTGCAATAATTTAGAGTGCGAACAATCAACGTAGGTTTTGTGTTTTTCAACAAAACACGAAAAATTGAAACGGGAAAACTTGAATCACAAAATGTAACAAACTTGTAAATAAACTTCAAACAATTCAAGCAAACTTAAGAATGGAAGGATAAATGATAATTAATGATAGGCAATAGCTGTGCCCATTTTATGAGCATAGCTGTAAAAGCGCCATTAAACTTGCACAATTTGCTTGGATTTTACAGCATTGGCAACCTTGGCAACATACATACAGTATGTCAATAAAGTGTTTGAACACAGGAAAAAATCCATATTTTCTGACTTCTTTTGCAAAAAAGTGATTTATTATTGACTTTTTCTTATTTTTCTACAATTAAGTGAACTTCTTAAGACTATTTACCAAAAAAAAAAATTAACAAGATTCATTCATTCAAATAATTGTGAAATTTTAAAAACCATAATTATACATTCAACAAAGTGTTTGGACAACGGCCGTGTACGATTTTGCAATTCCCTTTTCGGCCTATCCCGTTAGAAATGAGCGATGTTTTCTTTTGTCTTGCCTTTCGTCTATGACCTTGACAAACATATTCTGCAGAAATTTGTCCGTGCAAGATAATTATTGCATAAAAAAGTAATATTATGAAAAATATAAACTATTGAAAGTTGCGTTAGTATATTATAGCCCACAGATTGGAAAACCGATAGATTTTCGAATGGAGTAATGTCTGGACACCTTGGGGGAGTGTCCGCAGTTCCAAGCAAATAACGTGAAAACCTTGGGGGCAGACGCATCAAAGGAATGTGCTCGGAAAAAGGTAGACTGAGGTTAAAGGGTATTATTAAGTACAGTAGAAGGTAATCCCCAAAATGTTGATCTAATCGATTACAGGGTACATCCATGATTTTACCGGGACTCCTTGCTATTTGATGATTGATTTTTTATTAGTAATATAACAGAATTAATAATTAATAATATTCTGTTATATTACTAATAAAAAATCAATCATCAAATAGCAAGGAGTCTTATGTACAATATTGTGCACACAATTGTAATTTTATTTTTGTAATTTGTATATTTTATGTTCAATTCCAATTAAGGTGTAAATACGCTTTTCATCCTTTCTGCTAGTTGGTCTTCTTCTCGCCTCCTCCTTCTCTGCCATTCGTTATTCGTACTTGTTTGAAACTGGAACAGTTGATGAAATTTGATATGGGACAATGGTGCATACTCTTTCCTACCTGTCAATATGCAGACGAGTTCGATGTCCCCCTCTCCGCTTCTGTCCTCGCCCGTCACTCTCCTTCAGCCATCATTCCACATCGCACTCCTACACATCACTTTTTTTTTCTAGCCTTACTAGATACATATGTATGTATGTACAGTGTCTCACAGATCATTCGGACCAGTGTCTAGCAAAAAATGTAAAGTGCTATAAAGTTTAAACAAAGAAACAAACGCAAAATGTTTAAATGCCAGTTGTTTCATGTTATATCACGTTTGAAAAAGAAACTTTAGTTTTTATTAAAATATTAATTAATTAATTAAAATTAGCCGAAAACTGAAAACATATCCAAAATACGTGTCAACGTTTATTTGGGACAGTCTTAAAAAAGTAACATATTTGCCGTATAAAAGCTTGAATAAGGATGTTAATACTTAGATGATATCCTCTAGCCTTAACAACTTCCCTTAACCTAGTATTCATGGAAGATAGCAGCTTCCGGGTAGTTTCTGGACTGTTTTTGCCCCACTCATCCAGCAGAGCATTCTTGAGATCGGATCTGTGATTCCTGATGTTATTTTCCAGCAGAGCCCACAAATTTTTAATAACATTTAAGCCTGGAGACTGGGCCAATGGAATTATCATGTGGGGGCAGGTCCAGATAAGCCAGGACTGTACTAATCCGGACTTACGCTTTGGTTGTTGTCCTGGTCGTTGGCCTGGTAGAACCGGAAAGTACGTCGGATTCCTAGCTTCTCGGCACTTTGGAGTACATTTTCCTTTAATATATTGAGGTACACGTTCTAGTCCATTGTTGTTTCAGTGGACACCAAATTTCGGACGCTGGCTGCCGAGATACATGCCCATACCAGGACACTTCCTCCGCCGTGCTTGCCTGCCGCCTTTAGGTTTTTGGGACTCAACTCAGTATTGGACTGTCGCCACACATAATTCCGTCCGCCCGAGCCAAAAATGTTGAATTTGGACTCATATGAAAATATGACTGTGTTCCAGAACTCCAAATCCTTGTCCAAGTGGGTTTTGGCGAACGTCATCCTAACTCCTTTATTTTTTGCGCCTATAAAGGGCTTCCTCCGTGGTACTCGGGCATGAAAGTCATGGTTTCGCAGAACCTGGCGCACAGTTTCCACACTGCGCTTTTTCCCCATTTCATCCTCCACCTGTTGAGTCAGTTTTGGAGCCGATAGCTTGGGATTTTCCCATATTTTCCTGATGATCCTCCGCTCATCCTGTTCGGTGAAAATCTTGTTTGGTGCCATTCTGCCCTTGTCCTCTATCCGATTTTCGTCGACGAAGTGCCGAATGATATAATATACAGTTGACTTGCTAAGATTGACCATTTTAGCTATTTGGCGTTGTGAATATCCGATCTTGAAGTGTTCCAGGATGAGATTCCGTTGTTCAATGGTGGTCCGTTTGCCCATAGTCCTTGTTGGCTGATTGCACCCAGGATGCAGGATATAACTAATCTGACTACGAAGGATTGGTCTATTTATACCAAAAATAATCAACCTGACGTAAAAAATCCGGGTTTTATGGCACCCAGGTGTCCATAATGCCACTGGCCCAAATAAGATTTGACCAAAAATGAAGGTACTTTTTTACTTAACCCGACCTAGCAGGTGGGGAAACCCCAGTTTATTGGGATCATATATTCATTTTGGTGGTAAATATATGTACCTGCCATCGGTCTTTGGAATTTTTGAAAAATAATGTATAATTAGTTAATGGCAGGCAATTAAAATTTTTGCTAGACACTGGTCCGAATGAACTGTGAGACACTGTATGTATGTTGAAGCCTACCTCAATAAAGTTATTTCTTTCGTTTTTATTTTGGTTTTTTTTTTTTCAATTTTTATTGTGTACTTCTGCTTTGCTTTTGGTGTTGTTGTGTTTTGCGGTTTTCTTTCTTTTTGTCGTCGCAAAGTTCAATCAACTTTGGAGCTGCCAACTGTTAAATAGAATTGCCATTTTCGTGGGTGGCTGGCATTGTGGGAAGTGGTGGGAGGGGGTCGTGTCCTAATGTCAGCTTAAATTATAGCTACGCACGCAATGTGCCATAAGCACCTAATCTATATAAATACACACAAATACATACATACCTATATACATACAGAGTACAGAAATATAGCGGAATGCATTTTGTATATACACTTTTTTTTTATTCGCCTAATTGTTATTGTTTATATTCGATAAAACAATAATAATAGCAAGCAAACGCATTTTGTTTTGTAAACAAAACTCTGCCATTTTTACTCAAAACAAACATGGTCCAAGGCACACACACACACACGCGCGCTCAGAGAGAGAGAGAGAGAGAGAAAGAGAGGCATGTGGGTGAGCATGCTCAATATACGAATCGACTCAAAGTTGGCCCGGCCGAGCGGCCGCCGGCCGGCCGGCAGCGTCCAAAAACAAATAGGTAAATAAACAGAGAGCGGTGCTGAGAGCGTGACAGAGCGTTACTCGAATAGCTTTTCGTTACGCTGTTTAATGAAATTCAAAATTGAGTTATTGTCAAGTTGCAAGTTTGCTTTCTCGAAGCAACAAAAACAAAAACAACAACAACAGCAGCAACAGCAAAACCAGCAGCACAAAAATTAATCGCTCAAACTAACAATTTTATTTTCAACTCAATGCGAATCACTCTGCTCTATCCTCACCATCTCACCACACAAGAGAGTAAAATCGGCAGCTGATACGGCTGGCTGTTTTGGTTGGACGAGTGGTTGATGTGCACGGGCATTGCGCACTCTTATTTGTGACTTCGGCAAGGCTGAGCGTGCGACGCGTAGTTGGCTCTTCGTCTTTGTAGATTTTGGCTGTTTCCCGCCCAACAAAAAAATAAAAAATATTAAATAAATAAATAAGACATAATCTGATACACCACAAATACCCTAACTAGGCCCTAATATAAAAAAAAACACATAACTAGGCCCTAATATAAAAAAACACATAACTAGGCCCTAATATAAAAAAAACATAACTACAAAAAAAGTTTACAAAAGCAAAAAATAATACATATAAAATTCTTAATGGACTAACTGAAGTAAAAAAAAAATATATATATATAAATATTTATATATATTTTCAAAAGGTTACCAAAAATACAAGGAAACAAATTGCAAATATTGAAAATAATACAAATTTGTAAAACGGACTAGCGACAACAAAAGTTGAATTCTATATTATAATTTCAAAACATTCGCTAAAGGATTTGTAATTTTTTTTTTTTTTACAAATCGCAAAAAAAATAAAAGTGAATGTGAAATTGGAAAGTAAAAGAAATAATAACCCACAAATACCCCTACTCAGTACTACAACAACAGCGACACGTCTGCAGTGGACAATCGTAGACCTTGAACGTCTGCCTGTCTTCTCTTTCTGTGTATGTGTGTCTGTGTACGTGCATGTGCAAGTGTGTGTGTGAAAAAAGAAAAAGAGAGCAGCAGAAGAACAATATCGCAATAGCAAGTGGCAATAGATGCCGCTAATTCACTTGCAATTTGCTGATGCGAGCACCACAAGGACGACCACGACGACGACGATAGTTAGTAAAAGCTTCCAAACGCCGAAGTTATTTGACAACGCCATACAAATATTTTGGTGTTTTTTTTTCTCTCCTTGTTCGTTGCTGCTAACAGTTGATCTTTGTACGCTCTGTTAGAATTTGTTTTTTTTTTTTTTTTCGTCGATGTTTATTTTTTTTTGCTGTTCTGTGACGACGATAAAAAATATTTTAAAAAATAAATAAAAGAAACGAAGCTGCAATAAATTGGATTAAAAACGGCGCAGTAAAGGTAAGTTTAATTAGTACAAAAGAAAAAAAAGAAAATTAATAAAATATACAAATAAATGCAACTTACAAATTAAAGTCCCACATATATATTTGTGTTTTTTTTTTTGCCGCCTGCCTTTGTGCATCAGCTTGCAATTAAAAGCAACAAGAAAAAAACACAAAAAAAAATAGAAGAAAAAATAGGCAATAGGTGTCTAAGTTAAAGTCAACTTAAATCGCGCGCGACGAATTCTCCGTTTTGGGCACTTTTCGTTTTCGCTTTCCTTTGCGGCTCGGCGCGAACGGCCGAGTTCGTTTTGCATTCCATAGAAGTTCGTTAAAATTAGATCAAGCGCGCCAAAGGGATGAAGAGAGATAGATAGATAGAACGTATGTAAAGAAATCAGCGAATTTCTTATATACTTTTTTTTTTATATTTTATATTAGTCTCTTACTGTTATTGTGTGTGCCGAGAGACAAGAGAAAGAAAGAAAAAAATGCCGACGTGTGTGTTGCCAAGCCATTAAAGTGTCGGGGGAATCAAATAAAAATGTAACAATTTATTTATAATTGAAATCATTGTGCATTGCTCCGATAACTTTATTGAACTGAACTGATAACTGTTCTGAGATGAAAAGTGAAATTAAAACAAATAAAATCATATACTTTATGCTTCGTGCTGCTTTCAAAATGGCGACTTCTTCTTAGTAGCTGTCGTAACTGTTATACGTAACGTCTTAAAATGAGGAAAATTAATTAAAGATCTGAATATTTGGGGAAATATTTTATCTCTAATCAAATGAATATTTATAATTCTTGAAACAATTGCTTAATATAGATTTATGTTTCATTTTATTACTTTTAAACACTAAAATGTTAAAGTGCTTGGCAAAAAAAAATATACAAATTTATATATATACATATATATATATATATATATATATATATATAAATATATATATATATAAATATAAAATATGGCGTTTCTAATCAAAAAAAATCGAACTTCCGGGTGTTTAAATTTAGAACTTTGTGGTAATAAAAAGCGAATTTTGTGTTTTTGGTATACATACGCATATATATATACATATATATATACTTTTATATGGTAGTAAGATTAGATCGAAATGATAAGAATGAGGTCAATATAAAATAGGAAAAAAAAAGTTTGTCTATGGATATCTAAAAAAAAAAAATATAATACAAATATTAAAATAATAAAAATAAGATCAGTAAAAAAATTAAATGAAAAGTGAATTATTATTTATTTATTTTGATATTAGTACTGAAATATTTACAAAGTATTTTCATTAAATAAATATTATTTTTATTTCAATATTGAAATATTTTTAGAACTCGAATAAAAGTTATTTGATATTAACTCTAACGCGTAGTATTTAATTAAATATTTGATTTGGTTCGCTTTTGCAGCCTCAAACTTCGGTGCTACAACAACAGCAGCAGCAGTAGCAACAACGACAGCAACTAGAAATCAACACTTTTGAGGGACAAGAATAAAAAAGAGAACTCAATCAAAATGACGACTGTTTGCAATGGTGCAGGAATCCCGACTGGTTGCGACTACGACTACGATGTTGCGTATTGTCCCCAGTTTGACGATATCGATTTGAGTGACTATCTCGACATGGGCCTGGGCATGTCCAATATAACAGATATGGTCAATCGGCTGCCCAGTATACAGAACGATATTGCCAAATTGGATGCGGATCGGGCGTGTTCGATAAGCATTTGCAATGCCGATGAGTTGACCAATGACATGGACATTAAGCCCGAGATACGCAACGGCGACTGCATGTGGTCGGCTTTCGCCAACAGCATGGCCAACCTTAACAGCTACATTAACATTAACAGTAGCAGTAGCAGTAGCAGTAACATAAACACAAATGGGGACAACACCAATTCGGCTGCATCCAGCTACAGCGAAAGTAGCGCTGTGCCCCCAGCCATCGTCACTGGCAGCACTCTGTTGATTAAACGTGAGCCACTCGATGAGCATGACGATCACGATGAGCACGATGATGATGATGATGATGAGCACGACAACAACAACAGTAGCAGCAGTAACAACAACAATAGCAGTTGCAACGGCAGCAGCAGTAGCAATAGTAATAGTAACAGCAGGTATAACAAGCTAAGCAGCAGCAACAGTAACAGTTGCCGGTCAACTGTCCGCGGTGCTGCAGCAGCAGCAGCAACAAGAACAGCAACAGCAACAATTTCAATACCTGGACGCAACTTGCAACAGCAGCAGCGTTGCGATAGTAAAATGCCTATTATGGAGTCTTATATACCGCCAGGCACTTCGCTCTTGCGCAAAAGCAACACACAGCAAAGACAACAGCAGCAGCAGCAGCAACAACAACAGCAGCAGCAGCAGCAGCAGCAACAGCAACAGAATCTGCGACAAACGCGTAATTTCAATGCGGTTAGTGGCATGTATGACTTTGAAATGGCCCCGTTTCAACACAATGTCGACTTGCGTGCCTGTGTCATGGGCAGCAATAATATTTCGCTGACGAGCTCTGCCGATTCCAATTATATTGATCATTTGTGTCGCGAACTGCAGAATACCAGCAAGGAACGCATCGATTTGCCCTATCGCGTCGAAAGCACTCAGATCAGCGATGTCCTCGAAGTGGTCCTCAGCGATCAACACAAACAACAACAACAGCAGCAGCAGCAACAACAGCAGCTGCAACAACAACAACAGCAGCAACAATCTTCAGCTGCTGTGTCCCGACTGGCCGCCAGTGTTGATGTATCAGCTGCTGTGGCCAGTTTGTCACCGCCAGCAACGACGGCGACCAGTTCCGATTGTGATTCGGATGATGGCGATTGCTCGCTGGGCGATTCGATGGCGGCGTGTCTCGATGGCAACAACAGCGGCGGCGGCCTCTACATGCGTCACATCAGCGATCACAGCTATACGCGCTGCAACGATATGGAAAACAATCTAGAGACGCCCTCCGATTCCGGTGAGTACGCCAACAATAAATACACTCTGCTCTTATATGTGCAACGACTCTTATACTGTTATACATAAATATTACTACTACTCTACAATAGCTGTTATATTCAATTCATGTTGTGGTTTAATTCTTCTTATACTATTTATCCATACTCCTCTACCCTCTCCTCATATTTGACTCTTGTTCACTTTTTGTTATACTATTTTTCTACACTCCTCTCTCTCTCTCCCTCCCTCTCAATGTTAATTGAGTATTACTCCCCCCTCCACCCCCTCCACAAGCTATCGTTTCAATTGCTGCGCGCCCACCAAATGTGCATTCTCACCTCATCCGTCTATCCTCTTTGTCTTTCTCACCACCCCTCCCCCTCAACTTCTTCGGCCTTTTACATGCTGAGGCACATTCAACTAGTGTGTTGGTCTGCGATGACTGCTGCTGCTGCGCTGCTGCTGCTGCTGCTGGCACAGTGGGTGTGCGTACGGCGATGACGCGCCTAAAAAATCGATCGCCTACATCAACAGCAAACGTAGTAAACTTTTCTGTTTATTTTTTCTTTTATTATTATTTTTTTTTTTTTGCTGCGCCGCCCACATGCTGCTTGATGTTTGCTGCTGCCCGGCGAGAGTTGCGATGTTTGTTCTGTGGGTGAAAAGCTTTCATTGATTTTCCAAGTCAACCCTCCTCACACCACCTCCCCTACCTCCTCGACATTTCGTTTGGCGCCTTGTTGCCTACGCATTGCAATGCGCCAACCAAGCAACCAACCAACCCTCCTCCCCCCACCACCACCCACCTTCCCCCTTGCTTCCGCTCGAATGTTGGCGCGTGGCTTTCATGGCTCATTATGTGTTCTCTCATTCTCTCTTTGTGTGTGTATATATATATATATATATATATGTATTGTTTGGCCGGCCTTATGGCGTCATCCTCTCTTCGCACTTCTCACTTGGCCAAAGCATCTCAAAGCGCCGTCTTGCGCAGTTTGTGCTACGCCCAAAAAATATACATGCATATATAAAAAAAAAACGTTTTTCTCGAACTTTCTTCTCTTTCTCTCTTGCTCCCTCTTGCTGTTGTCGCAGTCACACCACATTTTTCAAGGATGTCTGCACTCATGCCGGCATTTTTTTTTTTGGCGGCGGCGGCGTCAGCCCAACTTATCCAGACCACACGCCCCCTTCTCCACCCCGTGCCTTTGTCTGTGCAGGTTTTAGTTTTTGGGTTCAATGCCTTGTTGCTAATGGCGTTGTTGCTGCCGCTTCTGGTGCAAAAGAAAAAAAAAAACGTGCAAAAATAACTATAACCAAAGAGCGATACATATTGAGCGACCCTCGCATTTAGGTACTCTACACTTTGCTGCTTTACAATTACGACTGCTACAAGTACTACTACTACTGCTGCAAGTACTGTTACAACTGCTACTACTACTGCTACAACTGCTACTACTACTGCTACAACTACTAATACTACTGCTACAACTACTACTACTACTGCTACAACTACTACAACTACGACTACTAATATTTGCACTCGTACACACAAACACAAATGCGCGTGAAGCTTTTACGTCTATTCGTTGCTATTTCATTCACAAGCTGCATACACTTGCACACGTATGCAAACACCCACGCACATGTGCACATGCACACATGCACACATACGTACACATTGGTTGGCGCGATCCTCTTTCCTTATTGCTGTTCATATCTTCTGTGTGTGTGTGTGTCCCATTATTATTGTTATTATTATTGTTATTGTTATTGTTATTATTGGTACCTTTTTTCTGCGCGTTCTATAAAAAACGAAAGCAAAACACATCCGGCGACGTCTCGACGTCAACGCTGCTGGCAAAATTCATTCGCTGGCCAGTCGGCCAGCTGTGTGCCGAGTGCACTCACACTCGAAAAAACACTGGCGCAGTATCAGCAGCGGCAGAGGCTATTTTAATTTCGTCACAAAATGTGCAATGTGCTGAATATCGAATTAAGATATCGAAACGAAACAAACGTTAACGGTTAAAAATACTTGACTGAAAGCGGGACAAATCATGTTGCTAGAATAAGAAAGTTTTTTTTTTTTGGTTTAGTTTTTATTATTTTCAAATTGATATTTTCATACACTCAGTATTCAATGTGCGGCATGCTTAATTTCAAACTGCTGGCGGCTCTTGTTCTTGTTCGTCATGGTCGTCTTCGTCTTGTTTTTATTGCTGATGCTGTTTTGCAGCCGGAGTCACCAGTAGCTGTTATACGATTTTTTTTTGGGTGTTGCCTTGTTACTAGGCGTCCTCATTTCGCTGACTATTTCCCCCCCCCCCCACCATATGTTTATATACATATATGTGTGAGCGTGTGTGTTCCACTATTAGCGAAAAACGCCCACATAATAAAATGTTTCTTTTTATTATTTTTTTTTTTGCTGTTGCTGCGATGCTATATTTATTTTGATATATGTGTGATTGAACGAATGTGACTGTCAAAAAAAAAAGCGCGTGAGACGATAAAAAAAAACGCGCAACGTGCGAATTTTTTTTTTGTGATAGCAGTTGTTGGGCAGCTTGTCGCTATGTGTGTGCGTGAGTGAGTGTGTGTAGGTGTGCATGCTTGCTCGTGACAATTCATTAGGCGTGTAACAGATGCGATCGTCAGGTGAAAGAGAAAGAGAAAGGGAGAAGGAGAGATCGATTCGAACAGAGTTAAATTGTAACTGTTAACAGTATGAGAGCTCTTGTTAGTTTTTTCAATCACAATTTACACGTGCCTATGTATGTGTGTATATATAAATAAATACATATGTACAGATGATCGCCTCCTCTTGTTCCGTGGCCTGCCCAGCAGAGCCCCACCAGCTGTGTTTGGCAATTGATGGCGCCTCTGTTTTGTGTTCTTTCTTTTTTTTTTTGTAGTTTTCGCACCTTTTCTTGTATGCTTAGAAGAACAAACGAATAACGACAACTAACCGATACACTGTTTACGTTGCGTTACTGCCTACTGCCCTCTGCGTGGCGTATGCGCTATTTTCGTTACTGAATCGTATTGGAAAAAATGGAAATGGAAATGTTAATGAACTGAATGAAGGTCGAAAAATCATAAAAATGTGCGTAGAAACAAAAAAAAAAAACACGGGAACGTTGTGAATGTTTATGAGAAGAGCTTTTTGAGTGTTCTGTTCTCGTTGTTGTTATTGTTGTTGCTGTTTGTTTGAGCTACCAATTAAATAAAACTAACCAAAAATAGTGCGACGATGCGTGTTTTGCTGTGGGCAGATACCTAAATACATATGTTTATACTTACAAATGTAAATATGTATTTAAAAAAAAGAAAAAAAACAAAACGAAATGTGTTGTACAATATTTTCTTTCCTTTTTTGCATTTGTGTTGTGTTTGCTTTGCTTTTACTTTCAGCACGCTAATTTATGCGTCTGGCTCTATATGTTAACGTTTAGCGCCAAGTTACAAAATTTTGCCCAAACCCCAAAAAAAAAACAAAAAAAAACACCACCCAACAACAGACGCAAAACCTCTAACAATGGTCCAAAGGCTGTGTGATGATGACGTCTAACAATATTATCTACATATACACACACAGCCATACATGTCTATGTATGTATGTATTTTTTGCGTATGCTTCTTGCGTTGCTCGCTGTTGCCAGGCGCGTCTTTGCCTGCTTGCCTCACACACTCTTCTTCTGCCTGTCGCTGCCGCCTGCCTGTGGTCTCGTCGTCTGTCTCGCTCTCGCGCACATTGTGTGTGCTGCTCATTCGCACACGTGAAGCAATAAATTGTTATGCTCAAGGTCGCTTCTCTCCTCCACTCTCGTTGTGCGGGCTACTTCTATTATTATTATTATTATACACTTGCCAAAGGCATTCTAAGTTTGTGATGAGGTTTGCAAAATTTGACTTCCATCTTAATAAAATATACAAAATATTGGACAAATCTCATTTAATATATATTATATATTATATTAAATGAACAAATAATAAATAATTCGCGCATCTTCCACTAACAAGTCGAAAAGGGTATTTCATCTTCGGCAAACCAACGATATTTGTTTTGTCTTGTTTTATTATTATTATTATTATTCTTTTTTTTTTGGCAATGCTGGCGACGCCGACGCCAACGAGCCTCTCTTTTTGGTTTTGAAAGCTTTTATTGTTGCCTTAAGCGGCGCCGTACACATCACGCATACATACATGCATGCATACATACATACATGCATACATACATACATACATGCATACATACATGCATACATACATACATGCATACATACATGCATACATACATACATGCATACATACATACATGTGTATAATAAGGGTACATTTGTATGTATATTTTCGCGACAGAATGTTGCCATGGTTTGGGAAGATTGCTACACGCCCAAAATAAAAAGAATGTTTTTTGTTGTCGAACTCCACCCAAAATGTTGCCAGACGCATTTTATTGCCTTTTGCTGCTTTCATAATTTATGCTGTGTTGCATCTGTGTGTGTGTGTGTGTGAAGCATTAGACGATTGGCGCATTGCGCCATTGCCAGTGCCTTCCCCTCCCTTTCATTGTCCACCATCTCTTAACGACATTTTTATTGTAATTGCGCTTTTTTTATCACTGAGCTTTTTTTTATATATTTTTTTTATTTTGGTGACATTTATCATTTGAAAAAGGGTTAGGTTCAAGTATGAGTCATTCCAGTGGTAGTTGTTGGTGAGAGGGTGGGGGGAAGAGACGCCGAATCAAATTACACAATTGTTGCGGCAACAAGTTGCACACACAAAAGCTGCGCCTGGCACTTGTAGCCAAGCGAAACGCAACATTAACAACAAGTTGCAATTGGTGTCGCGTGGGAATGTTGCCAGCTAGCAGCAGCAGCAGCGGAAGCGACTCTTTGTTTTGCTCATTTGCAATTGCGATTTGTTATTTTATTTTGTGTTTTGTTTTTTTTTTTTTAATATTATCTTTCTGCTTGCAACAAAACCACAAAAAGTTGTAATTTTTTATTGTTGTCCTAGAGCAACTGTGATTATTGGTTGTGCTGCTGCTAGCGACATGTTGCCAACACATGTTGGCGACGAAATACATGTTACTCTTTTACGTCTGTTTCTTCTTCTTCGACTTCTTATGCATCTTCTTTTCGTTGTTGTGTGCAATTTGCTTTGACTTCAGTGCTGGAGCGTGGGAACGCAGTTTAGCGAGCACTGTGTACAGTGTCTACCAAATAACAAATATCACATAACAAAAAACGAATTGCAAATGCAAATGCAAATACATATATATATATATTTATATTTATATTTATAATTATATATATATATATATATATATACAAATATGCATATAAAATACATGTGAAAGCTTAGCAAAAACAGGAAATTAACAGTTTTGGAATTGAAATGGAATGGAATAAAATCATTGTGTTGTGCCTGCTGGCGTCGTTTCATTCCGTTCCGTTCCGTGCCCGTCTCAGTGTTCCTTGTTTTCTTTTTTGTTGAGACACAAAAATGCGTCTTCCTCTGTTTTTTGTGTGCTTCCCGTTTTGGTGTTGATATTGTCAAATTGGATTTCTGAGATACGAAACCTAAGATAATGACAAATGTTATTAAACAATGTACAGCAACAACAACAACAATAACCAGACTATTTTCGTCGTGGGCGTAGTTTTAATTGTCGCGAGCTGCTTCTTCGCGTGTGTTTTATTTGTTGTTATTTATTTCATTTGATGTTTCGTTTTTTTTTTCTTTTTTGGCTTTTCTTTTACGACTTGTGCTTGCACAGTGGGCTTGAAACTGTAATAAAAACACAGACGCCGAGTTACCACTGTGCGTGCGTGCGTGCGTGCGAGCGAGCGAGCGAGCGAGCGAGTGAGTGAGTGAGTGAGCGAGTGAGTGTCTTTTATGGTCTCGAAATTCCTCATGCCGAATATTACATCATATGCCATTTTTACTTGTATTCAAATTTCAATTTCGTTTACTGTGCGCGCGTTTTGCGCATTTCTTCTGTTCTTCTATTTACATTGCTGAATTTAAAAAGCATCAGTATCTCTTTGTGTGTATGTCTGTGTGCGAGTGTGAGAGAGAGCGAGAGCGAGAGCATATGCATATGCCCCGATTCTTTCTTTTTATCTCTTGTTTTATCAAGTTGTTGTCGAGCCGGGGGCGGCAATGCCGTCGTTGCCGCCCGCTGCTGCTGCGCTACTATAAACATTTACGTCATTAATTTCCCATCGAGTGGGAGAGGGTGGGAGAAGGATTGAGACCTCACTCTCTCCCTCTCTCTCTGTCTCGCTGTCTCTCTTATTACAGTAATAAATTGAGCAATGCACTTGTTGTCATTTGCGCTGTCCCTTTTATGCTATGTCCTGCCAGCCTATCTGTCTGTGTGTGCCTGTCTGTTTGTCTGTCTTGTTTCGTCTGTCTTGTTTCGTCTCTCCCTTTTTGTGTTTTTCGTTTTTCAATTAAACTCAATATGCAAATTTTTATAGGGCAGCATGCAGTGCAGTCAATATGCGTGTGTATACATATATATATGTATATATATTGCACTCAGTGCTTGTTCTTCTTGTCTTTCTTTCTTCTTTCTTTGCTCGCCGCCCACAGTCTAGCTAGCTGCACATAAAAGTTGCGCAACTTATTAAGTTGTGCTCGTATGTCTCTCGTATGCTTGTGTCTGTGTGTGTTTTGTTGCCTTTTATTTGCAATTGTAATTAACGTACAGCAACACAACAACAAGCTGTTTCCTCTTTGCTTGATGCTCTTTATTACTATATTATTACTCTTATTCTTATTATCATTATTATGATTAATATTACTATTTTAGTTGTTGTTGATTTGATCTTGGCGCGCTTAGCAACAATAGTTGCCAAGCTTTTTGTGCTGCAGCAGCAAACGTGTTTGACTGGTTTGTTTTTTATTGTCAGCAGCAGCAAAATTGCGAGCTTTATTTTTTTGTTGTTGTTCTGTTAGCGTCAACTGCAACCCCTCCACCCCCCACCATCTCGCCATACAGTTAGCTACTGGTACAGCTGCAGTTATGCATCCCTCCTTCAACCCTCCCTCCCCCCACCACTGCCAACTCTTAGCTGTCTGTTATAATTGTTTGTTTTTTGTTGCTGTTCTGTTTTTGTGCTGCACACACTGCAATTAATTTCGAGGAAATCCCCCGGTTCCTCTGACAGTTGTGAACAATTTGCATTCTTTACATCGATTTGCGCAACGTTTGCAATGTTTATGAGGCAGCCACCATTTGTTGTTGCTGTTGTTGAGGAAAAAACACAAAAAAACTTCTAGCTGTGATCAAATAAAATGCAAATCACACAAATCACACAAATCACCTCACCCAGCAGCAGAATAGAATCCAATGCGAATTTGATTCATTATCTATAATTTGTTGGCGGTGTATATATATATATATATATAAAATATAATTGTTAACAATTGTAAATATGGACACAAATATATTTGAAGCAATTTACGACTCGTCTGGCCAAACTTGAAAGGGACAGTAAAACAGATAAGAAACCAATACAAATAAGAAATAGTTGCGCAGCTTTTGATGCTGAATCAAAAAGAGGTGACTTGCTTGACGACTTGGAATGAATACCAGTCAATGAATGAATGCAGAATGCATTCGGTAATGATGAAGTTTGCTACTGGGAATCGTCATTCGTTCTCTCTATCCGTTCCTCTCTTTCTCTCTTCCTCTCTGCCTCTCTATATCAATATCCTTCTCCATCTTCATCACCATTTCCATTTGCATCATTTGACCGACAAAAAGTTCACTGCAACATTTTGTGCTGCGTCACAGTAACATGATGACGATGATGATGATGATGATGATGATGATGAGCGACATTGCTGCTGCCAACCGCCGCATTCCAACACAGATGCTGCTGCTGCTGCAAAAAAACAAAAAAAATATATATATATATATATATAAAATGGCCGTTGGGTAAGACAACCAACAACATTCTAGCTGCGGTCTCCTTGGATAAGGTCGATCGGTCTGCTGCTTGTCTGGCCCAGCCAACAGTTTAATGATGTTCATCATTATCATTAAGATGCTTCTTATTGTTGGTGGGGGGGCATGCAACATGTTGCCAAAGGTGGTTGCCACACAGCACATTATGGCAACGCTTGGCTGATTGCCCTTCTTCTACTTTTCGCATCTCGCTTCTACCACTTCTTCGGTCTTGCTTCTTGCTGTTTGTTGCACTTCTGTGTTAGGTTTCGATTAGGCTCATTTGCGGTCGCTCGCTCTGCTGCACTTGCCACTTGCAACTTGCACTTGAACATGGCTACAAATGTACCAATTATTTATTTATTCTAATGTCATTGGCAAAAACGGAAGAACGGAAGCTGAGTGAGTAATAGGCTTATGCTCTCTCTCTCTTTCTCTCTCTCTATAGATATATATATATATATATATATATATATATATAATCAACATTTGTGCAAATATTTATTCCCTTCGAGGGGCGACCGGGTTTTGTTGAACGGGAGAGGTTTGGGGGCGTAACAACTTGCCGCCTACTGTGATAAGAGCTGCGTCGCATAAATTTCTTATTTCGTTTTTTTTTTTGTTGGTGGTTTTTCGTTTCTGTAATTTGATTAAGAGAAGCATTCAAGAGTGGGGCTGGGCCAACATTTGATTGCAGCAGCTGCGGCTGGCTTTGGTTGCTGCTTGCCTCGCTTTGCTTGGCTTGCTTTGGTTCAATGGACGCGCGCGCCAACGGAAGCGCCAAATTAACAACGGAAGCTGGAAATCCATTTCGCGGTAGGCAGGGAGGCGGGTTGGGGCTCACACAGCGAAAGAGAGAGAGAGAGAGAGAGAGAGCTTGCAGCAGAGCTAATGTAAACTGTGCTCTCTCTCTAGAAAAAAAAATGAAATTTGCGCATATGAACGTTATCAGCGATCTACGCCCACTCACCCACCCAACAACCACCCACAGGCTGAGCATATTCTACTCGACGTCAATAGACTGTTTAAGGTTGCCTTCATTGTAGTTTGGGGTTGGGTTTTTGGGTGGTTTGTTATGTGTGTGTGTGTGTGTGTTTGTGTGCTTGTTCATTGTCTGTGTGGCGGCAAATCTATTGCTTCCTGAATTCTGATACTGTGCTGCAAGAGTGCCGTCAAGCCACTTGTCTCTCACAACGTTGACACACTAAGCCGCTTTGCGTAGGGCACAACCTGCCAATTCCTCCCCCCACCCCCCTCTCTCTCTCTCCACAACAATGACATCATCATGTTTCTGTGCTGTGTGGTGTAGTCATTGAACTGTCGTTGACATTCGTCGCGACATTTGCAGGGCTTTCTTGAAACCTACAAAGAATCTATGCATATCTATACAAATACACCTATTCGTACGTTACTATTTACTCGTCACTCGTTACTCGTCACTCGTTACTCGTCACTCGTTATTCCTTACTCGTCTCTCGTTATTCGTCACTTGTTGCTGTTGTGTGGTTCTTCATCTATGTCTGGCAATGGATAGATGACGAATGCCTAGTTCATATAGTGAATCAACACACTCGTTTAGCATTACTCGTCACTCGTCCCTCTTTGCTCATTACTCGTTACTCGTCGCCCTTTGCTCGTTACTCGTCACTCCCCAAGCAACTACTCCTCTATTCGTTACTTTTATATCTTTAATTGTTACACATTATATAACCATTGTTATCTATATTTACCAATATATATATATATATATATATATGCTCGCTACTCGTTACTAATTAACACACTCTCTCTGTCTCTGTCTTTTTATCGATTCTATCACATCGCTGTTGCTGTCGTCTACAGATGAGGAAATCGATGTTGTCTCACTCAATGACAAGAAGCTACCCACAAATCCATCGGATCGTGATCGTCGCGCTCTGCAAACGAAGGTCGCCAACAAAATCTCGAGCGGTGCACGCATCCCACAGAAATCGAGGATCGCCAAGTACGATCTGCCCTATACGCCGGCCAGCAACAGTCCCGTTAAATCCGTTGTCAATTCGCGCTACCCGTCACCGTCGAGCACGCCCTATCAGCGCTCTGATGTCGCCGTCGCAGCCTCCGCTTCCTACTCACCGGACAGCCTATCGCAGAGCAGCAGCAGCAGCAGCAGCAGTAGCAGCGAGTGCAATTCGGCAGCAACGATGGCCGTCGATGGCAAGGGCAAGAGCCGCAAGCGCTATTACATGAATGATTGTGCAGTGACTTCGTCGTCTACGTCATCGGGTCGTGTCTATTCCTCCATCAAGGGCATCAAGTCATCGTCGTCGTCGTACAGCTTGGCGGCGGCCAAGAAGAGTCGCGTCAAGAAGGTGAACTCGGCTTATCCGCTGAGCAGCGGCGAACTAATGGATGATGTCTATTTGAAGCCACGAATTCCCATTGGCAACAACAGCAGCAGCAGCAGCAGCAGTAGCAGCAGCAGTAGTAGCAGCAGCAGCATCAGCAGTGGCAACAGCAACAGCGGCGCCATCAGCAGCAACTCTATTAGCAGCAGCAGCAGCAGCAGCAGTAGCAACAACTATAACAGTGGCATCAGCAGCAGCGCATTAAATCGTCAGCTTAGTCTGGATGAGGTGGATACGATTGAGAAGCGTAATCTGCATAACGATATGGAGCGTCAGCGTCGCATCGGACTCAAGAATCTGTTCGAGGCACTGAAGAAGCAGATACCGAATATACGGGACAAGGAGCGTGCCCCCAAGGTCAATATATTGCGCGAGGCGGCCAAATTGTGCGAGCATCTAACCAGCGAGGAGCACAGCCTCATCCTCAAGCGTCAACAGCTGAAGGCCAAGCAGCAGGAGCTGCTGGCGCGTCTGCGTCAGAGCAAGAATGCTGCCACCGCCATCGAATGATGATAGCATCCATCCGTAAGTGGCTAAGCCGATGCGGGGGGAACGGGGGGCCAAGACACAAAGGAAATAAATAAGAAAGAGAGCAAGCGAGAGAGAGAGAGAGAGGGGGAGAGAGGGAGAGGGAGAGGAGAGTGTGTGTGTGTGCAGCTTTTGGATAAAAACACGTTTGCAAGTCTCGAGCAAAATCGATTCGATTCGATTCGATTTGACAAAAGCAAAAGCAAAAGAAAATTAAAAGAAAAACGAAAACAAAAACAAAAACAAAAACAAAATCGATGACGACATAAGGAAAATGTTGTTTATTTATTATTATATATATTATATATTTTTTTTGTAGTGTAGTTTTTTTTTTTTGACATAGGCTCACATTAAGCACTTTTTGAACTTCAATATCAGTTTTTAGTATTAGCCATTAGAGCATACGAACGACCAGGTCTCGTTGATAATGATAATAATGATGATGATGATAATAACACTAATGATAACGATAAGAATGAAGATGATGATTGTAATTTTTTTTTTTTATTTGAACGATCGCGGGATGGAATAGCTTAGCAATATATATATATATATATATATATATATATATATATAGTACTACAAGATACAAATGTATCTATATATATATATATATATATGTGTATATATTATATAGTTCATTTTTTTTGTAGCTTTCGGCCTAGGCTTAGATGCTACTGCTCTATATAATTAACATTAACATAGTGATTTAAATTGGATTTCTTTAATGTGATATTTTTATTTGATTTTGAAGAAAGCAAAATGCAAGTTGGAAGCAAAACTATAAGGGAAATGTTGATAACGAACGAACGTAGAATTAGAGAGAAAAGCTTGGCATACCTATATATATATATAGATATATATGTATATATATATATATATATATATATATATGTATGCGCATGCAAGTCTTATGCTTTAGTTTCTCCCTATATTTGGTTGTACATATATATATATATATATATACTTATGCTTAGATATATATTACTTAACCATGAAATGAATAACAAAAACAAAACAAAACAAAACAAAAAAAAGCAGGACAAGAACCAAACACAAACGAAGAAACAAAAAACACACTACAAAAACATGAAAAGCGGATACGGAAAACAGACAAAGTTGCAACGAATGAGCCACTAAAAAGTAAACAAAACCAACAATAACGAATAAAAAACGAAGCACGCAAACTGCGCGAAAGATAGAGAAAGAGTGGATGAGAGACAGAGAGAGAGTGAGAGAGCATGAGAGAGCATTCTCTCAGCACGGCATGGGCATTAAAGAGCGCGTCCTCGCTAAAAGTCAGTTAAGAGACAGAGACGGGGACAGACGGAGACAGACGAAGACAGAGAGAGAGAGAGAGAGAGATAGAAGAAGAGTCAACAGCAGAAGAGTTCGAAGTTCGAAGAAGAAGAAGAGTCAACAGCAGAAGAGTTCGAAGTTCGAAGAAGAAGAAGAAGAGAAATGAGCGCAAATTTTGAAGCAGCGCCAAAATGAGAGCAAATGAAATGCAAATCTACAAAGAAGTAAAGAAAACAACAATTTATAAATATATATTATCAGTAGTAATACAAAGTTACTATCCCTTATACATAAATATATATATATATATATACATATATATATAGTTAATTCGATAACAACGTGTTCTGACACGTTTCTGGCTCTTTTCGGCTAACTCAGTTTTGTCAGTAAAGATTTCAAAGAAACTTTAGCCGAGGTTGCCTAGACGTGTTCGAATGTATGCAAATATGCATATAATATATAAAATATAAAATATAAAATATATATATATATAACAATTTTTTATACAATTAGCTGTATAGGTTATTATATTTTTTGTTGGCAACACGATCTTCTATGTATCCTACTACATAGATAGCTGATCAACAACATTAAATTATACAAAAAACATTTGAATAGTCGTTTATAGTTGATAATTGAGTATGTTTAGTTCTTTTCTGTACGGTACTCATCCTTACTTAGATAGCAGAACGACGACAACAATGACGCCTTAAGAATGTTACAAATTCGCCGATTATTTCTTCAAATCGATAACACGCAATGTTATCGATGCAATCAATATCGGTGCATTGTGTATAGCTTTCTCAACAGATGCGACAAAATAAAAAAAAAACAAACGAAAAAAAAAAATAAAAAAATAGAAAGTCAACGCTTAAACAACTTTTACTGCCTATATAGAAATACTACAATGCAGGGTTTATTCAATGCTTTTTCCCGTCTATATATATATATATATCAATTCGATATGAATTGATCTATTGAAATAATATTTTTCATTTAGTCTATCCCGTTTTTTTCTGAATGCAACTCTAGAAACTATAAAATTGTATTTTCTTTGTTGTCTATATAATTGCTATACTCTAATTCATACAAATAACTATATACTAATGCTTAGGACACATCTTTAACAAATTTTTAACTCAGCATATGAAATGCGAAATTGAAAGCAAGGAAGATGATGATGATGATGATAATGATAATGATGATGATGATGATGATGATGATGATGATGATGATGATGATGATGAAAAAACGAACACTATTAAAAATAGAACTACATCGATGATAGGAGCTATAGATTATTATTGTTAGAAATACACAAATACATTTACACAAACAAATGAGAAAAACCCGAAAAAAAGAAACTGGAAAAAAGAAGAATAAATTTTGGCTGCTAAGTTTGCCAGCTGTTCAACTGTCGATTTTTGCTAATAAGAGATATATATATATATATATGTATATATACACATGGATATATATATATGTATATATATATATATATATATATAAGTATGTATATATGAATGAAGAGAATGGAAACCGTGAGTTACTGTTATATATAAATATTTATATATACAATACAATATTTACAATACACACATATACATGCTATTAGAATGTTTGATTTAGTTAGGAGCGAAACAAATTTCGTTTTTCCAATACTAACAATGAAGTCGAAACAAATTACAAAAACAAAAACAAAACAAAAAAAAAACGAGTGAAAAAATGGAATAAAAAAAAAAGAAGGAAAAACTACTTGATACGAAAAATGTTATTTAGGTTTAGTTGGCTTTTTGATAAACGATGACAACCACAACAACAACAACAACAACAACGAGAAAAACACACACACACACACACTAACTAATTAGATACTATTAGCAAGCTAGTACAACTAAATATATACTAAATAGATATACATATACATATATGATATGATACAATTTATAGCGACGTTTAAACGAAATTAGTGAGTAAATAATTAGCTTCATTTTTCTTGTTTTCTTTTCTTTTTTTTTTTTTTTTGCTATGGGCAGAACTTTTTTAGTGCACATTATTTCTACAAAATTGTACTAATATTTTATATTTTGATTGTATATTTTTATATATATATATACTCACATAAATACATTTATAACATATATATATATATATATATCTGGGTTCCTAACCTATATTCTAAGCAATTGTGGGGGCTGGCGTTGTACAAGAATTGCTGGGACAATTTTCATTTATTTTCTCGAGGCTTGCAAGCACATTTATCTCGCATGTAAATAGACAATATTAATTTATTAAACTTAAGCTGCCACAATATAAATATACATTAAAAAAATTAGAAGAAAAACCACTCTCTCCCTCAAAAAAAAAAAACAAAAAAAAAAAGATACATTATACAATTGTATATTGTATACAAATACATATATTTTTTTTTAATATATAAACATATATAGATATATATGTATATATATATATATATATATATATATATAAATAAAATTTTATTTAATCCGATATTAAAATATTAATCAAACAAAAAATTGTTATATTATTTAAACTGCTAATTAAAGCAATTTATTCAAAACAAACAAAAAAAATGTACACATAAACAAAAAATGTAAATCAAATTAAGAAGAAAAAAATACGTATTTTTTTTGTTTGTTGTTTAACCCACTGTACATAGAAATCTCGTTAAATACTAGTTACAAAAAAAGAAAGAAAAAAAAAAGAAAAAAAAAATACAAAATATTTTCTTACATTTACACTAGAAGAAGTCAGTTGAAAAACCAAATTACAAACATAAAAATAGAACCAATAAATCCGGGTTATGATGAACACGCCACATAGAGCAATAGGCTTAAGCTAAGCATAATATTGTACAACACCAACAACAACACAAATATAAACAAACTCAAATGCATATTGAATTATATACATAGACAATACACACACACAAACACACACACACACACACATAGACAAAGCCAACAAAAAATACGAATGCACCTTGTTTCCTATAGTACATAAAATACAAATACAGAGTTTAAATACAATTTGAAAACCGTACAAATTTATCTGCAACAATAAAACACACAAACAAAACAAAAACAAAAAAAAAACAGCAAAATATGTCCAAAAAAAAAGAAAACAAAAAAAATAAATAACTAAATGAAAGCAACTACAAAAGATACAAAATTGAAAAATTGCAAAATGCAATCTAAATTATTGTTTGTTAATCCAAAAAATTACAAAACAGCAAAACAAAAAAAAAAAAAACAAAAAACAAAAGAAAAAAGGAAAAAATGTAAACTTTTGCATTTGATAACTAAAAAATTTGTTTGCTTTCTTTTATTTAAATGTAATTTTTTTTATTATTATTTTTAAAAACCAAGTGAAAATCGCAAAATAACAAAAATACAACAACTACAACCAAAACCTCTAAATCCTCGCAAATATTAAAAACAAAAAAAAAACAAAAAACAAAAAAAAAAAACAAAGCTGCAACAAGTATCTGTTGCACATAAACACTTTTATGTTTAGAAATTTTTATTTTACAATTTTTATACACATACATATATATATAAATATATGTTTAAGTATGGTATACACCAATATATATATATATATATATATATATATAGCTGTTAAAATTACTGGAAAACCAATGAAATACCCCCTCCCCCCCAAAAAAAAAGAAACAAAATGAAAAAAAAAATATATATATATAAAAATAACCCTGGGAAAACAATTTTTTTTTTTGGAAATTGTTTAATTTTTTTTTTAATACCATTTAATATTTTTTTTTTGATTTGGCAAACTATGTTATTTTTTCTTGAATTATTAAATAATATACACAATATTTAATCATACTATATTATATAAAGAAAATATATATATGCTATCTTATATACTTATATTCAACAATTTTATTAGTTATTTAGTTACTTATATTAATTGAAACACAATTTTTCGCTTAATAAATGTGTATATAATAAATGCATATATCTATATATATATATATATATATATATACCTATATATGTATATATATATTCTTATATGTATATATTAATATAACATAGATAAAAAAATGTTTAATTATTACTTCTATTTTTTTGTCAAAATTTATGCTTATAAAATTATATAATAAATATTTGAACATACCAAGAAAAATCAAATTCATTGGAGACATCCGTCTTCGCCTCCGGCTCCGTTCAGGTTTATTAATCATTCGGTTGAAGGATGAGTCCTTGTATGAAAAACTGGTTTTATTTACCAAACTCAGCAGTTATGTTATTATTCTTGTTTTCAAGTATATGCATATATATATATATATATATATATATATATGTATACAAGTCATATGGAAAATCAGTCAACGATTTGGTGCTGATCAAAATAACGATGATGTGGTTTTTGTGTTTTGTTTTTGGTGTCAGCAGAGTTAACCCATTTAACTTGATTGCCACAGCAGCGAGAATTCGTCATTCATTCAGTCAATGATTCACGCCAAAGTGATTACATTTTATTCTCTCGTGCAGCTGTCATCTCGCTCCTCCACCCCCTCTCCCTTCCACCGCCTTCTGCATCTGTGCCCGCCACTCTCCGTCTCGTCGTCGGCTCGCCATTGTTATTGTTGTCGTCTTCGTAGAGCGTGAATCCAATTGGATTTTGTCGCCGTTTCTAATCAAGTGCAGTGAGTGGCCGGCTGGCTGCGCCCGACCCGGGTTAACAAACGTAAACATATTTATGTACATTGATGCAAACATACATATGGTGGGAGGGGGTGGCGGGAGGTGTACCACGCCCACGCACGCCCCATAGCAGGCATAGAGTATATTATTTTCACACCAGAAGTTTATTTAATTCATTTAATGCTGGGGCTGCCTTCGCTTTTGCTTTTGCTTTTGTTTTCACTTTTAATGTGTCGCGCCAACATGCAACAACAACAACAACAACAGCAACAGCAAGAGCAACAGCAACAATAACCGCAGCAATAAACAATAAAGCAAGAAATTGTTGTGCCGGCAAATTGAATAAATAAACAACAGCAACATCAACATCAGCAATAACAACAACAACAACAATAGCAACAGCAACAAGAAAAGCCGGTCGCTGAATGAATGCGCGGGAGACAAAAAATACAAAATAAAAACAAAATCGGAGACAAGCAGCAACAACAACAGAAGACAGAAACAACAGTAATACTACAAAACAATACCAATGCTAAAGACAACAGTGTTCGGCTAGCAGATACCCTATACGCCTGCCTAAATGCATTATTATCGATTTATTTTTGGCTGTTACCGATGCTGATCGTTTTAACTGTTAAAGCCATATTTGTATATAAAATATAGTAATCTAATGAATTTGGATATGCCCATTTCTGCCGGTCTGTTACATTTATTTTTTTCTTTCTATTAGATGGTTACAGGGTATACAGAAACACAAAATAAATGAAAAATAAAATTACTTTTAATAATTTGTACATTAGAGATTTCAAATGTGTAAAACATGTAGACAGGTTCTCGATCAAATTCATTTTATTTTTATCAATATCTTCATTCTGAATATATATTTCGAATAACAAGAAAATCAACAGTTTTAAGCATGTAACTTGAATGAATTTATAGAGATATTTAATGTTGATCTACGAGTTGGCTGGAATATCCAACAAGCGTGCGATATTATAATTCGTAACGTCTTCGATTTAGGGTATCTCCTAGTCGGGCTCTCTCGACTTTAGCATACTTTTTCATGATTTTCATTTTGTTTTTGTTGCGGCTGCTAGTACAATTATTTCTTTCGTTTTTTGCTATGCATATTTTTTATATATATAATATATATATATATATGTATATATATATATATGTACATACAAATGGAGCATGCATGCCGAACTGTATAAAAATGCAGTAATATATTATCAACTTTTCGATAATATTATTAATGTAAATACATATGAAGCCTTTTCGACGAATGCGCCTTTTATGTTGTTGTACATAGTCGGCAACAAGCTAGTTTTGTTTTAGCATTAAGTTTCTCGCTATTGACTGTGGTAACCAGCATAAACCGTTGCAAATATTATACGCATACACACTCACAATAGTTGCCGGCAAGTTGTCAGTAAAAACAATAAAAAAAAAAACACACACACACATATACATACACACTCACGAGCTGACGGGCAAGCAGACAGAAAGAGACAAACATGGCGTAATTGTGTTTAACTGCAAATTTTGTACACTCTGACCGCGATCAGTCGTTTTATTGGGTGAAGGTCACGCCCGGCAGTGCTGCTGCGCCGCTCCGTTGCTGCTCCGCTGCTGCTCTGCTGATCTGCGGCTCCGTTGCGTTTTTGTGCTTTGTTTATCTTTGTTTTTGTTTCTCAATTTCGTTTGCCGGTCTGTGTTGTTGCCCTTGTCTCTGCTGTTATTCTTCACTGCTTTTTGCGCTGATCGCTTGGACAACGTGTCAGTGATGCCGTTTGAGCTCGACTGAATTGTCAATATCAGTCACTATTTAAATTGATTTTCAGTGTTCCATGCAACCTTTACTCAGATTGTCACAAGACGACACAAAATATAAACACAATAAAATAATATATAGTAATTTATCTAATGCTTTTGAAAAATAACAAGCATATTTTAACTAAGACTGTTTTCTCTCTTTTATTATTATTTTATTTGATACGAACAAATATGTTGGAGCATGTTGATTAAAAATTTAACAAAAGGTTCCGGTTTATTATTGATATTTTTATTTTGCACACGAGTCACTGGTTAAGGAAATGGCCAGTGATTGTGGGCTAAACACAGCATCACTGCGACTGGTTGGACTCTGTAGCATTGCAGTCATTAAATTTCATTTAGTTTTACTTTGTTTCATTTGATGATTTTTTCGTTCGTTTCGTCACCCATTAATTTTGCTTGCTATTTGCTTTTTTTATTTAGCGGATTTGTCGTCAAAATTGTTTTAAAATCATAAATTTTAACGCCTCTGCTAAAAGCGCATTTTGGATTGTGCCTCCATAAGTAGTAGTCAGTATTTGCATACATATGCACATATATATATATATATATATGTGTGTGTGTGTGTGTGTGCATACTTATTGCTGTCACTGTTTGGCGTCGTACATAATTTGTTAATTTATAGCTTAAATTTGATTTGAGTTGACTAAGTACGACGACCCATTCTGGAGATTTTCTACACATTAACCTTGACCATTAACGAAGCGCACTTCAGCACACACACACACACGCACACGCACACACACGCACACATATACACACATACATAGTCATACATAAACATGGTCATACTAAAGGCAATGCAAATCGAGAGTACAAAACAGACAAACAGACATAGAAAATGTTGAAAACGCTTTGTTGTTTGCTGATTGCTGATTGCAACGCATTGTAAAAAGAAAACAAAAATTATAAATATATATACATATATATATATGTATATATATATGTACGTATACAGACCTTATACTTAGGAGCATGCCGCAGATCTTTGATCTGTTGCCGAAAACACACAACAGCTTTAATAATAGTAATATAAATAATTAACATATATATATATATATATATATGTATATATATATAATACACTTAGCCCGGCTTCAATTAGTTATTGATTATTAAACAAGAAAACACACACAAATATAAACTTGTAAGAAATATAATAATAATATATATGTATATGTATATGTATATGTATATACAGATATAAACAAAAACACAAATATTAATTACCAATTATTTCGTATACATTTTGTAAATATTTACAATACGATATATTTACTAACAAATGTTCGCAATGTTTTACAAATGATACAGGACATCATAAAAACAATATTCATATGCCTTTGTGTGTAACTTAGCTATACCTTATATACAAAGATAATGTATATATAATATACAATTAACACATACCCCAATAAACAAAAGAAGCAGCGAGCAAAATACACACCGATTGCAATATTGTTAATAGCGAGCTTAATTAAGTTGTCCAAAATGCCCCGGAATGCATCAGATGAAAAGTTAATAAAAAAAAAAACAAGAAGAAGCCAAGAGCCAAAAACAAAAACAAAAACAAAAACAACAACAATGAAATTTTTACTTTTTTTCTTGAACTGGAAAATCTTTCCTTGGCAGACTCAGGACTCGGCACAGCTGATGGATGAGCCAGCTGGTGGGAAATGTGCGGATTCAACACGAACTCGAATCGTGTGTGGCAAATGAAGTCCGGCATAAGTTGAACTCCTTTTTTTTGGCGGGGGCGTGGCTGGGGCGTTACTGGGGCGGGGTTGGGGGTGGCACTGGGTGCACAAGTGCAGGTGGCAATCGTCAGCTATCAGCAAATGTCACATAACTGGCCCAGCGGCTTTTAACCCTCTTGTTAAACATGCAGGCTATGTTTCAATTTATCATTTTCTTCTTCTTCTTTCCTTTTTTTTTTTTCTTTTTCTTTTTCTTTTCATTTTAATTGCTTATAGATTTCGGCAGCAAGCTTGCAGCTTGCGGCTTGCAACACGGACAGCTGCAATTCCTCAAGCTCTCACTTGGAACACCCAACGAATATTGTATGCTCTTTATCTGGTTTTATCTGGTTTTATCTGGTTTTATCTGGTTTTATTTTCTGTTTTTCCGTTAAATAAATATATAAATGACAATTTTTATGTGCATAAATATTTTTAGCTTTGTTGTTTGTTCGTAAAATCCATCAAGTTTTGCCAATTCCGTGAAATACAACTTTATATCGAAACCGTCTGGTTGGATTAGCCCTTTGAGTCCAGCTACCAGTTTAGCCAAAATGAACACGGATTTGCATAAGTCGGCTATAAACTGAATTCGAATGGTAAATACTAAAATACTTCGTGGAAACAACAAAGCAAAACCCAAAAAATCATCTCAGATCTCGTTGAGTTATTCGATTCAGCGCACAAAACTGCTGTTTTGCCATGTGGCAAGTAGTTTGACAAAGTTATAGTACCTGAGCGTAGGCTACAATATGCCACACACACACACGCACACACACACACGCACACACATGCCGAGTGCAGGCTACAGTTGTGTACATGCTTAAGACAGGGCAGTTTTGAGAATTGGTTTGGTTGCAAGGTGTTTGTTTGCTAGGCACGGGCCTGAGTATACCTGTAGCTGTAGCTGTAGCTGAAGCTGAAGCTGTACCTGCCACATGGGTACTGATTAAGGTCCGCACGAGGATGTCAGTCAGGCTGCATGCCGCTTAATTGAGCTTAATACAGGCAACAGCAGTTTAAATGTGCTGCACACTAGAGAAAGTGTGTGAGAGAGAGAGACAGCGGAGAGAGAGAGAGAGATGGAGATGGAGACACAGAGAGGTGAAGTCAGTTTGATACAATTAGGTATTGCCTCCACCTTTTTAATGATAACCATTCGATTTAATGGGACACACAAAGGGTGCCACAGACAGACAGAGACAGATTGAGAGAGAGATACAGAGACAGAGAGAGAGCGAGAGCGAGAGAGAGAGCTCAATTCGGTTGAGTTTAGTTGAGTTCCGCTCAGTTCAGTTGTATTTTGCGAAAATCGATTCCTTGCCAAAGATCCGCAGCTCATTGGCCATATTGTGTTCGATGGCGTTCTGAAAGACCATCTTGACGCAGTTAACCAGGGCCATGGTGCCCAGTAGCACCAACTTTGGATAGACGGCACTCAAACACAACGGCAGTCGGCCCTTAAGGACATCGATCAGGCAAATGAAAGAGTCGATTCCAAGTAATATTGCATTTAGTAGCAACCACGGCGTTAGGAAGGCCGGTTGGATCTAGACAATAATAAAAAAAACAGTATCATTAGAAGCAGCAAACAGTTTTCTTTTAGCTTTCCGAGTACTTCAAATGTACAATCCAAAACCACTAATAATTCGTAGCATCATTTTCATCTTGATAAATTACCTTGCTCGATGAGCGAATTAATAGCGGATTGGATTGTAATATATTCGAATTATATTCTCTGACGATATACGAAAAATTCGCTAATTGTTAAGCTAAAATTCAATACTAATCAGTAGTAATATATATATATATATATATACATATGGACTCACGTTGATCAGCGCATAGATCATCATCATCCAGGCATAGCCCATGGCAATGGCGCCCACCACCCGAGCCTGGCGCACTAGCTCAATATCCAGGACGAAGAACTTGCGGGATCGCCACATCTCAATTGAATAGTTGGGCACACAGCAAATGTGGACAATTTCAGAAATGCAGCGATAGACGCCAGTAAAACTCAATCCCAGCACCATCAGGAACATGTAGGGGAAGAGCTCAAAGCGGCAGGGGTTGCAACACCCGAATAGCTGCCAAAAGCGGCCGCAGTTGCTCTTGGGGCAGTGATTCCATACGGAGAAGCAGCGACACTTGTTCTCCGGACAACAAAACTGAAATGATTGCACTTTGAACATTTATTCCGCTTACTAATTCTGCTCTGTCCAAAATGATGGATGATGAATTTCTCAATTTCAGTTTTCAATTTGAATGCAACAATTCGGTCAAATATTAAATCATGTATATAAGTATTAAAAAATAATGTAATGATTGGCTACGAATAACAAATAAAAATTACACTTGACAAATTTTGCAAATTGTTCTTCTTTTTTTCTTTTTAAATCGTATCGAATATATCGAGAATCTAATGCTAAACGCCTGGAAGTAATAGTTTTGGTATTTATTTTTGGAATTTTACGAATGCCTTCTTGTAAATTATTTCCGTTTTATACCAGAATTTCTCTTTCAGTTTGAATTTCTTTTTTATTGTCGTACGAATTCGCCCATTCATAGAAGTAATTATAAATTGAAAGACCAAATAAACATGCAAATGGGCCAATTTATCATAAATGCTCTACGGCAAGGGGGTGGGGGCCTAGATGGGGGTCCAGAAAAAGAAACCCCCATTTACGTGCTTGCCAAGCGTGGGGTTGGCATCGGAAGCAAGGAAGGAAGGGGAAAGGGGGAAGGGGGGGGACTTCAATTAGTCAGCCGCATTGCGATACGTTTGGTAATTTCCCGGTCGTCACAACACTAACATTGTCTGTAATTAACACACACACACACACATATATATATATATAGATATACACTTACGGATATAGGCTTGTTTTGATACACTAATAATAATAATAGTGCAGCAGCAATCGCAATGCTGTATCAAATAAATTGTGAGTGCAGCAGGTGCAGTGGTAGTGAAAACAGGTAGGCCGCCATTCAGCCAAGTATTTATATAGTTGCCAAATGATAAAGACGATGAAGTTGTCAGGGCTCGTTAAAATGCATGCGGGATGTTTCCCTTCCTATCCGCCGCTGTCTGTCTCAGTATGCACCACAGATACCAGATACCTCTCAGTAGAGCTATGGTCCCAAGTTGTGTGACCTGTGCGCACCCCTTTGCTGGCTATGCAACTACATGCTACAGCTACACTGCGCGAAAAGATAGCCAAATACAAGTCTATCGAGCATAACAACACATTTGTTTATTTTATTTATTATTTTAATGATTATTGCTAGTTAGTTCCGTTAATCTGTGTAATAAACAATATTTCTAATCCGGATTCTTTCACCAATTGTATTCTTTTGGTCGGTGTCGGGGTAATCGCTTCTAATCGTTTCAGATTATATTTGTTATTCGTTAGCAATATTTGATTCTTTCAGATGATATTTTTCACATTATCAGAAATCAGGCACTAACCCAATTTCTTTTGTCAGTGTATTTCTAGGTGTATATTATTTAGTTTCACGCTGCAGTACCTCGTTTTTATGGATGCTCGGTTTTTATGACATTTCCACATCACCTTTGCTGGTCATAAAATCCCAAAGCTGATAAGCTAGCCAAAAAATTAAAACAATTCCAGGAAGCATTGCAACTGCAACTGCAACTGCAACTGTGCATCTTTGAAGGTGCAGATAAGATAATATGAATGCTAAATGCTAAATGCTCAAAAAGCTCGAAACCAACTTTCTTTTTTTCTGGGAAAAAAACAGGGAGAAAGTATTATTAAGTTGTGCAAAAGTATGTTGGGAAGTCCGTCCCTATAAAGGATATTTCGAGATATTTCCTAATCCAGATCTTTCGAGACTAGAGCATTCTTACCTGTTTCTTGTTGATCTTTTTTTTTTTTTTGTTTTTGGAAGAAATTCCTGTAAAATGAGTTGGCTATTAATTCAGCCAAGTCAATAGAAAATGGTGTACAACTATTTCTTTACACCAAATGCAATGTTTTTTATTTTGAGTTTAACTTGTTTGCTTAAACTGCATTTGGTGTGTTCGACAAATATGGATCATTATAAAAAAAAAATACAAAGAAAACTAAATGATTGCAATTAGTCAACAGAAAATTGTATAAAGCACTTTTCTGTATCTTTTTTTTTTTTTCTTTCAATAAGAGAGAACAAGTATTTGACAATTTTCCAGCTAAAGTTCTCATGCGATTTGTCACACGGTCGAAAAGAGGACGATGCACACAGGTGATGTTCCTGCTGACAGATGGGCAGACGAGCAGAGTTCTTTATATATATATATATATATATAGTTCTTAGTACGAGTGTACACACATACAGCCATGCATATGTCACGGCCAGTGTCAGAGTGTATTTCAATTGTGAGCCAAACATTTCTCAGCACACACGGAGCGGACAGGATGACAAGTGGAATTTGGCCTGAAAGCATATCCTGTATGCATTGAGGCATTGATTGCACTGCTGTAAATGAATGCAAACCAATTCAGTCGCAACGGTTTGCCCAAACATCTATTAAAGTCAACTAGTCAACCAGTCAATTTATTTATTTTTATATAATTTCAACGACATTTTTAAACGAAAATTATCTCAAAATTGAACAAATGTTGTGAAAAATTTATAAGAATGTTGTATTATTATTAATATTATTATTGTTGTTCTCTTTCAACAAATTTGGATAGTAAACATGATTAAATATTTGAAAAAAATGCTACTATTCTGGATAGGAGTTGAACCGGATCCCTAACGGAACGGACTTCTCTTGCTGAATTGCTCTTGTTCGCTTGGTTATATAACTATATATATATCTATAGCTCGATCACGGTAATCAATTAATTATTATTTTTTTTTTGTATAGTTCAGCTTTACTTTATTTTTTAGGGAATTTCCAAATTTGTATATATATATATATATTCAATTAGTTTTTTGGCAAACGATAGATTTTGCGAGAGTTCCCAAATTACAAAAAATCACCCTTCTTAAACCAATAAACCATATTTGATTTACATTTCTTACATCTGTTGCTTTTTTTTTTTATTTTTGCCGGTAAAAAGTTTGGATCATTAATCATATTGACGCACAGCGTGCTGAGCCTTCGCTTCCAAAATAAGTATCTGGCGGTCCAGCAACGCATTTGAAGGGTCTACGATGGAAATTGCAAAATAAATCAAGGATGTTTTAGATTTGAATTTGAGTTGGGTATTTTGGCGGGTGAGATTAGCTGAGGCTGTCTCTCTAAATATGGCGGAACAGTTGGCTTATACTCTGGCTGCTGTATCTTAGCCAATTTGAAATAGAAAATATACAATTTTTGGATTCATCATCAGCGGCGACCTGGCAACAACGTTTAGATATTCAGATGCTGCCATGAGATCAGCGCGCCAAAAAATTTTCCACAACAAAGGTGCCAACAAATACTAAGGAGCCAACGAAAGAAAAAGAAAGAGAATAAAAGTAAAATGAAAAAAGAAAGAGAAGGCAGTAAAGCCAACAGGAAAGCTGAGAAAGCAACCGTTTGCTGTTTTTCATTATTTTTATTTTTATTGTTTTTGTTTTTGTTTTATTTTATTTTTATGTGCGCACCGAAATAGATTTGACCTATTTTCTAAATCGCTACGCACGTTCCTTTCCTTTTGATTTTTACTTCCTTCTGCTCCGCTACGCTTCTTTCCATTTTCTTGATTATTTATTTATATATATATATATTTTTTTTTTCTGCAAATCTTTTTAATGAGCCCATTAAAAGTCGAACGCATAATAAATAAATAAACATATGCTTGCATATTTTTTTGGTTTTTCATAAGCAGCTGGAAAAGAAGCGAAACACGTATTTTCAATAATAATAAATTCGAAAGGCTTGCGAAGTTAGTGAAGAATGGCGGGAATGCATTGCAAATGCATGCAGTTATGCATGCCTTACATTTGCAATCGAATAGTCTGCCCATCTAAGATACAATTGCAGCGCATGCTTTGGTCGACTTTGATTGACTTCTAACTTACTCTCGCGTATGCAAATACAATGCGCTGCTTGCTGACGGTGTGTGTCTGTGTGTGTGTGTGTGTGTGTGTGTGTATCGGTTGAGGATACAGAAATAGCGCCACAGCAAGACTAACAACAAATGCAAAATCAAATAGATATGCGCAGATATACGCAGATACGCAGATACATTTGTAGATATGCAAACGCCAAGGCACAAATGGCACACAGTTATATACTCGCAATACATTTCTACACGGGCATATACAGAGAGCTACTAAATAAATGCCGTTTTGTATAGAAATAGCACTATAATGGTATTTATAGCATAGCAAAATGATGCCGACAATGTATCTATGAGATACATAAACACCAGCACAACCATACAGAGAGAGAGAGAGAGAGAGAGAGAGAGAGAGAGGGAGAGGGAGAGAGGCAGGGAGGGAGACAAGCATGTGTAATGAGCCAAAAGATCCGTTGTCGGCTTAGTCACCGATCAGGACAAGCCGCTGGCCTCTTGGCACAAGATTGCCCAGCTACTGTTTGCATCTGCAATGGTTAGCTGTACCTATTGTGTATTGTATCTGGACAGCTGAGGCGATCCACAAAATGGCAAATTGTCTTTGAACAGTTATTAGATTTTCTGCCTATTACACACACACACACACAAAATAATAAAAAATCCATTTGCTCGCCCATTAGCCGACATATTTATGAGTCTGTGGCCCACACGCAATCTCAGCCTCAAACTTGTAGACTGCGCCAACTGTTGCAGCCTGTTGCTGCTGCGGCTGACCGCTTGACTGATATTTGATTACACATGCACACACACGCACACACACGCACACACACAGTGCGACAGTTGGGCTGATGCTATTGAGGGTTGGACCAGCATATATATCAATCAATCCATCAAATTCCCAGCTGTACAGACACAGACACAGACACAGACACAGACAAAGATACAGATTCAGATACACATTCATCAAATTTACGAGCACTCGTTGACACATTTAATGGTCGTTGCCGATGCTGCTCTCTCGCTGCTGGCTGCGGTCATATTCTAATTAAAGAGACCCCCCCAACTAGCTCGTAGCACTCATCGATCGCTGGAAGTGGAGTATATGTATGATTTACCATTGAATGATTGTTCTATGTTCTATGACTTGTTGCGAATTGTAATTGCTAAATGTGTTGTTCTTCTGTTGTTCCCTGTTGAAAAGTATCCCAGTAGTTCTTTAATAATATAGAATATCGCTAGAATAATATAGAATGGTTAATCAGTTAAATCTCTTTTTAAATGTAATCAAAGAATTGTCTTTGACCAGTGAACATTTTTGGTAGCAGATTTATTTTTATAACACTCGCAGAGGATACTATATATTTAGTGTTGTTGAATAGTGGAGAATCTCGTTTTATTTTTTTTCTTAATATATCTCATGATATTAACTGTAGTAAGATTATTCGCAGAATAAACCAACAACAAAAAAAACATATTTAAATTATAAATAGGAGATTACCAAACAATAAGCTGTTATTGGTTTATTTTTAAATGTGCGGCATAATATAAACTTTAGTTCAACAGTTTATAGATTCAATTATAGAGACTAAAATTTGGAAAATTCAAAAATGGCGGCAAGGGTATTAAATTTTCGGTGCCTTTCGCTCAACTCTGCGCTCGCCTTGCGTTTTTCCTCCTGTTGTTGACTGAGGGGAACGGGACAGGCGGCACCTGACTGGCCACTTACTGAACTGTTCACACACAACTCAAGTAGCTAGTCCAAATATATACACATTTATGGACCTGACCTGGTCCGGCCATTAAACCGAGCCAAGAGCGCGACATATGTACATATGTCTTCCATTACAAACATCTGTAAGTAAGTAAGTGTTATAGCTGAACGGATCACAAAACGTGGCTCGTCTTGTTGGCGGTTTGTACAATTTATTATTATTAGAGTTTGAACATATTATTGGTTCTGTAGAGGCTCTCCTCAAATTTTCAAATTCAATCAAAGCGGTAAATGCTTATAAACTGGAATTGATTCGTTGATTGTGCTCAGTTCGTGATTTTGGGCTAATGTTTTTTTTTTGAGATCACATGACTTGAGTTGAGCTGTAATTGCGAGTAGCTGGAAGTGCGTCGAATAGGTTTCTACATATCTTTGCATTCATATTAACGAATTGTCTTCCTAATCAGATTTAATTTATTTCAGCAATAAATTCCTGTTGCTTTCTACATTTGCTGGTATTTATATAAGCTGACTTGTGGTAAATCTTTCTTTTTGATTTCTGTGCTTGCGTTTGGCAAGCAAATATATCCATTTATTTGTCAAAAAATGAGCAGTGAATGAATAGAGTTAGAGTTAGTCATACTTTCTAAACAGTTAGATAGTCAGATAGGCTGATTAGTGAGACACACATACATGTGTATCTATAGCATGTATATATGCATATATATACATATATATGTTTAGATATACAGCTTGTGCTAACAGTTGCTTAATTATGTGCTCCAGTTTTGAAAAGATATGGTCTTGTCAAGGCAGTGTATCTATGTGTATATATGTATATATAAATAAAAGTTAATTTACATACGTGTCACACACACACACATATGTATATACATGCATACATTTGCTCACAAGCACAGTTTATTTAATTTAAAAGCCTCAAGAAAGCACATAAAAGCGAAACTAAACCAAAAATGTGAAAAAAGTACATAAAATAGCGAAAAGACAAACTTTAACTTACGCATATGTGCGTAAGGTGTATGTGTGTGTGTGTGTGTGTGTGTGTCTCTGTGTATGTGTATGTGTGTGTGTGTGTGCTTTTTTTTTAGTTTGCTAGATGCGGCAAAGCTTCCGCGTTTGATAAGCGCCAGCGTCGTCGTTGACGCTGACGTCGTCACAGCGTCCACTTAGCAACATCCAACGCCAACATACAAACACACATACATACATACATATGTACATACATACATACATACATACATATACCGTACCTAAATACATGTATGTATATTGGGATTAAGGTATGAAAGTAGGTGAGCTAGTTGCCGCTCCATTTAGCGTTACATGTTCTGCCCACCCTGTCCGCACCCTGTCCGCACCCTGCCCGTGCTCTGCCGTGCCCTGCACCTGTCCACCTCTGCGTAGAATTTCTATTTGCTTTTCTAATTTGATTTTAAGACTCTGCGCTTTTTGACGATCCACACAAGAATCAAAGAAGAGTGCCCCAGTGCAAAGTGTCCGACTAACAAATACCCTGCAAATGCCAAATAAGTTATTCGAAAACTGTCTGCACTATTGCATCGGTAGAGACGATAGATACTCTTAGACTTCTTATAGTTCCTACACTTCGTGTAACATATTTGTGTTTTACGTACGGCAGGATGAACATACCCTATACACAGGGTATGTCAATAAATAATGTACACATGCTCAGGCAAACATTTCTACATACACACATACACACATACACATGAACACACATACACATAAACACATAAGCATTTTTTTTGGCAAGGTCAGTGATAGCGTCGCACATTTCTAGCCAAGCATTGGGATTGGAGTGCGGATGCGGAAGGGAAGAAATGCTGACTTCAGGGTATACCCTGTATACTATACACTATATGCTATATACTATATATTCTATATATGCTATATACTATATATTCTATATACTATATGCTATTTAGTTGCTCGCTGATAAGGCTGTTACGGAAGAAAATTAAATTTTTTAACTGAAATCGACAAGAAGATTTCAGTTTTATTTTTTGTTTTGTTCTAGCATAAGGGTTGCTAGGGGGAGGGAGAGAGAGAGAGAGAGAGAGGGGGGAGGGGGTGCTAATTGATACCGCCAATGCTAGCTGATAAGATACTACTGGACGGCCCCTCTTCTGCCAAGCACTTAATGAGGCAGATAAAGCAGCAGCAGCAGCAGCAGCAGCAGCAGCAGCAGCAGCAGCAACTGCGTCGTCTATGTGAATTTCGTTTTTGCGGAACTGCGTAAATGGCAGATTCGGCAGGTAGCTAAGCTACTTAGAAAAGATTCTTGGAATTTTTCAGAACGCTACCATTTCCAAACAGATGAATGGCTATGTGTGCCGAAATAGAAATACATACATATAGACAACTGGCTAAGGTACTGGGATATTGGGATGGGATGAGTGACAACAATTATGCGGCATGACACTGACAAAATGCTAACTGAACGATCTTACACACACACACACACACACACACACACACACACACACACAGTATACACACATTCATATGTATGTGTTTGGGTAGTGCACAGTCGTTGTCCAAAGTGTTCGCCTGATGTGCGCATATAAATCAAAAATAGAACAACAAACAGTCAGCGAACGTGCAACAAGCCCTAAGTGGACCAGAGCAACTACGCACTACAGTGTGTAGTTGAGTGTAGTTAAGCAGAAGTACACTTTACACTTTGAGAAATTTGAGAAATTTGCCGCCATAACTTTGCTAAGAAAAATAGAATAATTTTCATGCTTGTTGCCGTTTTGGCCATGAGTGGCTTACTAGTTGAATTCTTTTGGAGCTCACTAGAGATTCTTTGATCTATCTATATTTATCTCCAGCTTTATATGACTGTCGATATTTCAAATCATAATTTAGTTTTTTGGGATTACGATTCAGAATCTAATATTTTATAGAATACAGAAGGGATTTGGTGATTCACAGCAAGTGATCACAACTAATAAATAGTGCGATCACAGTTTAGATTCGATTACAGATTTAAATCTATTTAATCGCAGCTAACTATTAATGTGGCCAAACACTGATTTTACCATTTTCCCAATCCCAATAAGGGTTCAATATTCGCCAGCGCTTTGTACAAGGTGTGATTAACCATAACGACTTATAAGTTATTCATTCGACTAGCATCGATGAAGTGCTCATCATCATCAAATACTTTATTGTACATACATATATATATATATATATATAGATAGATGTGTGTATTAGTGGGCTAATTGATTTGTGGCTATGTTTGTGTGTATGCGTGTACATATGCTTGCCGATATATGTGTCCGGTTATTGGTAATTAGCCAAAGTGTTATGTGCATTGGGTTAACTCGGCAATTAAACGCCAGTGACTGAGCGGCGACCCAACCACGAAACGGAAGTTGTTCAATATGCGTGGCTCGTGGCCAGAAGTCCGTGGCCCGTTGGTCCCCGGTCAACGGCGCGTGTCCACATTGAAGGTATGAACGCATGAAATTGACCACCACTGAGCACCACTGAGCACCACTGAGCAACACTAACCGCCACCAGCCAGATGCAACTCCGGTAAGTTGATTAAGCCCATTTAAACGGGTCACAAACAGGTGTGTGTGAGTCTCTCTCTATCTCTGACTATTGGGCTGGATGAAATGCAGAGCATTTAAAACGCATTTAAAACCGGAGCGCGCGACTAGAACGCAATTTGTTAATAATAGTATTGTTTAGTATACACATATATATATATATATATATATATACATAGATATTTGTAAATGTATATGTATTAGCGAAAATAGTTTGCGACGCATTTTTTTCACATAAAATATTGTGCCTTAAGTTTGCTGGCGATAAGTCGATTAACAGATACGCAATCGATGGCGCATTAAGCAAGTAAGCTAAACAAAACTAAACAAAATTAAACTAAATTAAACTAAACTGGCTGCGCAATCAGTGGGCTTGGCATATTTGAAAGTGTTTCAATTTAATGACTTAGCAATTAAGCTAATCAATTTATTATAGCGCACAGATCGCATATACAGTGTCTCACACCTTATTTCGACCAGTGTCTAGCAAAAAATGTAAATTTCTATAAGATTTAAACAAAGAAACCAACGCAAAATGTTTAAATGCCAATTTGTTTCATATTATATTACGTTTGAAAAAGAAACTTTAGTTTTTGCTAAAATATTAATTAATTAATTAAAATTAGTCAAAAACTGAAAACATAACCAAAATACTTGTCAAAGCTTATTTGGGACAGTCTTAAAAAAGTAACATATTTGGCGTATAAAAGCTTAAATAAGGATGTCAATACTTAGTATGATATCCTTTAGCCTTAACATTTTCCCTTAACCTATTATTCATGGAAGATACCAGCTTCCGGGTAGTTTCCTGACTGTTTTTGCTCCGCTCATCCAGCAGATCATTTTTGAGATCGGATCTGAGATTCCGGATGTGATTTTCCAGCAGAGTCCACAAATTCTCAATAGCATTTAAATCTGGAAACTTGGCCGGTGGAATTATCATGTGGGGACAGTTCCAGATAAGCCAGGACTGTACTAATCCGGACATATGCTTGGTCGTTGTCCTGGTCGTTGGCCTGGTAGAACTGGAAAGTACGTCGGATACCTAGCTTCTCGGCAGTTTGGAGTAAATTTTCCTTCAATAAACACCAAATTTTCGACAACGGATTTTCCCTTATTTTCCTGATGATCCTCCGCTCTTGCGGTTCGGTGAAAATCTTTTTTTTTGGTGCCATTCTGCCCTTGTCCTCTATCCGATTTTCGTCGACGAAGTCCCGAATGGTGTTGTATACAATTCAGTTGCTTAGATTGACCATTTCAGCTATTTGGCCATGTGAATATTCGATTTTGAAGTGTTCCAGGATGTGTTTCCGTTGTTTAATGGTAGTCCGTTTGCCCATAGTCCTTGTTGGCTTGTTGCACCCGAGATGCAGGATATAACTAAACTGACAACGAAGGATTGGTCTGTTTATACCGAAAATAATCAACCTGACGTAAAACATCCAGGTATTGTGGCACCCAGGTGTCCATAATGCC
Organism: Drosophila anomalipes; assembly: GCA_035041615.1. NCBI lineage: Eukaryota > Metazoa > Arthropoda > Insecta > Diptera > Drosophilidae > Drosophila > Drosophila anomalipes. The sequence goes on from JAWNKZ010000254.1 coordinate 10,429,680, forward strand.
ACTGTTCCAAATAGGCTTTGACCATAAATTAAGGTACTTTTTTACAGAACCCGACCTATCAGGTGGGGAAACCCCCAGTTTATTGGGATCATATATTCATTTTAGTGGTTAATTTATGTGCCTGCCAACGGTCTTTGGAATTTTTGAAAAACAATGTATAATTAGTTTATGGCAGGCAATTAAAATTACTGCTAGACACTGGTCGAAATGAGGTCTGAGGCACTGTATGTCTATACATATGCATATCAAAATATATAGCTCGGAAAGCAGCACCTTCAAATTTACATACACTTATACAATATTCACATAAGTAAGAGATAAACAAACTTTTTCAGAGAGGCAAACGTTGGAGAGTTGATAGTAGATGCCTAACTAGATATTGCCTAAAATTTAATACTCTCCATGAAATGACTCAGCCGACTAGGCTATGCATATAGACTTACTTTTATACCATTATAATTTTGTCGTGCCTTGAAGGAGACCCCAAAGCATATATATAGCATAAAGCAGATATGATGAAATTATCTTGATTAACATCTCGTCAAAGTGTATAAATCCTTGTCAACAATAACTATCAGTTTGAAGATTTTGATAAAACTTTGTCATCAAATTTAAATTCTTTAAGTTGTAAATTTTGTAACTTCGTTTATTGTGTCTATGGCATATATACGTATATATGTATGTGTATATATGTATGATATACCTTATCGTGTTGCCACGCAATCGAAATACCCTCTATAAGGGTATAAAGATAATTTGATATGTAACGGAGCCAAGTTGCAAATATTTTAGACTATCAGATTTCTAAACATTCTTGCCACCAACTAACTAACTAACTAACTAACTAACTAACTAACTAACTAACTAACTAACTAACTAACTAATAAACTAATTAACTAAATATGTGTAATTAAACTGGCGTCAGCTTTCAATCATGATTCGTGAATTGTCAGTTGTGAGTCTATTTATGGAACGAGTATTCGTGGAAATCGAATGTATCTCAGGGCATTTCCGATCAATCGGTTATTAAGAATACTTACACTGTATAATACAATCTTTGGAATTTCACGCAAGCCTTTTTTCATTTCACAGATGGCTGCTGTTTAGCTAGAAATGTTGCTAGCGTGACGCAACAACTAGATATATATATACATATATATATATATATATATACAAGTGTACATATGTGTCGTTATACTTTGGCTATAATGTGTGTGTATGTATATATAGACAGATATATGCATAACGCCTACAAGTTGTAAGCCAAGTTCTGGATAAAGAACACATTGTGAAACGTGTTAAAAATTAAAAAATCAACAACAAAAACACAAAAAAAAAAAAAAAAACACTGAAATATGTACGTAAGTCTACTGTCGATATGATTATGCAAATTGTTAGGCAGTGAGTAAGTGCTCAAGTTTATATATTTGAAGCAAAAAATGTATGTGTATATTAATAACCTTTGGCCACTTGGCAACGACACTAATGGCAACAGCTTGAGTTACAGTATTTATAACAATGTTCAACAGCATCATCTGGGAATCACGACAATTTTAGCATTTTCGATTTTTTCCAATTAGATGTAGACTTTGATATATTTGTTCTTGTTGAAATCTTATATATATATATATGGCATACTGGAGTGAAGTTGAACGGATTATATTTATGTGTTATATGATAGACTAACTTGTTAACAAGCAGGAAAAGACAAAAGTATGGTTTAATTTTAAGTAGCTGAGCAATTATTTAGTTTTAATATCAACAAATCGAAATTTTCTCTCAGATCTCGCGGAAAATGGTCCAAAACATTCGAAAGGATTTCTTCTTTTTTTTTTTTTTTTTTTTAATAATTTCTTTATATATGATAAAATTCTTAAAGTTAGAAAGGATACCCTAAATCGACAATCGCAAAAAATTGGTGTGTTCTTTATGTTTTTAGAAATGATTTCTGTTATTAAGAAATGTATTTCTAAAAAGTATAAATGCAAGCGCTGATTCTAGGAAAAATACCCCTCTGAAATTCAGAAAATATTGTATATTTCACATATTTATCTTATAATACTAATGTTTAATAGTATAAGTAACAAAGAAGCTCTACACTTAACAAAAAATAGCCTGGAAATTAGCCATATTCCAAAAAAAAATGCAAACTTTAGTTTTTAGAAAGCCACAAAGTATGGCGAATTTCTAAAATTCAATTCGATTTCGTTCTGAGTGTTTGAATTATTCCTCGCATTTTTGAAGTATTGTATTTTCAATTAAATATAGTATTTTTAAAAAATCCTTCAATTGCTAGGAAAAAGTAATAGTAACCTTTGCTAACCTTTCCTTGGCAATAGATGGGACTCTATCAATGTTTCGGAATCATTCTGCAAGCATTACTATTAGTTTGATTTCGGAGATGTCTATCCTGTGAAATTCTTTGAAAACAGCAACAAAAAATGCCAAGGAAATGTCTGCAAACAGGACTATAAACAAATATGACTTTAAAAGCGCAACAAAAATATTCCAATATCAGATTATTAGCTGTGAAAAGTATAACTACTATTATTTAGAGCGCAACTATATGCAATTATATATATTTAACGCTTATGCTATATACATATATAATCTACGGGGTGGAGTTATAAATGTCCACAGACAAGGAGTGGTCGATTCGAGATATTTTGACTAGATCACAATTACTACTATAATTTATGTGTGGGTTTGTGGTATATGCCAATCAAGTATTTCAATCAACTTATTTGTAAACTCTCTCCGCGTGTCGCTTACAGTTTCGCTGTTGCAGCCAGGTAGCAGTGCAATTCATTGTTGCACTTAGGCAACATCAAACTGCCTAAAAGGCAGTACAAAGAAGATATTTTAAGCTCCCTTTTTTTGGTCAAATATTTAAGATGAAGGCGAAGGCGCCGCTCGAGCAACACCCACATTGGATTGGACACAGTCTGCTCAGCTTTAGCAGATACGGCAACTGTGGGTGCTGTCATCGCACTCAGATATATATATGTATATATATATATATATATACTTGTGCTGTGCGCTATTTGTGTTACATTTGTGAGGGCAAACAATTTGGCACCAACTACACACAATAAACGTTGAGCGGAAAGGCCAAAATGCCAACACCAAATGCGGACAGTTTGCCGGCCTGGCCTGAAGTTGTTGGCCATTTGAGGCAAGCGACAGTCGGACATACAAACAATACAACATATGCACATATATATATATATATATATATATATATATATGTATACATACATCCCATAGGCCGTTCAATAGGAACGCCTGTTGAACATTGGGGACCCCGTGCGACGCATTTAAATATCCAATGAAATTGCTATTAAGCAAACGCAACAAACTCGTACTTTGATTTATGAATGGAATTAATGCAAAGACAGACTCATATACACAACATAGACACGGACAAAGGGTGTTCAAGTTCGTGTCACATTTGAAAGTGTTTATGCCGTGCATAATGCTAATAAATATGATTTAAAGGTTTATAAACAGCGTGAGAAATTGATAAACAGCATTCGACTTTTGTGGCGACCAAATCCAATTAAATTGACAAATTTGTTGAGCCTAACCAAAAAGTCGAGAGACACACACAATTCTCAAAGCTGCAACACTAAACAGCTGCAACTGCCGCTTGACTGTGCGACTCGTGTGTGTGTGGGTGTGTGTGTGTGCGTGTGTGTATGAAAGAAAGCTTTATGTGGCAGCTGCCCACGCATATGCAAAGTTTTTCTATGTGAATGAATGAGAAATCATGAATGAATGCGCGACAGTAGCCGGCGGTAGTAAAGTGAATGCTGTCAATGTTTACTATGCGGGGCAACAATAACAACAACAACAACAACAACAACAACAACAACAACAACAACAACAACAATGAACCCAAGCGAAGAACGAAGGGGGCTAAATAAGAGGAGCAGCAAAGTTAATGATCCGCATAGCCAGCATATCGCAGTGGGCGTCAGTTTTGGGCTTTGGATCTTTCTGGCTTATAATTAAAAAGAATCACTCACAAAAGCAACAGCAACAGCAACAGCAACAGCAAAATAACCATAACAATAAACACTAAAACAGAATTTGAGTTCGAGCTGGAGTTGGAGTTGGAGTTGGAGCAGAAAACTTGTTGGGGCAGCTGGAGTGAACATGAATGAATGATTGAATGAATACACGAATGAATTAATAACTGGCTGCAATCTTAGGCCGAGTGTTAAGCCACAGATGAGTCGCGCTCTAAAGCGTTTCCGAGCGCCCTTTAATTGAGCTACAAGACTGTCCTATAAACTGAAGACCAGACCCGGATCAACACCTAGCCCAGGCCAGAGTAGTGTGGCAACCCGCAGGCATAAAAGCGCCTGAGCTGTGTTCAGCAGCGACCGAATATCGTATGGAAAAATGCTAAATGCTAATCAAAATAAAGACAACTAGAATTCAGCCCGAATAATAAACAAGTATTAAGCTGATATATATATATAATATTATATACATAAATATTTATAAATATACATATATTAAATGAAATGGATAATATAATTGAAAGCGTACATTTTTCAAATTTATTTTTTCAGCAACATCATAAATAAATAGATTCTAAATATTTAATGCATTTTTCACTCTGCCCGATTTACGTAAACGCATAGTTCAATTGCCCGCTAGTATTTCGAAATTGTTTACAGGTTATTAAGAGCCACACGTGTGTGCGCCTCAAGAAGGCCAAACACACAAATCAGAATAAAAAGCGTATAAATTATACAAAGAACCAAGTTGCCGCCGTTTTCGACGCCTGTCGGTGCCCAGCGACCGCTGCTGAAAACGGAAATGGAGATCAAAATAAACGCTAGACAAGATGAATGAATATTGAGGGCTGGGGATGGTGGGGGGGGAGGGGCAGTGTAAATCAGGGACAAGAGGAATGGGCGTGATGGCTGTAAAGGAATCGCATGGGTGAAGTAAACTTTTGCGATGCTTATTTTTTTTTTTTTTTTTGGGGGGACCGCACGCACAGCCAACGACGACCCTGTCAAGATTGTGAAATACAGCTGCCCAGTCTGAGGTCTTAGGGCCCAAGCATAAGTGTAACACGCTCCATCGAAAAGCCGGGCGGGTGCTTGATAATGTATCAGCGACAGATTAATTTAAGTAATTCGATTTCAGCGTTTAGGCTTAGACGGTCCACGAAAATCGATGATGATTATGACAATGATTTAATGTTTACCAAATACCATACACTCGCCCATAAAGAGTGTATATGCACACACAGAGTTTGTCTGTATATATTTAAAATAGATTTCATTATCTTTAAATTATTTAAGCTTTAAGCTTTTCAATCATCGAACATATGCATAAGTGAATTAGCTTTTGCAGCTTGTTTTAATATCTAGACAAGTTTGTGGTAACACAGCTGAAATCAAATCGATTTAGTGAAGAGTCAACAATGTAGACAAATTTATGTGGGCTTTGACAAGCTGGAGCATCATTGGTACATATGCAGATATACACATAAATATTCTGAATAAGCAGTTATTTAATGGGCTAAATCAAATAATAAATGCTCGAGTATATAAGCATTTCAAATTATAAAAGAAATCCAATGATTATTAATCAAAATTCTAACCACAGAACTGGATATTAAATTTCAAATTTGTCATGCAAGTGGAATGGATTTTGCCAAGATACTCAACTCATACATATACATATATATGTGTACATATATAGTATTGTAGTTCGGTGCTATTCATGGTGAATCAGTTGCTAAAGATCGCTGATTGTTTAATTGGTTCACGTATACAAGAAGAAAATATTCATGCACAAACATTTATACAATTGGTTAAAAGCGAGACAAAGATGAGATGAGATCAACGCGAGAATGACTGCATTGGGCTAGAAATATAGTGATACATACATTCATACACACATACACACATACATATATACAGACATATATATATATATATATAATACTTTTGTACATATGCATAATTGATTAGAAATTGGAATTCAGGACTGAGATAATATTGGTTAGTTTCGGGTCAGTTGCCTTTAAATAGTACTCATTGAATGCTGTGCCGGCTATAGCCCATAATCATAGCCAATACCGCATGACTAACTCATTAACATTACGTATACGTAATACGTATACTGTGATGGCGTAATAGATCAACGGGAGGGCTGCCGATCTGTCGATCTGTCGATCGGTCGATCGGACAGACTGACGGTCTGTCAATTTGTCGCCGCCTGTGTGTGTGTGTGTGTGTGTGTGTGTTGGCGTCGCTCTGTAATAAGAGCAATTTATATGTACATTTGTATGCCTGTATTACCATATAATTAGACACACATATGCATGTATTTATACATACATACATACATACGTACATACATACAAACATACTTGAACGTTTCTTGACACTGAACGCCGTTTAAAGAGCAAATTTAGTGTGTGGCAAAGTCGATTCACATCGATTCTTGTACACCCTTGCTGGGTGTACTATTATTTGTTAGATAACTTCCCTCCATCCTTATTATTGTGGTCATTTTCTATGCAATCTTGTCTTGACGATATCTGCAATATACACAGATCGATTTTTCTGTTGCAATTAGTACATAAATCGTTTGGAATCGGTCACATCGGTCCAGTTCATCAAATATATATGTATGCATTCAAATGAAAAATGAATTCTTATTTTGTTGTTATTTCTTTTCTTTTTTTAAAATATTCCCATCAAAGTTTGTCAAAATATTATCAGTGATAAACTCTATTCTGGGAGAGTATATAAACTTCGAAGATAGCGAAGCTATCTTCTTTTTATATTGCTTTTTATTTATTTATTTTTTTTTGGTCAGCAACCGAAATTGTATCTATCATTTATCAGCTTTATTAACTGATCTCTCAAGTGGAAGTTTACTGTCGATCGATGATATGAGGTTTCGTTGATTTTTGCTAAATCAGCAAAATGGCAAAACTTATGCCGTTTCTTCAAGTGGGCCCCAAAGTAGTTTCCATTTGAACGAGGCATCCACACACAAAAGCCAAAAGCTATTCAATACGCAGAAAAGAGCCCCATTCACTCGACAACTCTCACTGTGTGCTCTGTGTGTGTGTGTGTGTGTGTGTGTGTGTTTGAGCGCTTAAGCTGAAATTCTTGAATTAAAAAAATAAAAATGTATATATATATATATATATATATTTGTAAATGTAAATGTATATGTATATATGTTAAATAAAAGACAGGTTTTGGGAACTACAGCTCCAAAAGAATCAAAAGAAAAAAGAAAAAAACAAGTAAGAGTGCTCTAGACCAGGGGCCTTGACTCGAAGACACCCTGTATTCAAGTCACGCTAAGATACCATCTAATCAGTTCTAGAGCATCTAAACACCCATATACCCACTGAAAATATGTTCTAATCAAATATTCAAAACATGAATCCAGATGAATATGTTGCCAATGTTATATGTAATTTATGTATTATCGAGAAAGATGTAATATATAATAATAATTTCATTTCTAGCATTGAACATACGTTGGTACTCTGGTACTGGTAGATACGCTCTATGGCCATTTGTACGGTTACAGGGTATAAGAAAGTGAAAATCTGCGTAAATTCGAAAATGAATATGTTTGAAACTACAACAGCAACTCGGTTAGAATGCAATTATGAATGCCTGTCAAGTGTGCGTCAGGGCTGCCACCGCAATGTTACAGGATTAAATCCTGCCGCTTGTTGGTATGGACTGCGCAGCGGATCTGACCGACTACGCCATACCCTCTATCAGCGTAATGACAACTAAAATTAGGTATAAAATACCCTATTGATTGTGAAGTTAATGAGACTCCGTTTGCAACGCTAAACAGCTGACTTCACAACTGTAAAATCTATGTACATACTGTCAAATTAATACTACTTGCTAGATTGGATCGGAAATGCTGTATTTGTTTTTTAACATTATATTTTATATCTATATATATTGTCTAATATTTTTGTTACTATAAATTTGATATTTAGTTTGAGAAAATAAAAAAAAAAACGATTCCGAGTTTGGTACACACTCATCCGATTGCGATTGCGTGCAGGGTATGTGAAATACACAACAAAAAAAAAGTGCGTAAGTTGCGGCGACAGAGCAAAGACGTGATACAGATACAGATACAGATACACCATTGCATAGTTGTGGATAAAAAGATACTCGGGCAGATACAGGTACAGGTGTGTAAGTGCGTAAATGAGTGTGTGTATCTGTGTATGCCTGTGTATGTGTGTGTATGTCTGTGTGTGTGTGTGTGTGTGTGTGCGTGTATGCGTATTGTACATTCAGAGTAGCTACGCAGTATGTGAAACTTTCCGTCCGGCTTCCAACCCCCATTCCCCTATCAACCCCCCCCTTCCTCCTGCCCACCCCTCACCAAACACCCTGGCGAGCCCCAAACCGCACACACCTCCAAGCATTTGGCCAGCGCGTACATTGCCAGAAAGGGAAAACCTGAAATGACTACGGCAGCAACAACAACCACAATAAATACAAAAGCGGCGCGCAGAAGAAGCAGAAGCTAAACAGAAAGCGCAAAAAAAAGACAACAAAAAATCTCATATTATTTTGGCCTTCAAAATTTTTGGCGGGCAATGAACCAACAACAACAGCGCGTACATACAAAAAAAAAAAAGGGGCAGGGGCAGAAGCAGAGGCTCCAGCAGCAATACACACACACACACACACACACACACAGACACAGGCACATAAATACAACTAAAACAGACGCATGATCGAGACGATATGCTTTTACGAGGGGGGGAGGGGGGGGCACTGCAGGGAAATGGGTGGTTTGCTCGCTGGCAGGGGGTAAGAGGGTTTGCCAGACTAGTGAATACCGAGAACGCGGCTTCATTCTATGTCCATGGCATGCATGGCACTTGAGTCAGACGCGTGTTGTCTGCATGTGTGTCTTATGTACACACACACACACACATGCATATAGACATCCATATGTATGCAATATGATTGTGTGTGTGTGTGTGTGAGTGTGTGTGTGTCTACCTAACGTACCCATAACTCCCCCCAAACGCTCGGAGCAGCAACAACAACGCGTTGCATGCAGACGCCAGAGCAATCGCAGTCAGCAGCGCTTAACCCCAGCATTCAAGTGCTGCTGCTGCCACTGGTTCTGGCCTCTGTCTCTGCCTCTGCCTCTGCCTCTGTCTCTGCGTCTGTCGCCGCTCAAACAGTGTCACCAAACACACAGAACATACAAACACTAGAACAGACATAGAGCGACTCCAATTGTTGACACAATGAATTTTGCATAAAATTTGTACCGCTTTTCTAAGGCGCTCTTGTTTTTTTCATCCGTTTTTTTTTTCTTTTAAGTGAAGTAGAAACCTGGAATAAGTTGAATTCGTTGACTCTAGGTGGCTCCGGGTCGAGTCTGGGTCATGAGTCAGTAATTTAAGCGTTAAATTGTTATATTAGCAAACAGGCTAGACGTGAATTATGGCACCCACTGTCATTAGCTTTAGCGTGCGAAGACCATTGTAATATTTATCTTGTTGTTCGACTTTTTGTGATCTGATGTAGGGAAAAGAATCCGGATAATTGCAATTGTTGTTGCACTGTTGTTCTTACAACATAACTAATTTACTTATTCTATTCTATTCTATTCGATTCTATTCTGCTATAATCAACTAAAAAATGATGTATCCAATATTTACAAATTATAATTTTGAAATATTTGACCAAAGTTTAATGCACTGAATTCCAATTATAGTAAGAATATGGCGAAAATCTTTGTCGTTTTCGTAAAACTGAATTGAATAGTCATAGAAGTTGTTCCATCTACTTTGTGCCTGTCATAAGAAACTTATCTTTTAATTGCGAAAAAAAAAAACAAATGATAAGAAAAGAGCATAAACCTTTGACATGATAAATTAATATTTGAGTGTTGATTTCTGAACAAAATTCTTTTTATTTATCAGTAAGCCTTCGCGTCGTTCCAAAGTGATTCAGGGCTCAATTATTTAATGGAGTTATATGGAAATGAATTAAGATTAAATTCACTTTGATTTGGTTGGCGTTTAGGATACTTCCAATTCTGCTCCATTTAAATGTATGTCACAGAATAAACTAACACTAAAAATAAATCGAACATAATTTAGACCGACGTTATGATAGTATCGTACAATTCAATACTATATATAAATAATATTGTGCCCGCAGACCACTGTGCGCCCTTGTGTGATCGACAACATTCTGGCAAAGTTGAACAATGGCAAAACCGACAATGCACATTGCCATAAAAGTCGCTGGTAATGCGTGGTAATGAAAATGGAATAGCTCAGAGCAAGCAGAATCCTGTGAAGGTAAATCAACTTTTGGAGTGATGCATTGGTAAGTCCTCGACTCACTTGTAGATATCATACACACCCAAGCACACATTCTCTCACACAGGTAAACTCATCCATACTTTCAGCTTTCGTTTCGGGTATTTTGGCATTCGTTGCCTTTGGCTGCATGCCACATACATTTGCATACATATACATACATATACATATACACATACTATACTATATACTATATATATATATGTATGCATATATATGCGGCGAGCGGGTGGCATAGCAACCTGTTGCTAAAGGAAACCTTGCAACGCATAATGAATTCAAAAAACCGCACTTAATGGAGTCATTGACTTAAGATTCGTTCTCTGTTCGCTGATTTTTTGTAGCTTTCTTTTGTATTATATTAGAGGATGTTGTTGTTGTTGTTTCTGTTTCAGTTCATGGAAACAACTTCATTTTTAATGTTTGTTTTTTTTGAAGGCATCTTGCATTGTATTCGCTCAGTTCTTGAGCATCCTTCGTTAGAAAACCACTTAGAGCGGCGGTCCAAGTTCACATGTACCACACACACACACATCACACACACATCACACACATATCACACGCACACACATCACACACACACACACACACTCACCTAATCTTTAAATTCCAATCAAATTTATATTGCCATTCCCATCACCGTTTCACATAAAGCAATATTTTTAAAAAGCTTAAACGGCGTGAAATAATTAAAAGAGTTCTTGCAGAAGTGAAAAATAAAAATAATAAGCTTGAATAATCCAGATATTTGAAGAATAATCATTACAATGACAAATTGTCATAATGTTTTTCGAGTCCATAAAGATAATGTTATCAAATATGCTCCGTAGACATGCTATTTAACTAGGCATAACCCACATTAAATGCACAGTGGCAAAAATGTTCAAATTTAATTTAATCCATAATATAATGCTAGGTTGATAAGAATCGACTTTTGAAACGTAGAAACTTCCAAAGAATTACATGCATATCACCAATTATAAATATCCGACAAGGAAAATTACTTCCATTCTTACTAATCAAGTTTTCTCCATTGCAGCTACACTGGAATCACCCTGAGGGTAAATCTTGCTGTTCATTTACCGTGATAACCAGAGAATCGTCCCAGGTCTTGTTTTCAACTTAATTTGAACTGCTTTGGAGCAGCATTGCGCAGCTGTAAGAATTTGTTATATATTGTATAGAAGTAACACAACTAACGTGGCCAACATGACTGGAGTGCTGGGCGACAATTAGCTGACCGATTGTTGACACTGCCATTGCCCCTCTGTCCCCAACTGCCGCCCCATCCCCTGCCAGCTGAAATGGCAATGAAAACCAATTGTCCATGACCAAAGAGCTAGCCGGCAAACTGTGTGCGTTGTCAGTTGTCAGGCTGATTGCCAAGCGTGGCCAATGCGATTGCTCTGCGCAGAATATCACTGAGACGTAGCTCCCAGATACATAGTCGCAGCAATGGCCCAAATAAAAAGAAAAAGAAAAAAAATAAAAATTAAATATATATATATATATATATATAAAAGATAAATAAAAATTGGAGACATATTTCGATTGTTGTTTGTGGCATTAATGTGACAACTTTTTAAGTTTTCATCTTGTTGCTGGCCTGGTGATTGGTATTTGGCCGTTTGACCGTTTGTCCGTTTGTTTATTTGGTATTTGGGTATTTGGGCATTTGGTGTTGTCTGTTGCCAGGCCAGTTTGCAGCGGTGATTATTAAGCAAATTAAGGAATGTCAATGCATACGCTTAGCATATACAAAGCAACAGGTTGCTGGCTGTCGGTAAAACTCTATTGAACTGGTTCGCAGCATCTCACACTCATAGATTAACATAATTTTCTGCCTCAGATGATTTTGCGTATCAACTTCCCAAAAAAAAAAAAATAAATAAATAAATAAAAAACAACCAGAGCAAAGCGTGCCTTAATAGTCAATGCTTGACTATTAGTTACCCTATTCATGTAAACACATTCATAAAATACAACCGAAACGTTTGAATATATTCTTAATTTAAATACAAAAAGTTACAGCAGTTAACAGAGTGACAAAAATCTTAAAACCGGAATATATTTCTATACTTATACTTAGTTTATTCAAAAAAAGTTAACAACCTTAATTAATTCTGATTGAGATTGAAGATCTAATTTAGGGTCTAAATGCTTAATTTAAGACTTTCTATTCGAGGAGACAAAAGCTTTTCAGATACAAATGCTTAATTTCTCTGTACTCATTAAAGTTGATATTGCTTAACATAATGGCTGGATTCCCATAGAACTGTGCCTCAAACATTCTACTGTGCATATGTCCACCATATATTGAAAATACCCTCTTTCAATAACTACAGGCTATTCAAAAATTTGCATGAGGCACGCAGCTGATTTTATTAAAGAATGAACAATGATCGCATGGATTAGATTTCATTAGTATAGTAGAGTAGATTTCATTAATTAGTTGGCCCAACGATATATATATATATATATGTATATATAAATACATATTAATATATATGTATATACATGAATTGGTCCGATCCGGTTGGGCGTGTGTTTCTTTTTCAGTGTTTCTCTTCTTCCTTGTTTCTTTTTGATGGCGTGTTGTCAAATCAATGCCACTTCAAACATTTCGTACGTAAATAATTTGTATGAGCCGTCGCATAAATTATGATCTAACATAAGACAACTTAATATATATACCGGTCGACAACAGCCAGTAATCGATAAGCAGCAAATACAGCTCAAACTATTTATTGCACATTTAAAATCATCGCAGCACGTGCGTCTGCTTTGTGGGCCTGGCTTAAAGCTCGATGGCCGACAAGCGGTGTCGATGCAACTACCGAGATTAATTAAAAACTAATCACAAATTGTTCAAGGCACTTCCAATATGCCTACTTGTATATTTGCCAGTTACTTACAATATGCATATTATCCTTATACGTCGTTGGTATTTAGCTTAGATAGTTAACCAGATAGATAGATAGATGGATAGATAGATAGATAGATAGATAGATAGATAGATAGACAGACAGATAGATAGATAGATAGATAGATAGATAGATAGATAGATAGATAGATAGATAGATAGACAGATAGATATATAGATAGATAGACATTCGTCTGTAGTAGTACATGTCTAACTTTTGTAGGTTTCGAAAGATGTTCAAATGGTTTTCAGCTTGTTAAAGAGGAACATGAGCCCTAAAGCTGTTTATCAATTTCAAATTTTATGCAAATCTCAAAATCATTAAAATTCTTAAACTGGGGTCATAAACTGGGTTCACATTACGAATTTAAGAAAAGCAAGTTAGAATCTACTTTGCAAATCGCAATTAAATACTACATAAGCAAACATGTATGCTGTTTGCATGATATACATATATATATATATATATATATATATATTTTCTATATGTATGTTTGTGGTTTTGCTGTGGCTGTGAAAGTGTGGGGACAGGGAACTTAGCCAGGATCTAAAGCCCTGTCGTCGAGTAGTCCAAAGAGAAATGCCAAAATTTGTGTGGGGTTGTTGATTTTATTTTTTATTTTCGTTTTTTATTCCTTCCTTTTTCGGCTTTTTAGGGCAACAAGATCTCATTTCATTTTAGCTGGAATCAAATTGCGAAACGGACGACGACCATAATGAAGCTAATGATGACGATGACGATGACGATGATGATGATGATGATGATGATGATGATGATGATGATATTCAACAGTGGCACACTGCCAAGTTGTTTTTGAATACTTAAGAGTTGGAATTGGAACCAAATAATACGTTATTTATGAGCCTGGTCGGAAAAATGCGCTTGAAGCACCGCAAACTCATTCCGAATGGGACAACAAGGAGCCAAATATTTCAGTAATCGTTTCCAAATGAATACCTATTTGGCATGTGGCCTGGTTCCTAAATTAATGCCCTGAAGATTTTGCCATGACTTGGCCTGTTGCTACCCATAGGTCTGATTGTATCCTAGTTGCCCATTTCCATAGTACCAGAGGCTCTACTTCACAGATTTCACCGAGTTTACCCCTTCCCCGGCACACACACACACACTCACACACACACACACAGCACACACATACAGTGAGTCGTTTCACTTTGTTGATGATGTGAGAATAGGTTTAGCTGAAGCGCATCTTGAGTTGGAAGCGGACCAGGTCCGGGACCTGGGGACCGTCACACATTTGGCATTGACAACGGTGGCGTCGCTTCGTGACCGTGGCTGGTCGGAAGGGGACCGATGGATAAGCGGGCTGAGCGGAGTTAATGGGCAAGAGAGGGCCAGTCGAACGCCATGGGCATAAAGTTCACACTCGTAAGTAAATAAATTTAAATGGCGGCACTTCTGCTAATCTTTTTTTCCTTTTCTTTTTTTTTTTTTTGCGTGTATTTATTTTGATTTTTTTCTCTTCATTTTTTTTTAGTGTTTTCAACCTACTCAGATGTCTCTTGTTATGTGCGTGTGTGTGTGTGTGTGTGTGTGTGTGTGTGTGTGTGTGTTTGTGCTTTTTTTGTTTGCTTGTTCGCCGGTTGCACGAACTTTTTTCGTAAGAAATTCAGCAGGCAAGCTAAAGATTTCGTTTCTTAACGCTGGTATTAAGATTTTTATGGTTATTAATTTGCTAAATAATACGAAGATGGCAACGGCGAATGCTGATCGTTGTTGTTGCTTGAGCCGTAGCTGAAGTGGCCGGGTCGACTGTTGCCGGTTGTCGGTTGCCAGCTATGGGAACGGCCCCAAACCTCAACCTCAACAAAACCGTCAACCCAAAAACAACTCAAGCTCAACATGAGCGGAGCTAAGTGTAGACTTCTGTGAATGAAGAGCACTTTGCATTGAGCGAAGCAAACCTAAAAAAAAAAAAAAACAAAAAAAAATAAATAAAAAAAAACGAAATGGTTTTCGTTCAAGATTCGGCCGAGAGACTTAATGTTTATGCTTGTGGGCCCAGGAATTAAGCGCCATAAATAACCATACAGAGTTGTAGCCCCCAACTCACGGACCCCCAAAAAACAAAAGGGACTCTACAATCACATTTGCAACGACAGCGAAATCTTTGACCTCAATGCATTAATGTGCAGATCAAAGGATCTCAAGTCCGAGTGGCTAATCAACTGAAATCACAGAAATGCTGCCTACATTTTTATGACAGCTTTAACATGTGAACAGCAGACCAATTGAGTTGTGATTTAATTAGCTCCTGTTTTCCATAGATTCTAATAAAGAACCGAGTTGACTATTTAATATTTAGCCTATGCACAAAATCAGGTTTTAATTATGTGTCCAAATATTTGCTATAAAAATTTGATATATAAATTCGGAGAATTCTTTTTTTTTCTTTCTAAAACTTGTATTAAAGTTTTACTACTTAAAAAAAAACTGGTTCAAATATACCCTTGGTTATAGCCTTGTAGAGGCTATTATAATTTTGCAGTGATGTTTGTAAATGATGTTTGATGGACCCAATAAAGAATTCTTGATGCGCACCACGAGCCGAGTCGACAGAGCTTTACCATGGCCACTAAGTGCCCTGGGGCCGACAAGATCGAACTACTTTATCATTTACCATCGAGAGGATCAATCGAGATATCCACAGACATAGACATGTCACAATTTCTGAGCAGGTTGATTCTTTATACATATAGTCAGTAATTAAAGGATTTATAAGGTTTCCAGTTTTGCGTATGTAAATTTATGATTTGCACTGAATGTCATAAATATGGATTTACTTATATAATACTATGCCATATAATACTATAATAGTATAACTTGCTTCACACTCAACTACTTTTCAACAATTTCGGAGTTATTAATTTGGTATTTCTAAATGCGACATGCGGCAAACAATAAGTGGCTTTCAAAACCGACTCGTCTCTAATTAAATTCTGTACATAACTTTCATTTTCCTTTAGGCCAAAAAGTAAAAAAAAAAAAAACACAAATTTCGAAGTGATTTCAAACATGCGCAAACATAATATGTCTGTGTGCATGTTGTGTAATTATTAATATATATAAATAATTAAGCCATGCCCAGGGTTCTATTGACACTGGCTCTGGGAAGGCCCCGCTATCGGTATGCGATCAGGTCGGCCGTAAACCGAATCTGTCATTTCAAGTATGTCAGTTTGAGGCATATTCCAGCAACAACAACAACAACAACAACAACAACAAGCCAATGTGGAGTCGCATAAGACCAAATTAAATTCAAAAGCAATAAAAAGCGAACCCCTCATACGCATTGTGGATTTCAATAATGTTTGGCTTGGTGACGACTTCCCCTTTCGATTTTGGTCATCTAAGACATGAGCCATGAGCCATGAGCCACAGTCACAGCCAGAGTCACAGCCAGAGTCACAATTAGAGCCAGATCCAAAGAAAGAGCCAAAGCCAAAAATCAAAGCCAGAGTCAAACTCAAATCGGCACCCGAACCGGGCTGTGAGGCATATGGGCACCACTATCGTATCGTATCTGTGTGTGGGTCGGGTATGTAAATTGGTGTTTTAAATATTTATAAATTTAATTGCGTGTGTTATGCGTAAGTATTTGCAGCCACCTCAGAGACACGCACATTCTTTTAATATTCACACATTGTCAAATGGCGTCTTGTGACAGGCGACAAGCGACAACAAATTGAACTATGCACAAACAAATGTGCTGAAATCTGTTTCTTAAAAGTTTCGCGGTGTCTTTTCACCCGTCCCATTATGAATTGAAAATTTGAACGTTTTGTATCGATTTGTATTGCGATAATTTATAGACCGAGTAATTGTGATGGATTCTTTTAAGTTAACATATTCATATATAATTAGATGGTGAGATATGTACGCTTTTATGCTTATACATCTCTCTCCTCCAACGTATTGACATATTTGTCGCCAGGCTGGCTGACTTGCCAATAGCCTTCCTCAAGCTGTTGTCATGCCATTGTAGAACTGTGGAGAGGCACAGAGGGCCCATTCAGTGGCAGGCCAATCAACTCAGTACCGAATTTTTATATAACTGCGTAGATACATTCTGTTCTTTATTTTTTCCTATACCTATACCTATACCAATACACATACATGCACATATACATTTACATCGACATCGACATCTACTTATATTTATTTTTTGTTGTAGTCGCTCTATTCGTATCTACAATATGCGGTGGCCCTCCCTGAACCCCGGAAGGCAGTGCGGGCCATTTGTTAATTGTAAGTGGCATTTTTAATAGAGTTTTTATTACATGTGTTTCGTCTTTGGCGCTGCTGCTTGCTCGCTCTGCCTTTGCGATAATTTATGCTGCCTTCAGCTGAATACGCATCCATTTAAATGTATTTTACCACATTTTATGGCTTTTATATCGCTCGCTTTGCGTATTAACATAAGTACATCGTTTTTTTTTTTTCTTTACGTTTTGTGAATTTAACATAGACCACGAACAAAACAATAATTACAACTATTTCTACATATTATACCCTTGCATTGGGCATACTAATTTTCTCACAAAATGCGTAACACACTCGCATGATGTCTATTTTCTATTGTCTCTATTTATAAGTGATAAGTGATATTATATTATATGTGTATGGATATCGTTTTGCTACTATTTTATACAGCTTTCATATCCATCAGAAATATATGTTCATACTTCTACTATATATATCTGCAAGCGTATTAAATTATTGGCATAAACACAACTTTTCCAACTTGTTTTTCTTTTTTTTTTCATTTTCTGTTTTTTTTTTTTGTTTTAATACGGTTCAGTGCGATGGGTCCTCCTTGTGATAAGCTGAAAACTATTATAATAGCTACCATATATGGTGGTGAGAATTTCCGTGATGGATGACGAAGAGTGGCGGAGAAGTGGAATATTGAGGATGCGCTTCAGCGAACCGCTTTTAATGATGATGTCTAGTAAACCAGACTTTGACAAATCGAACAACTTTTGCATCAGGCCAGACTGTCCTACTGGGTTCGTGAGGGCGTCGAGTGATGGGCAGGAAAGGGAGAAGTTTCGCTCATATTCATATTATTGAATTTAAATTCGGTGTTGGCTTCCGTCTTGGCTTTGGTCACTGCTGCTGGCGTTTTGACCCCCAGCTAGCAGTCGCCTGACAATGACGCCACCAGCCTCAAATTGGAATTGAAAAAAAAAAGAAAAAATTGACTGGATACGGCGGGGTAGGGCAGTAGAGAGCAGAGAGCAGAGAAATTGAGGTTTGAGTTTCATTTTTGAGGGCGTGCGGAAAAGGCGGCACGCTCTTTGCTCATATTCACACGCTGGTTAATTGAATGTAGCAACTAAAAAGCAAAATTCGTTTTTACTATCATTAGGCCAACAATTCTTTTAGAGGCAGCCAAAGGGCACGCCCCCCCCCGGGCCGGCATTCGATGCCTGCCTGGAATTATCGAGTCAATAGCAAAAATGCCACCTTCAATGTTAATTGCAGTAATACCCTAACCCAAAAAAACCGATACCGACACCGACACCGAAATCGAACAATTGATAAAAATAGTGAAAACTGAAAATTCAAACTGGACCGCATCGCGTCGAGGACTTGTGATAATTTTATTGTCGGCCAGCTCTAAATATTTTGAATGGAAGTCGCTAACACTAGTCGCATCCATATGCTCTCTTCTATACTCTGTTCATTAATAAATTAATCGCTTATATTGGGCTGATGCGATAACTGTCTATCGGTCTGCCTATCCACATACATCTGCTATTCATTTGTTATGCTTTCCCTTTGTATTGTCTCTGTTTTACAACCAGATAATATATCACTTATGCCTAAGTGTATATATATAAGCTTTTTATGCTGTTATATTGAGAACAGGGTATCGCAGAGACGTGTGATTTTGACGGAGGCATTTCCATTTGATCTTGGCAGTTTCAATTTCAATGTGTTTGGTTCGTTTTCCGCTTCGAAATAAAATCGGTGCGTAGTCGCGACACAATGTTTGCTTTAGCAATTCATTAATCACTGATAATTACATTAAATGTAGGCCTAGGTCTACCTGCCTATCTAATGAACGCGCTCCAAGTGAAGCCGATCAAGTCTCTAGCTTGGCTAGCTACAACTGTAACTCTGAGTCTCGGTCTCAGTCTGGGCCCGAGTCTGGATATGGGTATGGGTATGGGTATGGGTATCGGTATGTAAGTATGAGTAAGTGTGTCTATGAGTTGTGAGTTGTAATTTGTATTCAGAAGCAGGTCCATATATGTACAGGTACATACATATATACATACGTATATATATATATATATATATATATATATATATATATATATATATATATATATATATATATATATATGTATATATGTATGTGCATATGTATATGTTGGTACACGAGTGCTGCGCTTAGTTCCTGTCTGGGGTTTAGTTTCTAATTTTTTTTTCAGCTTGTTGCCAAGAGGTTGCGTGTCAGGCTTTTAATTGCTTGCGAATTACAGAAACACGGGTCGGAACAGCTGCCGGACCGCCACAGACCGTAGACGGTAGACAGTAGATGCTTGACCAGGGACCAGGGAGCAGGGACCAGGGACCAGGGCGGCAAGCAGTACGTTTACCTCGGCCATGTTTGATACGTGCACAGTCGCATATCTAATACAAATCTGCTTCATTTTTTTTTGCCTTTAGGGTTTCGTCGAAAATCTTTTGGGGGTTTTTTTTTCCTTCTTTAGTTGGTTTTTAAACAGCTTGTTAAACCATTTTGGCTCGTAAGGCTTAATAAATAAGTGTTGTAAATCGTTATACTCTGTTGTGCTGCCAACGACTTGATGGTCCTTAGAGGCGTTCTAAGATCCGTTCGTCTTGGAAACCCAATTGCTTATTTTCTTGGCAATGTTCATATTGGTAGTTAGTAGTTAGTAGTTACTGGTTAGTGGTAATAGCTCACAGTTCGTTTTCAGGTGAGCAAATTCAAACGAAACTTGACTCAAGGTTGTTCATTCTAAATTATTGTAGATATGAATAGTGAGTGAGACGAACAAAATTCGGCTACTGTTTGTCTTAGCCATAATGATCGATGCCATTTAAAATGGAATACTAATAGTTTGCACCTACTGTGTGAAAAAAAAGTACAAATGTACTTTCTAAATATGGGCATTCGCAAAAGAATTCTAATTACAAACATATACAACTCAATGTAGCAAGCAAAAATAAAATTATTAAAAATGAGTGGCACTTGAACTTTGGTAAAATGAGTGAAACACTTGAGAGAAGAATTAGCATCGATTTTCGGTCTGGCCAACAAATTGGGGGCAATGCAATTGTCCGTCCGTTTGGCTGCTTGGCCAACCAGTAGGCATGAATCATGCTAATGCATTTTCCCAAGGAAAAACCTGCCCGGCCATAAAGACAGGCCAGCTGTTAAATGCGTTGGCTTTCAAGCAGTCGTTGGGTATCTTTTGGGCAGGGGAGCTAATGTTGAATCAGTGACAACATTGTGTGCCCACCAGATGGCGTCATCGGCATCGGCATCGGCATCGGTTTTTGCTGGCCGGCCGGCAGGCCAACCAGCCTGTTAGCCAGCCAGCCAGCCAGCCAGCCAGCCAGCCAGCCAGCCAGTCAGCCAGTCAGCTTGTGGGCCCACTTAGCCAGCGGCATTGATTTTTTATATTCAGTCCATCTCTGTTGCTCTCTTGCTTATTTGCCTTCTGAGCTCATTGTGTGTGTGTGTGTGTGTGTGTGTATGAGTGTGTGTGTGTGTGTGTGTGTGTGTGTGTCTGTGTGTGTGTATGAGTGTGGGTTGGTTGCATTTTGGCAAAATTGCAGAGTCACTGCTAGCTGCTTGGATGTGTCATGGCGCGTGTATATGTATGTCTCTGTGACAGATATATAGCAAAACTAGTAATTAAATCTGCTCTATTTAAAGTGCCGAAATCCGAATACCCTACTTAGATTAACCGCAGCCTTATTACAATTGAGAATATCTCAATTCATCCTAATTTAAATGTGTCAAGTAATAAACGGAGTACCATAAACCGAGTAAAAGTAAAGAATTATAATGAAATACAGTTTGAGGTGTGAGCAAATTTAGATGACTAAAATTATACTTGCAAAATACATATATTATTTGTCTTGGCTATTGTTAAATAAGTGCACATCTAAGATACATTTACATTGTGAACATTTAGTTATTTGAAAGCAGTTGCAGTTACTTGGTTGAAAGAAGCAATTTCAGCATTTAATGGGGCAACATTTTTATTTCGATCGATTTTACGCTCGATTTGTGTTGAAATGTTAATTCAAAATTAGAGTGACAAAGCTGAAAAAAAAAAAAAACTTTTTAATAACAGATACTCTATTACATATGCATAGGTATATATATATAATAGTATTATGCATAATGTATTTATTTAAGATATATCATGGAATGGAAAATCATAGATCTATTAATTAATGAATGGCATATCGGAGATTTTCAAAAATCAGTTTAGATTGCGGTCATCAACCGACAATTCTCACACATTATATTTCAATATTTGTTGAAAATTTTAGGCCTGTTGTATGTTGCTGATGTTGTTGTTGTTGTTGTTGTTGTTTTTTTTTTAAACATCTTGTATTGTTTTTGCTGTGGCAATTAACGACAAAGCATTAATTAAGTTACGAACTAATGTATTTTAGACAGCAGCTGCTCTGACAGACAGCCAGACGACATGAATGAAGATGATTTGTTTAAACTTTAAAGCCTCAACACGAAGAAAAAAAGAAAAAAAAAAAGCCGAAAAGTACTAAAATAGAGAGAACTATTCCTCCGGAGGCAGGGCCCGTGATCCGGACAAGGCTGCTTAACAATCTTAAGCATTTCACTGTTGAAATTCGTTATAAATGAATGAACATTATTGTAACGGGCAACTGCACGGGGATCTTGTTCAGCTGGCGGGACTGCGATGCGCAGGGCAGTTTTGGGAACGTGGATGGGATGCTGGGGGTGGAGGGGATGGAGGGGGTGGTAAAGTTTAGTGTAGTTTGGTGTAGTGACTTATAACCAAAACAGCTTGTAGGCAATTTTCGCGGTCTAGTTGTAGTTTTGAGTTGATTTGTTTGGCTGCTACTTTTCGAGCTGTTGGCAGCTGTTAGTTTTTCCAGTTTTATTTTTGTGATTTATTAATTTATTTTGCTGTTGTTGCTGTTGTTGTTGTTGTTATCTAAACACTTCAAATACGCGTAAGTAATAATGATGGCCATGTTCATGTCCAATGAACAGCAAAACCAGCTCGTAGGCATTTTGCTAATTGAGCAAAGACAAGTTCGTCCATGCTCCGTTGGCCAGCTTGAGAAATTGTGTTAACATTTCCGGTGTTTCGACCATTTGCAGAACCAACCAGCCAACTTTTACTTTTCCCGCAAGGCACAAGGCAGCAACAAAATCGCCTGTATCCAATCGCCAATATATGTATATATTTTTTATATATATAGCAAATATATATGTATATGTATATAAGCATTCCAAACATTGCCAAACACACAGAAAAAAGGAAGCTTGTTGTCAACCACAGTAGATACAGGCAAACAACAGCAATGGTAAAGTAATGCAAAAGTGTTTTTTTTTTCTCCTCAGATCTCCAGAGATATTTCTATAAATATTTGCAAAATGTTTATGATGATATGATTCGCATAAAGAAAAACTCGTTTCTCCAAACTGACACGTATATGTATATGAATATGACCCTGTATCCGGCGTGTTAATAACTAATCAGCTGTACCAATATTTGCAATTTAGGTAGTCAAATTGAGCCAGCTGACTAATGTGCGAAACAAAAAGCAGAAACATGATCATGACAGCTGTTATCAGCAGTAGAGTCAGTAAATTAGAGCTATATAGTCATGGGGGTTAGCAAGTAAACTCTGTTAACCCACTAGTGGCCCATTGCGTGGAGGCACCATTATGGATCTGGGACTGACAAGTCCCATACTGTCAATTGAATAAGCGACACTTGACATCATTCATCGGACGTGAATTACCCAAAAATTGCTAATTAATTGTACGATATATAAATTGAGATTTGCAGTCGATTGACTCAATCATCTATATCCTGCACGGATGCATATAGCATTCAGTGTATGCGAGTACCAATTACAGGGAGATTTGTATGTAAATACAGAGAAATTGATTGTATAAAGTGATATTTATGTTCATGTCTGACATAAAACATTGTCTTTCATCATCATTCATCAACATACATCTATATAAATGCGATACTAGCTGATTGAAATGTCATCGGGGGACAACAATTCGAACCGGTTAACTTGGGGATCATCCGTTGAGGAACCTGTCCGCGGGCTAGCCCCAGGCCAGGTTGAAGGTGTCGAGTCGATTTGAGTTGAGTTGAGTCTAGTCGAGTCGAGTCGCGTCGCGTCCCGTTGGTGATTGTCATGTCTGGGCGCATTGATGGGCCTGCTAATGACTTGGTTGCAAGATTGGGTGTTGCATTATCATGGCAAATCCATTAGCCCGGTTTGCCATAGCATTTCGCATGGTAAGTAGGTGTACTCCCATATCGCTCATTCGAGCAGTTCACAGTTCGGCAACGCATTCACATTCACACTCACACTCACATTCACACTCACATTCACACGCACACTCACATTCACATTCAGGCAATCTGATGCGCGCCCATGACGCAATCGGTGACTTGAAATGCTAAAGCCAGTCTTTAGTATGGGCCACGCAGCAGTCTGGCCAACATTCTTGGGAATTTTTATTACAATGGTTGGGCTGTGTGCGATGGCTCAAACGTGTTGACAAATCGCCGCTTGCCAAGAAGCGAACGGCGAGGCAAGTGCCCCCGAGGCTGATTGTTGCCCCCTACCCATATTCTTCCGCCACCTACCCAATCACCACAAGAAGAAGAAAACGAAGCAGAAGAAGACTTCTTGCGAATTAAAACCAATTCAACGCTCGCAAAACCCATAAAGCGTACACACTATTGGATTGTGTCTAGCTAGAGATCGGGCAGCGGGCATTGAAGTATCCACAAGGGAGGATCGTCGTCGTTATTGTTATCTCGGGCAATGTGTGTGTGTGTGTGTGTGTGTGTGTGTGTATGTGTATATGTATATGTATGTCGTATGTACATAGTTGCATACATTCTTTTGCACCTGTGTGGCGATGGCTTTGGCTTTTGATTTGTCAATTTTTATGTTTTCAGTGTTACGTGTTTGAATTTCTGGATGTGCCCACAGCACTGAGCACTGAGCACTGAGCACCGAGCACCGAGCACCGGGCACCAAATTGGCTACTTGGAAATGCTCGTGTGGGCCCAGACCATAATCTATATGCATATGAGATCGTCGACGGTCTGTTAAACAGTTTGCCACCGTGCAATTCCCCCAACTGGCAACGAGTGTTAATTTATGTGGCTGCTTTTTAATTGGGTGCGGCGGTGGCACAAAGCCCAGTTAAATGTTGGGCTCACAGCAGATAGAGAGTGATTTATATATACATATATATATATATAGTTTCTTCAGGCCTCTTTCTCTTACCATCCATCTCACTCTCTTCTCTCTCTCTCTCTATCTCTCTCTCTCTCTCTCTTTCTTTCTCTATACATATATAGGCTTTAAGAAGCAACTTACTCGCACTCTGCCCAGATCTCGGGGTGGGACTTTGATTGTCTCGCCTCGGACTGATGATGTTTGGGGTCTATCGAACAGCTGTAACTGGATCGATGTACATATGTGCGTATGTTCTGTGTGTTAATCAGCCGATGCTTTTCATAAGCAATACGATTATAATTGTTGACGTTTTCCTGCCAGACCCTTGAGCTGATTGAGCAGGATCATTGTCACCCCTATGCAGCCCTATGCACCCCTATCCATATCCCTAATCATTGTTTCAACTGCTTGTTTTCAACTTTTTTGTGTATTTTATTGTTACCTTACTTTGTTACTTTGTTACTTGCTACGACGCACTTTCAGGACCCAAACATCACTCTATATTTAATTGGTAATTTGTGTGTTGAATACGGTTTTAATTGAAGCGCAAATTTGACCCTCGTCAGGACTTGAGCGATTTTCAAAAGCAATAGCTGCTAAAAGGAGAATTGTAGGGGCAACTCACTACCAAGATACCTTCAATTCTAACATTCTAATCAACTTGAAGTTGTGCAACATAAAATTGGGGTTGGGGTTGGGGTTGTTGTTGCAAAACAGTCAAGCGAGTGCACACTCGTCGAAGTTCGATGAGTTGAATGAGGTATTAGCTACCGGTTCGGATAAACCAGCCATAGCACCCATAGTTCTGTGAGGAATCTTTTGATCCAGCTATTGGCTCAATTTCAGTAATAAGTAAGTAAAAGAAGAAGAAAACGAATTACTAAATAATAAAAAACACACAATTGCAGACACTCATATTGCTTACTAGTTTTGTTTATATATGTTTTTAAGTCAGATGCTGATGTGCAAATATTTTAAACATTTTATGTCCAAATTATAATACCCAGTAAAATCATCTTTTAATTTCGCCCCAGCTCAGCCTTGATGTTGGAGTAGTGATAAGAACAGCAAAGGCAGCTTTTTTTTTTTTTGATTTAATTGAATTTTATTTATTGCCATTGCCATTACCATTAATTTAACTGGCTATTGTGGATCGGGTTTTTTGCTGATTACAACTATCGTTTCGATGAGCTTTAAGTGCTTGAAATTTTGACTTATAGCACAATGGGTTTTCCCTTAGTCGGCCGATAGAAATCACGTTTTACTTCAACGATGGCCACTTCAAAACAGTTCAAACAATTCGCCTGTTAACCTACAGATACAGATACAACTCTACTGTAAATACAAGCGGGAATTATTTCATGGATCTAACCAATATTTGCCACGTCATGCAGCTCGGCTTGGTCTTAATCTCAATCACACAAAAAAAGAATATTCAATTTATTTGTGTATATTTTTTATATTTTTTTGCTTTCTAAATAAAATAGTTTTGTCTGCCTTACAGATCCGTATTTTGATAAGGTTTTCTGCATTTTCCATCGATTCCACGAAACTGTGAAGGAAGATAAGTTTAACACAGTTTCTCAAAGGTTTCCCGGAGATATTGAAAGTATTGAAAATGCAATTAAGGCA
The DNA here is from genome assembly GCA_035041615.1 of Drosophila anomalipes. Classification (NCBI taxonomy): domain Eukaryota; kingdom Metazoa; phylum Arthropoda; class Insecta; order Diptera; family Drosophilidae; genus Drosophila; species Drosophila anomalipes. The sequence goes on from JAWNKZ010000254.1 coordinate 10,456,125, forward strand.
AGAGAAAGCACTGCAGACAATATGTGAAATAGATATATACATATGTATGTATATATTTATATATGTATTTATTTGATAACATAGGTTTTGGTCTTATTGCCGAAACTGTGAAGGAAAATAAGTTTACCACAGTTTCTCACAGGTTTCCCGGAGTTATTGAAAGTATTGAAAATGCAATTAAGGCAAGAGAAAGCACTGCAGACAATATGTGAAATAGATATATACATATATATATATATATTTATATATGTATTTATTTGATAACATAGGTTTTGGTCTTATTGCCATTTGCCTTCTTAAATATATCATTCTCAATTAATTAATTATTTATAATTATTATTACTATCAACTCGGCTGCTGATGCCGATCGATGTGGCATTCCGCCTGACTTTCACGTACTTTTTCATAATTATCAAAATACCCAGGTTGCACAAGGGGTATACAAATATCGTCAATTTGTAGTGTGCTTTATACTTGAGTAGTCAAATGGCTTGGCTCATTCATGTGATGTGCTTTGTTTAAGGGATAACAAGGACGACATCTAATTTCAGCTCCTTATTCTTATTGGGTTTGGCTTGTTGCTTATTGCCTGCTGCCTGCTGCCTGTTGCCTGTTGTTTGTGGACTGTGGACTGTGGACAGTTGACTGTTGCTCTGCCAGGTAAAAAGAGGACGCGCAAATGAATAACTCACAACGCACTCACTCAGTGGTTCATGGACAAAGCTTTAGCTCCTCATAGAGTTCAACCACCTTTTTCTGTTGTTTTCTTTAGTTTTTTTTTGTTTTTTTTTTTTTTGTTAAGGCTTGCTTACGTTTTCATTATATTCGTATGGGTACTTCTTATTGTTGTTGTTGCTGTTTGTTTGTGCCATTCAATGGGACGCTCGTCCTTTTGATGCAAATATTACTTGGCGTTTTTTTTCTTTCTTCTCCTTGTTGTTGTTTTGTTTTTGTCCTTTGGCATTTTTTGGCAAGCCTTTGCCATCTTTTTATTTAGCACTGTTCAGGTTTTCGGTTTTGAATTTCGCCATAATGCGCAGCTCGATTGCACTCTAACGCATAGTTGCATATCCCTGACTGAGCTGTACCCAGAAAATGCCCAGCTAAATCCATGTATGCATATGTACATATATATACTATACTATAATACAATAAATACCTAGCAGGTACTATTCGGCTTCTGTTCGGTCAAGGTGATACAAAAAAAGTTAGTATGTAGAATTTAGTTTTGTTGATCATCGTTTTTAACAGTAAGTGATATATATATATATATGTACATATATAGTTGTATATTCGATATTAGTGGTGAGCGTGTTTCGTTTGATCGTCACATCACCTACTTAAAGTTGACAACTGGCAACACATTTCTCGCACTGAAAATACTTTTCAAAAGTCACCGTAAACGCCCCCATGCCCCCACAACACCGCCCGGCTAATAAAGTAGGAGTTGGCTAACCAATTAAAATAGATATATACATATACATATATATAGATATATACATACAATTGGAAGGCTGTACCCATAAAATTATCGAAAATCGATAAATCAATCGTGATCAAGAAATATAAACTTATATATTTATATTCCAAATTTGCAGAATCTAATCCTTGTCTATCATACATACTGATCAAGAAAATATATGCTTATCCATTAGCGGATCGGAGATGCTTTCTCCTGCCTTTTACATACTTTTGCATTTTCGCATTTTCAATGTGTTTTTAGGGTATGAAAATGAGGAAACTTTGTTGTTGTTTTTTTTTTTTGTGTGTGTGTTGGGTGGATTCATAGAATATTAGTTGATAACGACACATGCCGTCCGCAGAGGCTCGTCTTGAATTATCTGCGTAATATATCTGGAAACTATGCACTATAGAATGCCATTAGAAACCAGTTTAAGAAAGGAAAACAAAAATTTTAATTTGATACTCATGGCGATTTAACTAATTTAATTAATGCTGATTTTTTTTATTTTTTATCCGACGTATCCTCATAACGATTATTATTATCATTTTATGTTGATTAAAATCTTCTTTTTTTTTTTTTGATTCGTAGATTCACTTAACACAAATGTATGTATGTATGTGTATATATATATATATATATGAAGGTATAATAAGTTCGTGTGTAGATATGCCTGTATCGGCAGCGAGAACATTTTATGGGCCGCCGGTTTTGAAAAATGTATGACATTTATTGCCGTGTCTAGAGCTGGCAAACTGCTTGAATATGGCATCATCTCATGATGATATCAAATACGAACAAAAACTCGTTTTCTAACTGTCGTCTAATGACGCTCCATGGGTCCGTGCGACTTTCATGCATATATTTAGTGGTTCGTTTAGTGAATAACTTTGTGCCACCGCCGCGTCGCAACAGGTGCAGGCAGGCAGGCAGGCAGACAGGTAGGCAGGCTGAGGCTGAGGCTGAGGCTGAGGCTCCATAAGCCGAATGCCGAAAGCCGAATGCTTAAAGCCGTTGCTATAGCAATAGCCTTAGCCAGAGGCTCGATCAGGTTGTCAGTGATGTATGCTAATATCGACAGCTGTATGTCTCTGTGTGCCTCTGTGCGTGTTCGGCAAATTAAATAAATATTTAAATATGAACTAGCTTAATCAATGCAAATGATTTGCTCTAATTTGGCAGTTTATTTTAACGTTTAACGTTTCATGTTTCATAATTTGTGTTTGCTGTGTTGACACGTGTTACTCGTCATTTCTCAAATTAATCGTTTCGTGTTATTTAAACAAAAAACCCCATAAAACTGTTCAACAATTTCGCAACTCACAATGCGTTTTTTTGGTATGCTCTATAAACATAAACTGACTTCCTTGTTCGTATATGTGTATAGCATCTACCACCCGCCATAGTTGAAGAGCTTCTGCTTTGTTAACAGGCCACTCATAATGACTTTAGCCTCAGTGCCACAATTAACAAGTTCGGAGTGCCTGCTTTAAGGCTGATACTAATTGAAAGTGCACACGGTATGCTGACCGCTCTTTTACCAACTGTCACCTCAATTCCTCAATTGCCATCGCTCGTTCAGCTCCATTGTTTGGTCCATCTCGGAAAGTTCGCTTGCTCTTCGGTTATCTGGTGTGGCCTGCTTATTGCTCGCACAGTCGAGTGGCCGACAAGCGTTCGTGTCATCACAACCGTTACGTTTCAATTGCCCATTCACCATCTATTAGCTTGTACATACATTTGTACTACACGCACACACACATATATATATATATGCATGTGCATATGTATGTATGTATGTGTATCTGCATACTGTTAAAGTAGTTGACTCATCGACGCCATTGGCTGCATATTAAGGTTGTCCTATTGCCTGTGCTCGTACTATACGCTCCCACGCTTGCAATACATATGTACACATTTTTGCACATATGCATATGAATGTGACTCAGTCGGCACAGACGCACACACACACACAGATTTGCACATTTGCAACTACAGTTGAACCTCATTATCTTGAACTTATTTGTTTAAAATACCATTGAAGGTGAAAGGTGAATGTATTGAATAGTCAAATAATTGTGAATTATTTGTATAAAAAAATAAATAAAAACCAAACTCTTGAAAGAAATATGCCAACAATTTGGGGAAGTACTGGCTTATAAAGTGCAAAGAACGGGAACGATAACAACAAAAGCAGAAACCAAAAAAAAAAAAACAAAAACAAGAGCAAAAACAACAATTGCAACACTGTGATTTCGAGCTCTGTTGTATTTGCGTCTACAAAATGTTTAAACGAAGAACGCCTTTCCCGGTAATTTAAGGCATTTTTGTGTACATAAGTATTTTGTTAAGATTCGTAAACAAATCACGTATAACAGCAACAAGCGGCAGCAAACAGTGCGAAGCGGGCAGACAGCAAGAGCAGCAACTGCAGCAGCAGCCGTCGCATTGACTGGCGCTGCAACAATCGATGGTGAAGCGTAGCTTTTTGAATGGCGCGTTGCGCAGGCGCACACCAACAGCACAAACACACACACATGCGAATGCGCGCACCCGCATACACTCAGAAAAAAAGTTTTTCCACATACTAGGAAAGAAAAATTTCTAAAATTTAAAGAGGCGGCTGCTGGACAATCTCAAAAATAAGTCGATTTTATCTACTTTTATTTTTTTAAGTGTTTCCTATTATTAAGAAAAACATTCCTAAAAAATAGAAATTCAAATTCCAATTTTTAGCAAAAATCCTTTCTAAAATTCAGAAACAAATTATGAAATTTACGCCAAAAATATGGCGATTTTCATAAATGTATTTTATGAGTGTACCTACAAACATGTTTACAAATATGTATGTATTTATCACTGTTGTTTCTGCTTTCTGGGCTGCGTCGGCGCTCTTCGATTTTGAACATTTCCTTTTACGCAGTGAAGTATTTGCGTTTTGCCATGAAGTATGCAACGCATATGTATGTACATACATTTGGATGATAAATGATATATGTCTTTTGTACACCTAGCAACATATGTCTATATATACGTAACAATATATGTAGATAGATTCATTTCATACATCAAATACAAATTATTGAAACTTTTCATTTCCACAAGCTACGATTATTTGGATTTATAGAGTATTCAATCTTCGTCTCATTTTTTATATCTTTCCACTTTCCGCATTTATTAGCCGCATTCGTGCCAATGCGCTTTGCAATGTCTGCTTGTGCATTTGTCCATCCGTCTGACGTTCGCGCACCGCAGTCTGCCGCCATCCTGCGGTCCATTTTGCATGCATGCGCAAGAGCTCGACGCGTCATCGCTGTCCGCTTCTCTGTTTTCTTGTTACCATTTATTACTTCTCATTGTTGCTCTTGTGCTTGCGGCGGCTGTTTCTTTTTTTGTTGTTGTTGCTTTCCTGATTAATACTTTGTTCGCAATGCGAAAACCTGTATGTTTTTGATGTTATGTTTGTGCAAGTCAGTCAAGTCCACATATTTTTTAGCTAAATTCATAAAATTTATGACTTGCATATCTTAAACACAAAGCCACGCATATCAACTCGCTTTATAATCAAATGGCTAATTTCTTTTGGTTGAAAATCTGTACCGATAACAGAGTATTGTGCGGTCTATAGATTTTAGACGCTACGTTTTTACATTTTTTGTTGTTGTTTTTTTTGCGCCAGTGCCGGCCGGCATTTTTAACCGACTGCGACTGAGACATTGTCTGTCTGCGACTTCGTCTGTTTGCGACTTCGTCTGCCGGAGCAACGGCAAACAACGATTGACTCGCAATACACATTCACAGGTTTTTGAACTTGCACAAGGTACACACACACACACACACACACGCATACTTAAGCAGTGTCGCGGCGTCTGCGCCGGCGCATTGGCGTGCAATTTGCACGCGTTCGCTTTTGTTGATTTCTTGATTTCCTTTTTTCTTTTTCTTATACCCTGTGTAAATTTAATTGGGTAAAAGAGGATAGTATGTGAAACTACAAAAGTATGCAACAGAAGGATACTCTTGCCACTTCACATATTTATCTAGTTGTGTCAGATGGAGTGAGGGAGAGAGAGAGAGAGAGAGAGAGAGAGACAGAGAGAGAGTGAAAGCTTTGAATGATAATTTGAGTATATCAGGTTTAAAATAAATATCGATTCGGGAACTACGTTTCTTGATTTCCGCAATTTCGTGTAGTTGGTTTTATAATGATTTTGAGTGCCTAACGCCGAGACTATTTTACTTTATGTATACCTTCCCAAAGTTCAAGAACAACCTAAGCATATACAGCTACTCCCATCCGGGTAACAGGGTATCTGCTGGACGGATAATTACGGTTGCCGCGCTCTTGTTATTTTTTTGTGTATGTAATTCTTCTTCTTCACTCGCTCGCCGGTTGTTGATTCTTTTTCTGTTGTGCTTCCTCCTTTTGCACATTTTTGAAATGCTTTTGCGGTTACTTTTTTCGCTAGCTTTAATTTGTTCTTATCTTTCCGTTGCCTTTACTCTGGCGGCTGCTGTCGCTGCTGCAGCGACTTTGATTCACACAAATGGATGGTCTTTTAACTACAAAGTGAATACGTTTGTTCTGCGAACGAACGAATGTCGGAGCTGCAGCTGGAGCCGGAGCCGGAGCCCAGGCGTGTAAAAGCGAAATTATTGCCGCGCCTGACGACATGATTAGTATCCGGTTTGTGGCCACGACTATAGTAGCGAACTACTGGGTCCATAACTGTGCCACACACATCATAAAACCGTTCCTAAAATGTAAATACTGCGCTGGCAATTAATTAAAATGCATAAATTATTGCCACATAATGTTTTGCATCGGCAGCCCTTTCTTTCCGCAAATTTATTTTTAATCTTTATGGCGCCATTTCATTAGCAGCATCGCTTCCCGGTTTCTGTTAATGTTCCTGTTATTCCTCCATACGTCAGCCATTTTACAATTCTCGCACAGCCTGCGCCCAAAAGCAGACAACAAAACGCACATCGACAATCGGCCCGTGACAAGCAGTGTTGTATAGTGGGCATTGGACAGTGTGCAGTGTGCATAAGCATCAATTGCTGTCAATTGTCTCTTTCATAATTCGCACAACATTATAATAAATATAAGCATAAATTGAAATGAAATATTGAAATATTGAAATATTTTCTATGATTATCAATATGAAATGACCTTAAATATCTTGCACGAAATATTTGTAATATGGTAAAGTTCATTTTCTTCGATATTAAAAATGCACAATCTGCATCTGTCAAAGCTAATAACAACATTAACATGTGTCAAAGCATGATACTGTCTTTAAGAATCCGCTCAATGTTTGACAAGACTCAAGACTTAAGTATAAGCTGCTTTCAAATCATTGCACATCTGGCAAAACGAAAAGAAGAATTGTGAATTGTGAATTGTGACTGACAAGTTGCACTTAATGAACGCTGTTGCCAACTAACTTAACGACAGATCGCTTAACAGCAGTGAACTCATTAAATTTGAAGTTTAAATGAACTTTGAGTGAGGGAAATGCCGCATATACTTAAAATCCGCAAATAGGTGTTAATATATTGTGGTGCATGCAACAAAGGAAATACTTTTGAATTCATTGGGCTTAGCCACGCTTAGCCATTTGGCTGGCAGACGGACTGCCTGCTTGAAGTAAATATGTATCAAAAGCGTGGCGGCTCAGAACCGGTTCCGGTTTTGACATTAATATTTATCCCTGCTCAATGGCTTGGTATCGTTGTAAATTTTGCCTTAAATTGCTGCCCCATTGTCGTCGGCTCCTTCTGTGATGCATCCCCGAGGAGCGTGGTGACACACACACACACACACACACACACATACACATACACACACACAAACAAACGAGCAAACAACACTTAATTTTTGACAAAACAATTAATGTTTATTTTTACATTTTAATTTGCCAACATTAATTGCAAGTTTATTGAGCCGACGCTTGAGCCATTGTTGAGCCAATGAACCGCCCGCCGTTAGCCTTGAGCCACCGAATAAAAACAAAAAACACTGCTGATGATGACGATGACGATGACGATGAAGCAGAAGATGTCGCCGAAATCCGCTCAGATGTCAAACAGTGTTTGTGATATTGTGGATGTGGCATTGATGGTTGGATTGTTTAGGACTTTGTCGTCAGGGTCATGGCCATCAGCAAGATGAACGCCGAATTGGCCAGCAGATTGAAACGAATGCCCAGACCCTCCCAGTAATATTCGAGCATGACGGAGCCGTAGCGTGCAGCCAATGCAATTGCCGCCATGCTTCCGTAAATATTGCTCGACTGATTGACGCCCAGAAAGAGAAGCGATACCACATTGCCGAGCAGTGTCAGATCCTTGAGCGTCACTGTTGAATTGTCCTCGCTGTCGCGCCACTTGGCAACCAGATCGAAGGCCAACGGTACCACAAAGCAGCCATGCGCCATTGCCAGATGCGGACTGGACGATTTCAGATACAGCTCGATGTTGGCCAATGGCAACGGCACCAGCTCCATAACACCGGACGTTATCTGCCGTACGCGATTGCATTCATCATCATCGTTGTTTGCCGCTCGCACCACACCCAGCAGTCCATGCGCCAGACTCAATGTGGCCGCCGCATAGCCGTAGGGTGTTTGCCACGGATGCAGCGTGTACATCGCATAGCCGGAGCTGACCACCAGCAAGCTGTTGAACAGTGCATCCATGAACAGCATCTTGCAGATCTCCTGTTTTGACTTGACTTCTTCTAGCTCTGCCAGTTGATCTTCTCTCCCTCTCTCTCTCTCGCCCTCTCTCTCTCTCTCTCTCTCGCTCTCGCTCTCTCTCTCTCATTCGCACTCGCACTCAGTGCAACAGCTGCAGCATTATTTCTTTGTGTCGCAATGCAACCGTTAATTGTAGCTGGTGGCGCTTATTGCTATTGGGGCTGGCTGCCAATTTCTGCTGGTTTCCGGTTTCGTCTCGTCGGCCTGGTTGTCGTCTTTGTGTACTTGGGCTGTTCGACTGGTCAACGAACACGGCAAATTTTGTGTTATTGAAAATGTTTCAGCCACATCTCTGATTGTTGTGACAGCTCAGGCGATGCTCAGTTACATCTGGCCAGTTATTACATATATGTACATATGTATGTACATATATAATTTAGGCAGGCAAATGATATAAGCACGAAATATACACTCAAAGAAAAATTAAAGTATTTTGTACTCGCATCAAGTTTATATATACACTGTCAATATCTGCACCAGAGAATGATACAAATTTTTCAGGACTTTTTCAATGCAATTATCATTTGAAAATAAAACAGAATCAGCTTAAATCAATTCATAATTCAAGTTCCTAAATTGAGAGCTCTGAAAGGTTTTACACTTCTATTAATTTAATTTGATTTTATATATAGATATGCATATACATATTTATATACATCTGTGTGCAGAGTCCCATATCGTTTTTAAACTGTATCGACTTACGTGGTTATCATTATCATAATGATTCTTGTCCAGGCTCTTATTTTAAAGCAAAAAATAAAAGTGAAAAAAGTAGTTTTCAGCTATATTAAGCTATTAAGTCATCATAACAAATTGGTAGAAGTAAAAGATATAATCTACTCATTTTCATGTAATCATTCTTAATATAGGCCTCTAATTAAAGTCTGAAGCAAATTCCGGACTTATAATTTTACGACGAGTTCTACTTATTAGTATCGGTAATGAGAATCGCAATCTTAATCAGAATCTAATTCAGAATCTGAATCAGAATCAGAATCTTATTTGGCATATCAATCTTGACACGAACTTCGCTTCCACTGGCAGGGGAACGCTTCGCATTTGGCTGCACTCGATATGGGTTGTGGTGGGGTGGGGAGTGTGTGGGGAGTGTGTGGGGGGGTTGGCCAATGTATCCGTTGATTTATTGCGCCCTGTGGCAACATAATCCGCATCCACCTGCAACCGGCATGCGGAGACCAAGACGACAACGGAGCAGAAGAAGTAGACAAAGTAGACGAAGTAGACGAACAGCTGGCAAATACACTCGACCAGTAACTCCAAACGTCAAATGGAAAGCACACAATGAAGCAGCCACGGCCAGTACAAGTCAGGCTTAATTATTATTTAAACCGCACCATTTATATGATAAAGACACTAATACGTGCCACAGAGCGTTGTGCATGTCCAGACCCAGTGGCTGTCGTCTTCACAAGTAAATTAAGTGTTTTTCCTCATCGTTACAGCCAGCAGCGCACTTCAGTCACTTTTGGGCCCAAAAATACCAAAACGATGCTAGCATTTTAATACCGATCACATAGTATATAGTCCAAAATGATAATGTCTAATCGAAATTTGTAAGCTTCATTTATCAATTGAAGGAATGACTCAGTTTAGTTGACGAATTGTACACCTATTTAGGTTTATAGACTTAATATATACATATATTTCATATATTCCCTGAGCATATGCTCCAGATCACATTTGACCAACTATCAACTATCAACTGTACAGTATTAAAGTGATCGCCGATAGATTTACATATTAAATTATTATGGTTGAACTTGTGAATATGGTAATTGGAATGTCGAATGCGCACCTGTTGAATGCACCTGGCTGCGCTCCTGTGCGCCCATGTGGCCCTATATAGCGTGACAAAAGTTATTGCTCGAATGCGCCCCTAGACTATTTTGCAGTCGCATCGCAAACTCCGCAAGCGTAAAAATATGAAATGTACCGCGGATGCAAGTTGCAAGTGCAAAAAAAAGTGCAGCAAAGTGCAGCAGAGAGAAGTCCAAGTACAGTCCAAGTAAAAGACACTCAATTCCAATTCATAATTAATATGGCTGCACTTTTCGGCTGGGGTTTGGGTGGTTGGTTTCGAGTGCCTAGTTCGGGCTCGGGTTTAGGCTTAGGCTAGTATCTCAATTTGAGCCTAAGAGTCTAAGGCTAACGCTAAGTGTTAAGTCTTGTGAGCGTGTCCAGACTTAACACTTGCGTTACAAGGGCGAGCCGTGAACAATGAACGGCCCACGAGAGAGAGAGAGAGAGAGAGAGAGAGAGAGAGAGGAGCTGGATGTTGTTGTTGTGCTTCAGCGAGCACTTGGCCAAGATGCACTCGCAGCTAAACAAAACCAGCTGCCAGCTGCCAAAGTCGTAGACGCGGCTGGAACGTGTCTCCATTTATATTCGACTTTACTTTACTTAGTTAGTTAACTCGCATGTTTTTTTTTCTTTTATTATTTTCGGTAAAGTTTCACGTTCAGTTTCTGTTTCAGTTTCGGTTTCGGTTTCAGTTCAACGCCATTTTTCAGCTTTCAGTTCAACGCCTTTCGATTTATGGAGTAGCCGTAGCCGCCCAGTCAAATAACTATCCTTATCACCCCCCGTAAATTCTCCGACGAAGGCAGTTGCCTTCATTCATTGTCAAAACTAATCAGCGACATTTGCATGCAGCTCGCAGAATGTGCCCAAAAAGTTTAATGAGCAAAAATTGCGTGGACAAATATGTTCCGGCTGTGCACACAGAGTGCGTGAGCGATGCCCCGAAATATATATATCGTGTATAGTATATATTTTATATGTATCCAAGTCGGCATGGACTGCTTGAAATGCGCACCAGAAACCCTACGCACTTCATAAATTATTTAACAGCTCCGCTCGGCAATTGGAAGGCGGACAACGCTTCTCAGCTTTCGGCTGATGAAGAAGAGAACCAATTTTAATTGCCGGCTACATGACAGGCCTGCTTGAAGTCGTGGCAGAGGCAGAGGCAGAGGCCGAGGCACAGACAGAGGCAGAGGTATTGCGTGAGGTTTAAGTGGGGGGGGAGTGAGCTGGTGGTGCAGGTAACTGTGGTAACTGAGTGAGTAGCATATCCATATAAAAAATGTGCGAATTTTTGACAACTGCAAAATCGCAAAGAAGAAATTGGCCGTCGATTTGAATGGGGTGGATGGAGGAGGTGGTCAGTACTGCTATCTTATCAGGAGGGGGGTGGTGGGTGCGGATATTGGTTGGGTGTCATGTAGCAACATGGCAAGACATGATCGCTGCCTCAGCTGATTTATGGCGTGACTGCCGTCAATGGCGCTACAAATTTAGCCTAGCTGCGGTGCGTATCTCTGTACACGTGCTATACACTCAGGAAAAAATCGAGAAAGTTTTTCAGCTTTGTAAAAATAATTTCTAAGTTTTCTATTTTTCAGAAATAATAATAAATATTTCTAAAAGTTATAAATACAAACTGTTATTAAATCTTAAAATTCGTATGTTTCATAATAATATAATAAACAAACAAAGATCATGTTCTGTTGTTCTGTACACAAAAAACATCTTGGACATTGGACATCTTTTTTTTTTGGAATTTTAAAAAGCAGAACTAAAATTAAGAAAAGAAAAATCGAGGATTCCAGAAAGATACATCGTTCCGTTTTAGAAATACACTTTCAGATTGGCAAAGTGAGTTGAGCTACAATTGCCGTTAAAGGTAAATCGATTTTCTAAAATTGAGAGCAATTTTTTGCTGAGTGTATGCAGACATCCACTCGTACGTAAGTCTGTACAGACATACATCCATGCAGTGTGTGTGTGTGTTGATGTGGATATATTTAGTTTGAAGTTTTGGGGTCTCATTCATAAGCTAATCAATGACGTAGCCGCTTCGCAGAATTTCACACTTTCGACTTCCGCCACGACCCAGAAGTGTTCCCAGAAATCAGACACTTGTATGGCCATTATTATGCGGGTTCGGTCGCCGTCGCCGTCGCCGTCGCCGTCTCGGCTTTGATCTCGATTGCGATCCCAGCATTTGTTGTTGTTGCTGCTGTTGTTGTTGTTGTTGATCATGCATAAGTTGCATAAATGAATTCCGAGTGATCAAAGCGAAAGCATTCAATTTACTATTAATAATAATACAAATAATGATAACAATAATAATAGTAATAATAATAGCAATGGGCAAATAAGTTAAACATAAAACAGACCAAAAAAATAATCTGTGAAAAGCATTTCTCGTGCGATTATTATGCAATTTGTTATACTATCCAATGCTAAACTCTCCCTTGAAGTGCAATTAATGATTCAAGCACCAAATTCGTGATCGTGCATCAGATCTGTGATGAAAGCTCGTCGATTTGCAATTGTTACTCAGTTGAAAACTAGCAGGTAGCGGACAGAAGGAGCCATCTTCGCCCTCCTATAAAATATATATATATATAGTCTTGATCAGGATCAAGAGCCGAGATCTAGTCATGTCACACTACACGAGCTAGAGATACCAAATATGGAATTGAATTTCTTGTACATCTAAGATTATTTAATTTAATCAATATCTCACCCGTTTCTCAAGTATTTCGATCCCAACAAAAGCCACAATTTGTAAGATATAGCTTCCAATTCCTGTATAATTATTATTATAGTTTAAGTTCACTCTGTATTTAAAAGCTGGTTGTAGGGTATCTTCTAGTCGATCCACCACGACTCTCTAACCTGTTCTTTTCTTACCTTCTTTCAGTACCTGCGGTGGACATAAGAAATGAGAAGACTTGCAAAGATTCTTCAGAGAGAAATCTGGCAATAAAACTGAAGAAATGTATATTTAATAGTGGGTTCAGAGTATTTCGTAGTCGAGCTCTCTCGACTACAGCAATCTACATGTATTTATTTATTTTCTGTTCCTTTGGTATATAGATATGGATATATATGTGTATAGTGTAGTTTAGTGCGAATTACTTACAGCTGGGGACAATTAGTGTAATGTCGCATTGACAGAATTCAGGGCCGAAATGGACAAGAGTTCTTATTGAATTTCATGACTGAGCAGTTAACGGACATCCGGGGACCCCTCAAGCGATTCTACAGCAAATCAAAAATGTGTCATAAATTGTCTTGTATGCTCCATCTCCAGCTGAACAAAGAACCAAGAGCGGGAACGGGAATGGGAATGGGAACAGGAATGGGGAGTTGAAAGGGGCAGGGGATTGAGGGTTGCTCATTTGAGTTGGGTACCCAACATTTTGACGCTGCGTAATATTAATACTACATAGAATATTGAAGATAAGTAAGCGGAAGGTTGGCATTGAGGGTTGTGGGTGTGTGCATGTCTGTGTGCGTGTGTGTGTGTGTGTGTGTGTGTGCGTGCGTGTGTGTGTGTGTGTGTCTGTCCAAATATTGTGTTCATGGTGCAAGATGCGTCGACGCGTCGTCTGCCTGTCAAATGCCAATGATGTTATTTAAGTTGGTTTTTTTTTTCGTTCGTCTTAGATGGCAGCAGACAGTTGAAATTCTTTTATTTTGTGGCAGGATATGCAGTAGGCAACAAAAGCAAAAAAAAAAAAGCGACAAAAAAAAGAGAAAAAAAACCGAAGGAATGAATATGAGAGGAAAAAGTATTTTGCACATTTCGCAAAATGCTTGGGGGTCGAAGTCGAAGTCGAAGTTAAAGTCGAAGTTGGTTCTGGGCGAAAGAAGTCATTAAAAATGCGTAGAATGTCAATGTAAAATGCTGATAATTCGCAATTATGCGTCTCTGGCTTCAATTTGAGTGTTGCCGCCGATTCCCGATTCCCGACTCCCGACTCCCCACTGCCGTCTTCAGTTCAAGTCAACTTCAAGATAAATAACAGCGCAAAAGGAAGCTAATGACAGTTGCCACATAAAAAATGATGATGACGACGCCGACCAACCGACAAAACGACAAAACGACCGACTAACCAGCCGAGCGGCCGATCGCCCAATCGTTGATATAAACCGATGTGGGCTGCATGTCAGCTTTAAACTAACCAAAAAAAGAAAACAAAATAATATATTTATACATATATTTGTGTATATATATATATATATATATATGTATATAAGGCGCAAGAACAACGACGAGCTTGAACATAATCAAAAAGTCGTTGGCTTTGCCAAAAGCGAGAGTTACTTAAATGCCTGTCATGCATGAACATGAAATATACTTGCATATTCAAAAGCCGCCTTCAAAAATCTGTAAATACCACTTACCACTCATACAAACATATGTAGTATATATAAAGATATATATATATATATATATATATATATATATATACAAAAAACACTTATTTTTTGTCCGTTTCTGAGTCAGTTCAATGGACTTGAAAGATCATTATGCTCTGTTTGGGACATGTACATATCTGCTGACTGAGATTAGTGGGTTAGAAGAGTGTATACTGAATGTGTTTTGTGGCAAAAGGAGTGCTTCGAATACTCTTCCTCTTCCTGCCACAGATCAAGAGTGCAACACAGTTTTCGTGTTAAGCAAAGTCAAGTATAAGTGAAAAATATACTCAATCACTTGACACACAAGGCAAGCAGCCACTTCAGCTAATTAACTTCAAATGACCGAGGACTTCCGTGCCTCACATCGCTACTCATTAGCTGTTACTAATTTAGTATTTCAATAGTATACATACATATATACATATATGTATATTAAACATATATTTATATGAAACAACGCATCAATAATTTTTGCTTAATGCAGAAGATAAGAATTCGATACACAACTTTTGTAAAAATAAGTTTTCTTCGATTCGAACGATTCGATTCGATTCGATTCGGTGCAGTAAATCATGCGATTTGTTATTTTGTTATTTTTATACATTTCTATCGGGTTATTATTTTATTTTGCGCCAATCTACACGTATTATGCACGAGCGGCCTCATCGCATTGTAAACATGTCCGAGCTAATGCCAGACTAAAATATAGCATACCACGCCCCCAATTGTTTGTATCGAAAATATGCTTAAGTTATAAGCTTATGAGCACTGTTGTTCAATTTGTATGTATATATATATTGCGCATAAATAATTACACAAATTTGTATATACATATATACACAGAAATATTTATTTGCCAATTCTCGCCCGGGCTGTATGCGATTCTAGCAACATTTTCCACAATTTCGCGCTGCATTGTAAGTAAACTAAATTCACTTCCGTGTTTGTAGTTCTATGTGTGTGTCTCTGTGTGTGTGTGTCTCTGTGTGTGTCTCTGTGTGTGTCTCTGTGTGTGTCTCTCTGTGTATGTGTGTGTGTGTCTGTGTGTGTGTGTGTCTCTCTGTGTATGTGTGTGTAACGCCTGTCAATGAATCAATTACACGTGCGAAACATTTTAACACTTAAAAACGTTTACGTTCAACGCTTGGCAATTATGCATTTAGCAAGCTCACGCAGAAATAAGTCGACCTGAAAACTTTAAAAAATTGTCTGGTTTTTAGAAATTATTTCCATATATGTGTGCAAAGAAAAATGTCAGAAAAATATTTTTCGTAATAGTAGAAAACATTCCTACAAGGTACAGTACATTAAGTAAATTAAATTATTTATGTTTAATAACAATAGTAAATGGAAAAGTATCTAAAGGCTAATTTAGGAAAACATTCATTCATATTCCATGGAGCTAATAAATGAATAAGCCTTGCTGACAAAGGTATAACGATTTTCGAAAGTTCTTGTCGATTTTTTTTCATAGTGTATAAAGCACTAGCATTCAGTATACGTATTATAGTACTACGAATCAGAAAATATACTAAATAATTATGCAATAAATTTGCATTTACTTGACTAATGCCTAAGCTGGACTATCAGCCGAAGCTGAAGCTGAATCTGAGGAGAGAGGTAGATGGAGAAGGGATTTGTTTGATTGATGCTGATTTCTCGCAGTTTGAGTTTGATAATCAGTCATTCATTCACTCAACTGAATTAATTTGCATTCACAAATTTGTATTTCAAATTCGAACACATATGACAAAATATATATATTACATAGATATATATTTATATATATTTATATATATATATATCCAATTCAGATTTAGCGCCAGCGGCATATATTCTGCTGATCAGCAGCAATCCAATGTTTCCACACCATTTAACAACTACTTTATTTATTTATGCATATTTTACTCTTTCTATAAATATAGCAATATATACATATCGTGAGATGATATATATGTATATATATAAAATAATGATGATGAGATGATATTTATATATATATATATATATATATATATATATATGAAAATAAATGAATTAGTTTTATCGTAGGCTGTTTTAATTAGTACCTGATGCCATTTGCCGATGCCCAAAAATGGATGCTCCCAATTGCTTACTTATCTACTTATCTAGATGGACCCCCATTTCAATTTGACTATATACCTGACTATATACGCCTGTCTGAATGTGTCTGCATATATTCAAAGTGTGTTTATATATTCACACATATCCCCTTCATGGATGGCAAAGCATTTAAGTGCTATTCAGTTTCAGATTGAAGCGTCGCTGCTACGTTGGCCGCTTCGGCATATATTTTATGAGGTTGCCTGTTAAACGGTAATCTTATTTATGGGCTTTTCGGTTGTGCTTAGCGATTATGGCTGAAAGTGGGTCACACGAGTTTTGGCTAGGACAGATATTGTCACACTTGGCGACTAAAAGAAACTTGGCAACGGGGCAACGGGGCAACGGGGCACCTTGGCACTCACACCCGATCATCCTATAGCCGGGCAGACGATGTGCGTCAGTTTGACGTCCACTTTGCCACAGAAATCGATCTGCTTGATGCGTGAATGCCAAACAGTAACTGTGAAATGGGGCAAATGCGTGGGCAAATACCCAAACGGTATCATCTGATGAGTGCAATGTAATTGATATATGTATATACATCATTTGCATGTTCCACATAGATCATACAATGGCCAAAGTACTATCATATCGAGCTGACTACCACGTCTCACACAAACGGGGCGTATACGCAACTTCTGTTCATATATTTTTGGGGCACGTAGTTGACCAACAGGTATTACCCGGTCTTGACCGGACACATTAACATTGACGCAAAGCCAAGACAACAAAGACAAATGACAATTTTAAGCTCTGAATTGATAACAGTGCCACTTTTTTGCGGGCACTGCAAATATAAATATATATTTATATATTGCTAGTAATGATTTTATTTTATATACAATATATATATATATACATATATATTGTATGAATTAGCGTTGCGACACAGCGATTGCAAAATGTATATAATCATTAATAGTAATTTGTTGCAATTTGCTGCCTAACAACAAATGTCCACAATCCAATTGGAAGCATCTGCTGCACTATCTGTGTATGTGCACACATACATACGTGTGCATATATATATATATGTATGTATATATATTTAAGTAAACGAACAGTAATTAGCAGTATGAATTGCGTAGAGCTCATGCGGAACGAGCTGATAAAGTAAATAATCTAAAGTATTAAATATCAAATAGAGGAATAACAGAAAGGACAACTATCAGCAGAGTGCCGAACATGATGTACCCTCGCCGAATGTTTTCTGAAAATGTAACCTTCCCTTAAATAAAAAAATACCCTATATCAGTTGGGATTCCATACAATGATCAAATCTGCTAGACAAAAAATTTGCCGAATTGAAAAAAAGTAAGTCAAACATTCACTGGGAGTTGCATATTTAAGTGTTATACTTATGCATAGCGATAAAGTGACGAGTGTAGTTTTACAGCTAAGATAACCGAATGCGTTAACTTTATTAGATGTTTATTTATAATATAATTCAAAGGTGCCTTCAACGTACTCTTTCCGTGGTGCGTATGTAGGTGTAAATAGAGTACAAATGGCACCACAATGGCATCACAAATATTTATACAAAAAAAAAAAATACAGAGGCGTACTCTGGAGTGGGGCGAGAGAGGTGAGTAAAGTGTAATATATAACTTTTTTTTTTAAATATTTTTATAATTGTAATCGTATTTAGCAGATTATTATTATTATATAACTATAGGCTTGTAACGGTTTTTGGAAAACTCGCCTGAAGTTAAGTCTTATCTTTCAAATTTGCATTGTTGTGGCCTGAGTAGCCCTTTCCCTTCTTCCTGCGTACGCCCCTGTATATGTACATATGAGTATATTTGTTAAATGCATAGATTTGCTGCTTATACCGATAAGACCTATCGCCAAATCCAATAGGCAACAACTCTTATGACTTTGCCCATGAATCGCAGGGGCCGCGTCGGGTCGCGGGGCTTATCAGCGCCCTGGCGCTACAATGAAACACATTGTAGGCATTGGAAGCACGCTTGGCGAAATTCTATTTCAATTACAAATCCCGAACCGATGTCCATTAGCCCCATTGACAGCAACAGATTTTTAAACAGCTGAAAAAAGAAGCAAGCAATAAAATAAAAATAAAAAAAACGGCAAATAAAAGTGACAGTGCTCGACTAGAAGATACCCACAGTTAAAGTGTACTATATATGAAAATTCATTCTAATATACTATCTATAATTAAATACAAATAAGTACATTTATTTATTATGACAAAAAGTGGCTCACACATCTCATGCGAGAAGCCTACATATCTCTTTCTATATCCAATCCATGTTTATAGTGGCTGTGTGTATTTTGGTATAGCTGTCATCTAGGGCATCGAAACTGATTAATAAATAATAGAAGAAGCAGAGGGGAAATACATTTGTGTGCTTTAAAAAGCAATTACAACAATGGTAATCTCAAAAGGCAATCTCTCAATTTGTTGAATTGGTTGGCCAAATGTTGGGGGCCCATCAAAATGCTGTTTGCTGTATTTCATTTGCAGAGCAGATCTGTAGTTTCAACAAATCAATTACCAGCGCCCGTTAACAGATCAGAATCTGCTGTTGTTGTTCAATGTGTGAAAAGTAGAAAAGCACAGAAGAGCAGCAGCATCGATTGCTTCAGCTATCTATGCCGACCTTGATCTCCAGCTGTTCCTCACCCACACCAATTGACTGGCAATTAGATATGCGCAAGTTGCGCAATACTTGTGGCAATGTGTCCTTGTGCTGTTGGAGCCACTTGAAACTATCGGCAAATACTCTAGACAGTCGTTCAGTCAGCTGATTGGCGCCAATCAGCTTATCACTTATCGCCCATATCAAATTTGGCCATTGAATGCGACTTATTAAAAACTAAGCACCGCCTGATTAAACCGTCTATAATAATTGTGACTCACCGCTTGAAAGGCCCCATTAGCCAAGACACCAAATCACCCAAATGACAACAAATCAGCAACACATTTTAACTTGGCTTTCAATGCGTGAGAAGATCGCCATAAAAGATAGATAAGGATTTAGCGTCTTTCATTTTTTTTTGTTGTTTACCCAAAGTGAATCTGAATCATGTTGTTAGTTGTTTATAAAGATAGATTCACAAATTCATTTGCACTTGCACTCTTCGTACGCTTTTTATGAGCATAATCTATTAGCAGCAAAATTCAAATGCAGAGTTGGTTCCATTTCTTGAAAGATTTGTGATCTACCTTTAAGATTTGCATTTCGTAATCAGCAGCGCACACTTCAAATTGTGTGCTGGGCAAGCAGTTGAGACGGCTCCATTTACCACCAATCCCAACCCCAACCCAAACCCCAATCTCCCCCGTCTCCCAGTCGTTCCACATGCCGGTTAATTTCTTTTCACAAAAAAAAAAAAAAAAAAAAAGAAAAAAAAAATTATCATGTCAAGATTATTTTATAGTTTTAAACATTTTTCATTTACGCACACAGAGAGAAGGACAGAAATATGTACTTATACAGTCATGTGTGTAGATTTTTGCGTAACGCGCACAAATGGGCTGGCAACAGTGCGTATGAGTAACACGAATTTATGTATTTATATCGCTTCGCAGCTCGGCACGTGTAATTAATGCGAGTGCTACACACACACAACAACAACAGCAACAACAACAGCAACAACAACAACAACAACAACAGCAACAACAAAACAAAATAAAAAGCTGATAATTTAACAGCTTTTTCAATAAGCTTGCCACTAACCATAAAAGATACTACTTAAAGTGCGTATATAGTACAATATATATATATATATATATATATATATGTATATATATTGAGTAAAATGAGTATTGAGTATAATGAGGATGATGCTGCACTTATTGCTGTGCCATTTTGAGAAAATTTTAAGTCAAACAGGTAGAGTAGTACCTGCTCTGCCTAAGCTGCTTAGCGGCAATACATACGCAGCTATTAAACATACGGAATGTGTATGACGAAATAAACACACACACACACACACACACACACACACACACGCACACACACACACTCCACTCGCGTAGTTGATAAGAACTATAAATAGTTTAGAGCAACTGGGCTTGGCAACAAGCAGAACGATCATTCAATTTGCATAGATTGCTAGAGAAGCAAAACTAAACTTGATCGAAATGAGAAGAAAATCGATGAAATCGGCATATAATAAATAATTGCTATGCATCTATAGCATTAGTTATATTTTTGTTTAATGTCAACTATTATCAGGCGACACACAAAATACAATCAGTAAAAAAATAAGTTAAGTTTAATTAAAAATTTAATTTAATATTGGGCGTCAAATTAAGCAAACAATAAAAATGTATAAGATATTTCTGGGTATTTATCAGCAAAATAGTGTTTAAAATCAAGGAAATATTAGACTCTGTTTATATTAGTAATTATATTAGTAATTTAATATAATTAGTGGTACAACGATCGACAAATTAAACTGTCTCACAATCAATTTCAACCCTTAGTAATTTAACAACAATCACAAAACGACCGACCGACGATAGTTGGAGAGGAAAGGTCAATAAGATGGAGTCCATCGGTCGGTGTATGGAGGTAAGAGACGAAGGTCAAAAACTAGGGATTTCTTTTGCTCAGATGCCAATCCGTCAATCTGCCGTTTACGACACCAAATCTAGACAGAATATTTGATAACACAGCCCATCTATATAATTGTTGAGCCTTTGCCAGGCAGTTATTTATTGATTCTATCGTGCAAATGTCTAATTTTGAATTGTACAATTTCGATTAAACAATAATTGGATAAGGTTATTTCTTGTTTTACTTATCTTCAAAATAACGTTTCGATTAGGTGCGAAATATGTTAGACAATCATTATTAACATTTATTTTACTCATTTATTTGATTATTATTATTTAATTATTTTCTAAATATTTCCCTGTATATCAGCTAACTAAAATTTGAGCATTGGATGGATACAGAATATCTTTATTGGTCTAAATCTGAGCTAGCTATTTGATGCGCCTGCTCCAAACATATACACATACATATATACATATATATATATATATATATATACATATATACTGTGTATGTGTGCTGAAACGAATCCATGAAAACGGAACCGAGTTGAGAGATCGATTCGGTTCGGTTCAGGTCGGGTCGAGTCGAGTCGAGTTGGATTGGGTTGGGTTGGGTAGGCAGTTATCAATGGCATGCGATTACCTTTGTATTGTGCTTAACAGGTACTCTTTTAACGCATCCACAGTCGACAATTTCGTGATGACGGCAACAAACATTTCAAATAATCAAATTGCCTTGTTATCAGTGGGGTCATGCCAAGTGTGAGCTCAACCTGTCAAACGTATTGACAACGACAACAACAGCAACAACGACAACAACAACAACAGCAACAACAACAACAGCAACAACAACAGCAACAACAACAACAGCAACAACGACAACAACAACAGCAACAACAACAACAACAGCAACAACAAGCAAGCGCAATTAAATTTAATTAGGTTAAATTTCATTCATTTCCATCGCATTCTTTGGTTCAACGTCAACTAACTTGGTCAGATTTTAGTATATATATATATATATATATATATATACCAAAATCTGACCAAGTTAATATATATATAAATATATAGATATATAGTTGCAGTGGGTAACCTGCCTCTTCCTTCTTTCTTCTGCGGCTCGCTCATTGTGGATCGATTATAGCCCACTTTGTTGCTACCCAATTTTATACTGAGCAAACTCACCAGTTGCAAGTATTCTGTAACTGTTTTATATTTCAACAAAGATAGCACTGATTTTTTGTTGTATTCCCCTTCATTTTGTTCTTCTTTTGTACTAATTTCGCGAATCGCTCTTATCAAAATTGGGTCAAATATTCGATGATTAGTTTGAAATTGTGTGGCGACTCGACTCCATTTTCAACCGGCTGATAAGCGACACTATTATCATTCGGTGTGTGAAAACAAATCAGTTTTGTGACACTAAAAGTAAATTAATTAAGAAATCAAAATTTAACTGGATTTTTCCACTTTGCCAACTCCGCCAACTCTGCCAACTCTGCTAGTCGCCAAAATGTTGTATTCCATTGCGAAATGTTTTGATAAAATACTTTTGCAATGCGTTGCACAAACTTGACATATTTGCTTTCCGCTAATAAAATTGCCCTTCTATTGATTTATCCAATTATTTGTATTCGAGTGCAATCCCAAGAATGTTTCGTTCCTATTTCGAAAATACCTTTCCCTGGCCATCAATTATTGTCATTGTCATTGTTATTATTATTTTATTTTTTTATTATTATTATTGTTATTATTATTAATATTAGTTTATTATCTAATGCTGCGCTGAGCTACGTAAGCTTTAAAACATTTACTTTTCGAGTTAAGACCGTTTAATAATAATATTCAGTTGGGTCTCATAATAAGTAACTAAGCTTTTCGATGCTAGTTGGCACTCCACTGATGGAGTTCAACAACTGTGCTCGTCCTAATAAAGATGTCGTTTGTGTTGCGAGTATTAAATGCGATATTAAACTTGGTTGTTTATGGTCCACGGTGGATTACAATAAAGTTCAATTGAATTGAGTGGTGATTTATGCAAATCCTTAAATATATCGCCACGCTTATAATTTATAGCTGGGTACAAATGTACAAACACCAATAAGCGATGTACACGTGTGATTTTAATAGCCCCCCCCTCCACCCCACCCCCCTTTACGACCACAGTACGCCCTAGCTAATGCGAACCTTAACACGGACTATTCGCGTCATGTAATGACTGTTCAAATGAGTGTTGTTGCTACTTCGTAAAAATGCAAAATATTCAACAGATTATTCATTCATTCAGCGAATGCAGTTGCCGAGAATGCAAAACACTGACTAATCATTTAGTTGGAAATTGAAAATAATGAGACATTGAGAATACGAGAATACTACTACTAGTAATAAATTGATTCGTCTATTAATGAAACTCACCTGAGGAATCCCCCCAATGTCGCTGGAACTGACTTTTTTTTTTCCAAGAAACCTAAACTGATATTGATACTGGCACCTTCCCACTTTTCAGCGTTTTTTATGAAACCAGGAAAATAACATTTATATATATATACTCAGCTATTTGAGTGCAATGTTAATCGGTTTGATTGCTTAAACTTTCAAGACAACACTGCGATTATCACGAATAGTTAAGAATTGGCGCCAGACAATTTGCAAATTTCCGCGAACGTGGGAAACATTCGTAGCTCTGTTGACAAATTCCCTTTTAGAAGCAAACAAGTCACCCTTTCTGATACAATACAAACCACACATATCAGATGTGTATATGTGTGTCTCTGTGTGTGTCCACCATAAAAAACTTAAAACTATTTGGTACTCCAATCTGGTAGGGTGTGTAATCTTCGGTGTGCCGCAGATAGCCGTTCTTCCTTTGATAGTATGGCTGTCTGCCTGCCTACATTTTATGTCTATGCTATATTTTAACTATATCATGTCGTATCACCAGTTATGGCCTTACAGCCACACACGAGAGTTGTAAATTATTGCCTTTTTTTCAATTTTGTAGAGGTTTATTTTGTCAAAATACGATTAAATAAGGCATAATATATATACAAATATTAAATATATAAGAGTAATAAATATAAGAATGTAAGTTTGGTAGTAGTGGAGTGTTTGTGCGACCGAAAGTTGCCCCCCGCTCTAATGACCGAGTCTGTGTACTTATAAGTCCCCCCGATTTCTTGAAAATCGCAACACTCTTGGCGCCAATCGTAACTTGTCTTAAAATTCAGAAAGTTTGTTTCTAAAACGGATCGAAAAAATCTGAATTTTCATTTTATCTCAAATTTAGTAAAAATGTATCTAATGTTCAGCCGATTTCTTATGTGTACGTTGACATTAGCTTATTTATTAATTATATTATTAATGTTCTTCTTTTCATTTTTTTTAATTTTTTCTATAATTAAAAAACATTTTGCCGAGAAATGGTCGAATTTTAAGAATTTGTTCGTATACACAAAATACACAAAAAAAAAAAAAATACACAAAAATTATACGAAACAGACTTTTTTATGGTAACTATTGTTGTCAATACACGCTTTCATTGTTGACGTTGTGTTTTTTTTATTTTTGTTTTGCTTGTTGGTTTCTTTTTCTTTTTCGTTTTCATTTCCATTTTAGTTTCTTTGTGCACTCTTCGCAATTTGCCTGTTTTGCTGTGTTTACTTATTAGAAAATGTTTACCCAAAACCTTGAAATTGAAATATGACCTTGACTTTGGTGTCTGTTTCAGCTGTCGCTGCTTGTTGGCAAGCCTACAGTTATGTACAATAAACAGCAGCAGCAGCAGCAACAGCAACAGCAACAGCAAAAAAACAACAAAAACAACAACAACAACAACAAACAGCCTATTATTAGACAAAGGCTGTTTGCAAATTGCAAATTTACTTATCTGTTTTGAGTGGCTGACAAACTGGGAATGGAAAGCCAAAGTTAAGTCAGTCGAATAGACGATGCTCTCCTTCAGGAGCTGAGGATCGACCCGATGAGAAAACGCCGCCAAAAACCACAACAACAAGCCATTTCTTATCGAGAGCAGAGCACAAGCAACCAAAGCTGCTTAGCCTTATCAGCGTTCAACGCAATAACGGAAGGAACTGTTTTTTCTGCTTTTTTTATTATGTCCGCCTCAGCCCGGCAGCAATAGCAGCACTTGCTAATATCTTAGATTCCCAATACTCTTTCCTTTTGTTTGTTAAATAAAAAAAAAAAACACACATACACAAGTGCATTTTTTGAATATTTATTAAATCAGAAAAAAGAGTAATATCAGCAACGGGTTACGTAACAATGGCTGACAACATGTGTGTTAAGTAAATAGTAGATGCATACATACATGTTCATATATATAGAACAGATCCACAATTATGCGAATATGTAAATATAGCTACAGTAAAACACAGTTAACACAGTTCTAGTCTAACAATTTGTGAATAGATATGCATTTATACAAAATATATATATAGAAAACAAGGTGGGTAAATGCAGTCGGTTGGGTTAACCGAGATAAGCAAAGCATTTCCACCAATCATAATAATCTGAAGAATGCCAATGACGATGATAAATCATTATGTGTAAATTAGCTATGCCTACTGCTGTGACTGATAAGTCTTATCAAACAAGCTGAACCAAATTCGGTCAATATGTCACAAATTTGCATAAGAATAAAGTGCATTCGAAACGCCAGTTGCAGTTGACAACTGAGGCTCTTTCACTATATATATATATATATATATATATATATATATATATATATATATATATATATATATATATATGGCAACTGTGTAGTAGTATGAGCTGTGTTAAACTGCACCTGTGCATAACTAACTACCCTGTGCTGCCACTAATGACAACTATTGATAAATGCACAGCGAGAAAAAAAAGGCATTCATTTGCTATCGCAAATGTGGAATGTGTTCTTGAAAATGGCAATGGAAAGCAGAGCCAGCAAACTTGATAATTCTTCACAATTTCGATTTTGGATACGTTTTGGTTCAGTCGCACTGAGATTAGCACTTGGCCAGTAACAAGTTGAATCGAATCTAATCCAATCGAATCGAGTCGACGCCGTTGCCATTAATAAATTCGTCTGCATCGCACAAGTGCCAACAACAATGGCGGCCACGTGCAGCGCTAATTAAAAGCGCACAAGTCCCATTCATGCGGGCCCAAAAAAAAATCTTGATCAAGCACACGATGGAGGAGGGAGAACAGTTAGGGGGGGTGGGTGGTTCAGGGAGAGTGCACTTATCAGCTAATGGAGCATGCTCATGTTCTATTTTTACGCCAGGTGGCAACGTCATCTCTTCCGTATGCTGTATCTCTCTCCCTCTCTCTCTCTCTCTCTCTGTCTCTCTCTCTCTCTGTCGCCGATCTGTGGCTGCTTTGACGCGTCAAATTTGTTGTTAGAAGCAAACGACGCACAACTAGTGTCGCAAAATGTCAGCGCCTTCTGACAGCGACGCCGCCACGCCCACTGCCACAACAATACTGTCACTTTCGAGTGTCCAGTGTTCGCTGTCCATGCTCGGCACATTTTAGTTCCCACAAATTAGCTGAACGCTGATAAATGTGTGGCGAGCAACTGTAAAACGCGCATTCAAAATGCGCGAATCTCAAATAACAAGCAGATGTTTCACATTTCACAGATTGATCGAATTGAAAATACCCTATACATTGACGTTGATATTGAAATTCAATAGGTTTTGTTAAATAAATATTGTATTCAATATTTTATTATACCAAACATGATCATCCATTTTCTGTTTTGAATTCATTGTTAAACAATTATAATCAATTCAATTTCAATTGACGAACAATCCATATCCATATTTTATATTTAAGTATTTGAAATAAAACTATTTGAAGTGCTATGTTATAATATAAAAATAAAATATTATTTATATAAGTATTTGAAATAACAATAAAATTATTGCAAATAGTTCTTATGTGACAAAATATTTTGTCAATTATATTCTAAGAGAGTATTGAGTACTTTGCACATTATTCCACCGTTCGCGGCGCCAGACTTAAGCGGTACTTAAATCAATATACCCGTTGAGGGCATTTCGTTTGATGGGTATATCTATGGGTATTGTAGCGTCCGGCATGTGTTGACATTTGCAGTGCGGCAGATTACTCAATTTGGGAAATGCACGAGCGATAGAGATAGCAATACAGTTTAAAATATAAATAGAAAGAGCGTCAAGAGTGGCACAGTAAAACAGAGAGAGCGAGAGAGAGAGGTAGAAAAAGAATAGAGGGAGAGAGCTGCATCTGCGAAGTAAATAAAATAACACAAACAAAACAAGAAATAATAATAAAAAGAAAAAGAAGAGAGAGACAAGCTCCACAATTAAAAGGAAAATCTCATCGAAACAAGCACCGCCGACCGATAAAAAAAGTAAATTAAAATAAAGTAAAATACGATACAAAACAATACACACGAGAACAACATTAAAATGTAAACAATTAATAATTAGATGGCATATCAAATGACGGCGAATCTGACTCAGAAACTGCAACTGAAAACAAATCCAATTCCCCCAAGGGATTTGTCGACTAGGAGATACCCTGCACCCAGCTACAAAATAGAAATTATAATTAAATATCTAATCCATGAGAACACATATTTGTATAAGTCAGGAATTAAATATTGCCTAGATTCGAAAATAGAATAGAATAGAATAGTCGGCCAAATCCATGTATATATATATATATACATACATTTTTTTGTATGTATATTCACTAATAGTTATTGCTTTGACGAATGTCTGCAAGCAAACATTGCCACAAATTCTAAATGCCCTCGTCACACATTTGGATCGGGTATAGCATGAAAATATCGAATGAAAATAAAAGGAAATCAGAATTAAACTGAACTGTACCTGTTGTTGTTGCTTATGTACAAATGTACTTACATATATAAACAAACACACATAGGAGTATAAATAAAAAAATATATACACAACATGGAGGTACATATATGTGAATCTTTAACTTCGCTGGGTAGATGAGAATTGTGCATAATATTGTATATATCCATTAAAAAAGATGACATACATCAATGTGTCCATAAATCATGTTGTTTACAACAAATGTGGATCGTTAAATCGCTTCAAGGAAAAACTTCAACATAATGTCGCTAAACAACGACAATCTGCCCAAACTGTAGACGATGTATCTATAATACGATAATAATAATAGGTAATGGCAATGTCATCCTAAAAACATCAGATTTACTTATATTTTTTTCCATTTGCATCTTAACATTAGTTCTACAATATGTATTGAAGATTAGTTAGAAGCTTAAGAGTGCTAGATATTTATCCAAATACTCCTCCCTCCCCCCATCCCCCCTCCTCCCTCATCCCTCATCCCTCATCCCTCCTTCGTTGTCAGTTGGGAAATGTGAGGATCAACTTTTTTTGTTGAGCGTCCGAAATGAATTGCGCTGAACATGAAAAACTCATCACGATGAAAAGTGACTTGTTCGTTTGTAACCCGCACAGCTGACAGTTTTCCCATTTTCCATTTCCCATTTCGCAGTAGCAAAATTTGCCACATGCACATGAATCATTTGCATAGTGGCCAATAACTAAATGTGTCGTTTGCTAAAAGCATTTAAATGCTATTTGTGTATCTTTTAACATTGTCTGCAATTTTCACGGGGATAGAAAAGGCAAACTGCATTAATAAAAGTCCAGGAAAATTGAGTTCAAGATAAGTGCTTTTATTACGAAAAGGATTAAATATAGATGCAACAATTCTACACGGTAAGTTGCATGATTTTTTTGTAATATTTTGTTATTAAATTAAATTAATATTTTTAATCAATACAATCAATTTTCTTGATTAATCTTAAAATCGATTTAAATATATATGTTACAATTCTACATAGTAAATTCCATGATTTCTTTTGTTGTATAATTTTCTTAATAAATTAAATATATTATAAAATCATATAAGATTATTATTTATTGTTGAATATTTTTATTTGTTGTATATATTACAAAAAAATTTTAATTTACTTTTCCAAGTTTAAAATGAAACAATTCAGCAAAATTCAGCCAATTAACAACACAAAATTCGAATCCAAATTCCATATCATATTCGCAGTATTACTTCTTATAATATATAGTATTGTGTATGGTATATATGTATGTATATATGTGAGTATAGCACACAGGGTATCTTGTGCATTTTAAATGAAAAGAATTTGTATATGAATGCCGGCTAAATTTCGAGTGCCTGATAAAGAATACGAATACTATGTGCCAAGTCACGAATATAATACGTATACTAATATCATATTATAAATACACTCTGCGAAGTTCGATTGGAGTTCGATTTGGCTTTATATGGCTTTTCTCTGAATGGGATAGTTACGAATACATATTTATTTAATATTTTATAGATAGAAACAGATTAGTTGCATCCAAAAATTCAGATTGCCAAACGAGAAAACACTCCCAGCTTGAGGAGATAGCTAAGATCCTCGCATACAAAGAGACTGGAATGCACAATCGGCAAATATCACTTAAGTTAAGTCGATCGGCATCTCCAATTCAGAATTGAGAGTGGTTAAAATTAAAAACAAAAAAAACTACACCAAATAATGCACAGCAAAACATTATCACACAGGCGAAAATCCGCAAACTGCATAATAATGCTACGGCATCTAAAATTCTATTTGGTTTACGGTTACAAGTACCCCAACATCGCAGCATCGCAACATCTACAATACATTTTGCAAAAGAACAAAGTCCTGGAACCAGGAGTGCAAAAATGTGTTGTTTTCTGATGGGATACAATTGAATTTAGATGGTTCAAACAGTTTTAATTTTTACTGGCACGATTTAAAGAAGTCGTAGAGATTTTTACCCACTCGAAGCTGTGGTGGTGCCTCACTCATGATCGGGTCTCCATTCAGTCATCACAAGAGCATCATTATGGAGCGCCAACCAGACCCAAATGCGTTATTCCAACAGGAAAATGCTGCAATACAAAAAACAATTTTAAACATGTCATTTTCAATTTCATAGGGAAAAAGACAAGTGCCTTTCGCCGAGTTTCGCACAGTGTATATATATATATATATAGTTATATATAGTTATATATATATATATATATATATATATATATTTATGTATATGTTGTACTAAGGTGTGTGCGTGTGTGTTATTTATGAGCCTCTGATTGTGCGCCTGCTGCTTAGGTTGGCAACATGTTTGTCGGTACCCAAAGAATATTTATAGAGAGCAAACAATCACAAAAGCTTTCTTTATCAGTGCTCGGGGAAGAGTCGATGTTTCAATCTCAAATACATGTTCAAGATAGATAATATGGAACGTACTACACTTTTATAGCTATTGCATCAAGCAGTTGCCCGATTTACTGGGTTACTTAACTGCTGTCCATCACATAAGGTTCGTAATAAATTCTTACCAATAATACTAAAAGTGTTCTCTGTTTAGCTTTAGATCGATGCTTGTGCAATTTGTTGGAGGAAATAAAGTAGGTGTAACCGGAACTATTTTTTTTACATTCTTAAATTTTCCCAATTTATTTTATATAATTTAATTTTGAATTTTAATTCATTTTAAATAAGTGGAAAATGATGAATAAAATTATGGTTGTTTTCTTTCTCCATTGTTTTGGAGTCTTCTTCCGCTTCTTACAACTTGCAATTTTCAAAATATGTATCAAAATATCTGACGATCTTTGGGCGATTTACGATTTTATCGGTTTGTAATTGTCGACGTTATCGTTTATCGACGATATGAGATAACACCCGTCTGATCCGTCTGCTCCCATAACTGATCCGATTACTATATTAACAGAAATGATTTCGATTTCAAGTTCATGGAGTTCAGCTTGCAACAAGCGAATGCTGCACAAAAATGTGGCACATGAAAAATGGGGGCTGGAGTTGGGGGTTGAGGGTGCTGTCGGTGCCAGTGTCGATTTGGGTTTTAATCAAAAATTAACGTAATAAATAATCATAAAAAATGCATAAATGTCAAATTATAAATTTAGGCAATTCACTCTCTGTGGCACTCTTACGAGCCGAATATTTCGTCTGTCTGCCTCACTCTCTTTGTGTGTGTGTGTGTGTCTGGCTGTGTGTGTGTCTGTCTGTGTTTGTGTGTTAGCAAGATTAATATATCAAAGACCATACAATTATTAAAACTAATGCAGCAAATATTTTGTAAAAATATTTTCAGAAATGGATACAATTTGGCATAAGCAAAACACCAGAAACACAAACCAAATGCTACGAAAATCAAAACGCTATTAAAATTTTCCCACCCCCTCCCCCGCTGAAAGCTTTTTGATGTAGGTCGTCGAAATTGCAATTAGCGGCGACTGCATTTTTGGTCAATTCACAGACCGAAAAGCATCAACCACACAACAATAACACACACAGACAGACATTAGCTAACGGGCACCTCTGCTGTGCGTGAAACAACCACACACAGAGTAGGAGAGTGGGAGAGGGAAATACACACAGACAGAAAGAAGAAGCAGTTGTAGAAGGGAGCGAGACAATATTCCGTATTCCCTTTTCCGTTGCTGACCCTCGCCAACGTCACGAGGGCGTCAAATGCCGACAGTAGTCAGACAAACGTTGACACTGACGCTGACGCTGACGCAGACTGAGCCACGCCCCGGCGTCTGCGTTGCCTCTCCCCACACATCAGCTGGTATTTGCAATGAGAGCTTTCATCTACTACTACGACTACTTGATGAGTGCGAATGCTTTTACGAGTACTACAGCCTGTGCTGTGAGTACTACGACGGATGCAATCCGCCCCCCTGCATTACGCTAGCATGCGCCCTTCCCTTACCTTACCCAATCGCCCATTGAGCTGCAGCTTACTTCGCGCCAAATGTGAAGCTCAATTGGAAAGAGTATTGTTCTCAACACACACACACACGCACACACATACACTGTTTCTCTTTTTTGCCGGTCTAACTAAAGCTTTTTGAGTGACTCTCTCTCTCTCTCTCTCTCTCTGACTCTCTCGCCTCGTTCTCTCGAGTGATTGAGTTGCTTTGAGTGAGAGTTTGGAGCGTTTGTATTTGTGCTTTGAGTGCTTGAGTGCCACAAATGTTGCAGCAATATTGTTGCCAGCGCTTTCCAGCAACTTTCCGGTGTATCAGCAACAAATTACATTTCTATTATTTGATGGGATATTTTAAAAGCACGCAATTCGTATGTATTTTTAAATTTCACAATTTTAAACACATTTCATATATGATAAAAGAAAATTTCTTTAGTCATCCACTAAATGAATCCTAAGCCTTCCAAGTGAATTTCCATTGCATTGATTTGCGTTCTATTTGCAGCAGTCCAAAACGGTTCCAGTCGTCATATGAATAATTACAATGGAAAGCGCGACGACTCAAATGGACAGTTACGTATGTAAATACGTACAAAAATCGGTGTGCGTGTGTATGTGTGTGTGTGTGTGTGTATGCAGTTATTTATGCGACACATTCACTATACGAAAGTCGTCAAGTCAAGCTTTAAATACTTATGTAAAAAAGCAAAAACAAACAAAAACCAAATCGCAGGCAAAATAGTTATTTTTTTCTTTCTTTTTTTTACGCTTAAGTCGCACATAAAAATGGTTTTGATTGTTGATTTACTTCTTCTTGCTCTTCCAGCTCTTTAGCTTTCCAGCGCTTCCAGCACTTCGCTCTCTTTGTTGTCCTCGATCAATGCAGAAATGCAGCAAACAGTAATTGATAAATTTGTTTTATTGCTGCACTTTGTCCATGTAACTGGCACTGCTTGTTGTACTCTCTTTCTCGTTCTCTTTCTCTTTCTCTCTCTTGTCTATTTTTTGTGAATGAATGCACACACACACACACACACACACACACACACACACACATAGGAATTGCTGTTGACAATCGATCGCTGTAATTGCTATTGTTGTTGTTGTTGTTGTTGTTCGTTTGCTCGTTCGTTTGAATTCCCTTTGAAATGCAGCACGAGGTCAGCGCACAGAACGAAAGACTTTGGACACAAACCTCAAGCGGCAGTGATGCGTGGCATAAGCGCCAACAGGGCCAAA
This sequence comes from Drosophila anomalipes, assembly GCA_035041615.1. NCBI lineage: Eukaryota > Metazoa > Arthropoda > Insecta > Diptera > Drosophilidae > Drosophila > Drosophila anomalipes. Next base: position 10,489,335 of record JAWNKZ010000254.1, read on the forward strand.
AGCGACGCCGGCAGAGATCGCAATGCAAACAATACAAACAATGCCCAAAAGCTGCCTCTTTCTGCCCTTTACCCATTCTATGCGGATGATGGGGAGCATTTTTTGCCAAATAATATTTATACTTGCTGACAAGCTGAATTGTTATAAATAATTCATGAATTTAGCTGGGCAAACTGCAATTTTTCTTTTCTTTTTTTGCAATTTATTTCCATAATTATTAATTTTGTTTTACAAATACGTCAGCAAAAGTGTGTGTTTGCCCCACAGTGCAATGAGTGCGCGCCACAGCTGCATGTGGCTGTGTGTGTGTGTGTGTGAGTTGTGTTTTTTTTTGTGCAAATTACGTCACTTCCTGTGGCAGCCGCCTGTGGCATGTAAACAGCGCCAAATCCATTGACACAGAGCTGCGTTTTATGAATGAAAATGCAATTTCTTCGCACTGTGTGTGTGTGTGTGTGTGTGTGTAGCTTATTTGTGTGTATTGGCGGCAGTTGGGCCTTGTGTGTATTATTTTGATCACAATTTAATTGATTCACTCGATGCGGCTGCAATAAAAAAAATATAATGCGACAACTATTTGATCGACAGCAATTTTGTTGACAGCATTTTTTAAGTTTTTTTTATTATTTTTTTTTTGGTTTTTCAGCAACTATGATCAAAATGCATAAAAAATACTCGGAATATTCGAGTGACCAAAATGGGTAAATTGGTTTTGTGAAATGTTTGGCTTGGATCTATTTTGACTAATCGAAAAGAGATAAATCTGAGATGAACACAGAGTATTCTGCAGTCGGCTACGCTCGTTCCAATTGTTGCTTGCGTGTGAGCGTGCAATTTTGCAATTAACTTGCAATTTAATGTAATTTTAATTAAATTATAGCAATCAAGTAACCATTTTTGTCTGACATTGTCTGGAAATAAGAAACCACACAAAAAATTAGATAAATCTATCGATAAGCAAGCTGATCGTCGACATGCTTAAAATGTCCATATATATATATATATATATATTTATTAAATTGCTTTAATCTCGGGCAAATATATCGATATCGACATATTAAGAATAATCGAATATCGATTAATGTGGGCAAATAATTTTGAAAACAGCATTTTTTATTTTTATATTAAAGAGAACTCGTTTATCGATATCGATATACATATATATCGATATATTTTGCATGAGTTGTGTTAATATACTTTCTGCCTAAATGACAAATAACAACGGGCGTAACCGACTGCGAAATACTTTGATACCACAAAAAATACCAGCTGTAGCCAAGAAAGACCGATCTTTGAAAACGTTTTTTTAATAATTAATCGTTCAAGCTTGGCTTTAAACTTCTGGTAGATATAGGCTTTTGTGAACTATTTCGAGGGCGGGAGTGGGCGTGGCCGAGAAGAAATGTTGGAAGAGTTTCCTCCATCCATCCATCCTTACAAGTTTGATAACTGAAGCTCTGAAATTACCCAAAATTTTTGAAGGATATTTGAAGGGTGTTACTAGCAGTTGAGATATATGTTTTTATCGTTTTTTCCTATCAATCTCTTAGGTTAGGAGTTACCAGTAACATACTTTCAAAATTTGCTGACTCCAGCCTACAAATTGTGGAGGAAATGCGGATTTCACATTTCCAGGGCCGAAGTTCCTGGCGGCGACGCTTGTGGGCGTGGTCTGGAAATGTACAGTGTCTCACCGTTCATTCGGACCAGTGTCTAGCAAAAAATGTAAAGTGCTATAAAGTTTAAACAAAGAAACAAACGCAAAATGTTTAAATGCCAGTTGTTTCATGTTACATCACGTTTGAAAAAGAAACTTTGGTTTTTATTAAAATATTAATTAATTAATTAAAATTAGTCGAAAACTGAAAACATATCCAAAATACGTGTCAACGTTTATTTGGGACAGTCTTAAAAAAGTAACATATTTGCCGTATAAAAGCTTGAATAAGGATGTTAATACTTAGATGATATCCTCTAGCCTTAACAACTTCCCTTAACCTATTATTCATGGAAGATAGCAGCTTCCGGGTAGTTTCTGGACTGTTTTTGCTCCACTCATCCAGCAGAGCATTCTTGAGATCGGATCTGTGATTCCTGATGTTATTTTCCAGCAGAGCCCACAAATTTTTAATAACATTTAAGCCTGGAGACTGGGCCAATGGAATTATCATGTGGGGGCAGGTCCAGATAAGCCAGGACTGTACTAATCCGGACTTACGCTTTGGTTGTTGTCCTGGTCGTTGGCCTGGTAGAACCGGAAAGTACGTCGGATTCCTAGCTTCTCGGCACTTTGGAGTACATTTTCCTTTAATATATTGAGGTACACGTTCTAGTCCATTGTTGTTTCAGTGGACACCAAATTTCGGACGCTGGCTGCCGAGATACATGCCCATACCAGGACACTTCCTCCGCCGTGCTTGCCTGCTGCCTTTAGGTTTTTGGGACTCAACTCAGTATTGGACTGTCGCCACACATAATTCCGTCCGCCCGAGCCAAAAATGTTGAATTTGGACTCATATGAAAATATGACTGTGTTCCAGAACTCCAAATCCTTGTCCAAGTGGGTTTTGGCGAACGTCATCCTAGTCCCTTTATTTTTTGCGCCTATAAAGGGCTTCCTCCGTGGTACTCGGGCATGAAAGTCATGGTTGCGCAGAACCTGGCGCACAGTTTCCACACTGCGCTTTTTCCCCATTTAATCCTCCACCTGTTGAGTCAGTTTTGGAGCCGATAGCTTGGGATTTTCCCATATTTTCCTGATGATCCTCCGCTCATCCTGTTCGGTGAAAATCTTGTTTGGTGCAATTCTGCCCTTGTCCTCTATCCGATTTTGGTCGACGAAGTGCCGAATGATATAATATACAGTTGACTTGCTTAGATTGACCATTTCAGCTATTTGGCGATGTGAATATCCGATCTTGAAGTGTTCCAGGATGAGATTCCGTTGTTGAATGGTAGTCCGTTTGCCCATAGTCCTTGTTGGCTGGTTGCACCCAGGATGCAGGATATAACTAATCTGACTACGAAGGATTGGTCTATTTATACCGAAAATAATCAACTTGACGTAAAAAATCCGGGTTTTATGGCACCCAGGTGTCCATAATGCCACTGTCCCAAATACGCGTTGACCAAAAATGTAGGTACTTTTTTACTTAACCCGACCTAGCAGGTGGGGAAACCCCAGTTTATTGGGATCATATATTCATTTTGGTGGTTAATTTATGTACCTGCCATCGGTCTTTGGAATTTTTGAAAAATAATGTATAATTAGTTTATGGCAGGCAATTTAAATTTTTGCTGGACACTGGTCCGAATGAACGGTGAGACACTGTATACGCCGATTGTTGGAGGAGTTGTTACCAGCAAGTTGTCATCCAAGTTTGGTGACTCTATCTTTAAAATTGTGGGAGATATGCGGTTCTATCGCCTTACACTAACTTAAAAATCGGCTTTGGCGATAACAGTTTGTGATCGATTCTTAAAGGCGGCTACTAATTATCGATTGCGACTGACAGACGGGCATTGCACGAATCCAATATACTTTGATACCTACGGTATCAGAGTATAGAAACAGCGGACAATTGCATGTTGATTGAGCTGCTTCACTGAAAGATCAACAACAACAATAAAAACAACAACAACAACAACAATTACAATTACAATTGCAACATGGAACAGGCAACGCCATTGTCATTGAGGGCGAGTGTTAACCAATTTTGTATTATTGCATTTGGAGAGTTCATTGATCGAAATCGAAATCGAAATCAGAAGTGGAGATGGAAATGGAAATGGAAATGCAGGCTGTCGTTGCGATCAGAACGTGGCACATGCAGCGGCTGCACCAATGAATGCAACCGGCTACAAACTGAGCAACTGAGAAACTGAGAAACTGTGTCACTGGGTTACCAACTTAGCTGGCGACGGCAGTGTTAACGTGGCTCACATTGTCTCGGCCAATAGCCCGATGGCAAACACAGTCGCAGTCGCAGTCGCAGTGTCCCACTCTCAGTCCCACTCCCACTCCCAGTCCCACTACCACTCCCAGTCCCAGTCCCAGTCCCACTCTCAGTCGTCCCTCTCCACGAAAAGACGACGACGAGTTTTGCTAGTCAGCAACTGTTATGCGGTTTTTTTTGCTCCCTTTGGGCCCAAATGGCCAATTAACTTATCTGATACAGGCAACAAACGGCAATCGGCATGCGGCAGCAAAAACAATGCCTGACGTCTTTTGTCTACGATCCTCGCCTAGGCCAACACACAGACACCACAAAAAAACAATATACATATATATATAAATATATACATGATTATATATGTGTGTGTGTGTGTGTGTGTGTGTGTGTGTGTGTGTGTGGCATGTATCCGCATTGTTGCCAAGCCGGCAAACAGCTAACGGCCTCTGGGCCAAGTCGCTGGCTGCGTCGCTCTGTCTGCCGTGGCAATCTTTCAGTTTGGGCGGCTGGCAACGGATTGGATCGCATAAGTTGCGGCTTCAATTCAATTGAAGAACAACAGCAACAACAGCAACAACAATCGCAACAACAATCGCAACACCAACAACAACAAAAAGATCAGCTAGAAACGGGTTTCCATGCGACTCTGGCGGGAATGCAAAAGATTTTGCCTTTGATTTTTCTAGGTGGGCCCCAACAGTTTTTACTTTCGACAAGCTCCCCCTCTCCCCCCCCCACTCCTCCTCCACAATGCTGGCGAACTTGGATTCCAATGCGGCATTTCTTATTATCTTTTTCTTCTTTTTTTTTTTAAACAGAATATTTGACACAAATGTTCACAAACAACTTTAGATGATATAATTTAAGGCTTTTCCTTGTTGCCACATGTTGCAGATCTGGCATAATTGTACGCATAAACGTGACGCTATTCAAAAATTACTTAATTCGAAAATTATTCACACAAAGGATTAAAAATACAAATAAATACTTTATATTTATACTCCGGTTTTTATACTTAAAAAAATAAAAAATAAATAAATAAAAAATAAATAAAAAATTACATATTAAGTATACGCCGATTATTATTGTTTTTCCTTTGTTTTTTTTATTTTAAACATTAATCATTGAAAGAAGTTAACGCTTATAGCGCAAACATAAAGATGGTCTTAACAAATAATTCATAGCATTAAGCAAATACTTTGCACATTAATTCATTAATATTTTTAGAAGATTTTTCTTGCCTGACAAAAAATATAGTTCAAAATTCTCTTTGTCTTTATTTGTTTGATCTATATTTTTTGTTAAATATCGAAATTTGTTCGCTGTGAAGTGTGAAATCTTTCATTCCAATTTTGAATTCAGTTTCAGGTATAGCTTTGATTGTTTGCGGCATCCAGCTGAATGTGCCACAACTGAAAGAATTCTGGCTGCTCAAGTGCCCAGTTTAATATAGCTGCTGTGGCACGTAAACATTTCTGTTTTGCTGCAACCCACTCGAATTTCAAAGACAACGATTTTCCATAAAATTCCGAAAATATCAAAACTACACGAAAAACTCTTAGGCCTTTAACAGTTTTAGCTTCAAATGAAAATAGGCGTTGCAGGCATTGTTTTTGTTGTTGCTGCTGATGCTGCTGCTGCTGCTGCTGCAAGCGTTGCTTTGTTGCACGTCAATCAAAATTGCATTTTGCTTTTCAATTTCCACCAGTTTTTCTTGTGGCAGGCGTCTGGCGATGTGAAGAAAGCGCTCCACCAGCAGCGTGACACAACGGAAAACCAGAAAAGCTTGTGCCTCATATTGGGAAAAACTTCAAATACAGAAAGCCGAAAGTGGCGTGCACACACACATACACACACACCCATACACACACACACACATACACACACTTACACACACACACACACACACACACACACACACACATATGTATATGCCAACAACTGTCGTCGCAGCAAGGCATTAATTATGCCATCAACAAACCGTCGACGCAGTAGACATATCCTGTTGACAACACACACACACACACACACACACACACACACACACACACACACACACACACACACACACACACACACACACACTTACACACACACACTCATACACACAGTTAGAAAAGTTTTTCGCATGGCCAACGGAAGTCACGTCGCTGTCGCCGTCTGCCTGAAGTTATCCAGTGAAAATGCACATCGCCAACCACTTATTAAATAATAAAAAAAAAAGCCAATACACTGAGAAAAAACCAATTTACCTACATTTTAGTAAATCAAAAATTACGAATTATGTCGATTTTCTCTGTTATTTTTAGCAATATTTTCTATTATAAAGAAAAACATTTTTAATAAGTAGAAATGCATTTTGTAGAAAAAATCATTTCCTTGGCTTGAAAGAAGCCATAACCATAAAATTTAGAAATTAAATTACTAAAATGTAGGTCGATTTTTTTGATGAGTGTACGCAAGCATTTGACATTTTCAATTAACAGCGAGACCAGTCCACAACCCACCCATTTCCCACCCTGTTTCCCTAGTCCATGCCACCTTTCCCACGCCCCTTCTGTGTGCCAACTTTTGTTATGTAATATTTACGGGATGCCTTTGACAGGGAAAAACAAAAAGAATATTGAGAAATCATTCATTGATATTGATTCGAGTCCATTGTTTTCAGCATGAGAAACCTTGAATTAAATTTGTTGTCTTCTTGCTTTACATTTGCATGAGAATGGATTAGTTTCAGCTTGCAGATTATAATTTTAAGTTAATTTTCTTAATTTCAGATGTTCTAAACTCTAAACTCAACAATGCTTCAAACAAGATTCATTAAACCTATATTCAAATATGAAAACATGCATTCGATTTAGACTAGCATTTTCTCCGAGTGTACATAGACTGGTTTTAAGTGCGAGTCGTGATCCTTACAATAATAATTTAATTAATATTATCAGTTTTTATCTATATATCTTATAATAATTGGATTACGTGCAGAAGGTGATCGTCGTCGGTCTTTTAATTTTATTAATTATTTAAATTATGCATTTCGCAAAGACAAATTCAAAAACGCCAATCAACCGCGAAATGTTCAGAATGTGAATGTGGGAAATGTTTCGTCTAGTGGAACCAGGCTGTTCGATCATTCTCGACTGTGTTGTAAAATTAATTGCAAGTTTTTCTAGCATGACATTTTTCATTTCGTCTAAATACTGCTTGCCATATCGCCAAAGTCGGGTAATAAATGCTGAAGATCTAAAAGACACAAAACAAAACAAAATCAACAAAAAAATCAAATGTTTTTGCCTTGTTGCTCGTTGTGTGGAAAATGTTGCCCCGTTTTCGAATAAACATTTGTTGCATAAAAATAAAATAAGATCCAGGGAAATATACGCGTGGCTACAAATATATACATATATATATATACATATATATATATATATATATACAGATTGTTGTGCATGTTGAGGCGCTGACAAATATAAATTCCATTTGATTCCATTCTAGCTTAAAAATAACCTGAGCACACACAACGCGTTTGACTTTTTGGAATTTTCCGGCAGACGCCCGGCCAAATAGCTTTTGGGGAGCAAAAAAAAAAATAAAATAAAAAAAAAATTGAAAACTGTCGCATAAAACTCGGTTAATTTATGTGCGTCCTATGGCAACAGCAAAAGCGGAGCTGGCCAAACCAATTTTTGTGCTTGCAGCGAAGATCGCCTTTCAGGTATATGCATTGACCCCACCACCCCCTCCACAAGCAACCCCGCCCACTTTACCTCTGCTGATGGGTAAGTCGACGCCGACGCCGACACCGTTGACGTTGACGTCGACGTCGCTCTCTGCCAACGTTCTGGGCGATTAGTTGCTTAAAAATAGCGCAGACATGCGGAAGATGAAGATGCTGAAATGCCTTCTTCTTCTTCTTCTTCTTGCTGTTGTTGTTGTTATTGTTGTTGTTGTTGTTGCCGTGTGTGTTGCTGCTGATGCTGCTGTGGCTGCGGCTGCTGTGTCTTTTGGTTGCCAGGCCATTGCGGCGACACGTCGCCTCTGTTGTCTCCGTCTCGGCGGACGCCCACTCGCCTGTCTCCCTGTCTCTCTGTCCGACTGACTGTCTGTCCGTGTGTCTGTCCGTGTGTCTGTCCGCGTGTCTGTCGGTCGGTCTGTCTGCATGTTACCCGCTACACAACAAAAATATTTGTCACTAATCCTACATAAAACTATTTTGGTGTTAATAATCTGCTTCCGCAAGCTGACGCCGTCACACACACACACACACACACACACACACACACACACACAGAGACATATCATTTCTATTCATATGCCTAACAATAGGCAATTCGGCAATTCAATCTGTCAACTGACTGAATGATCTCCACCCGTACCCCATCCAGACTCACTCGCTCTCTGACATTGACATGCTGCAAGCGAATTATAATAATGATTTCCCATCTTAAGCCATCTTCATCTTAATCGTTGGCCTACCGCTTACATATAATCAATTAATCCTATATATATATATATAAGTCGGGCCCATAATTGCCATTCAGCCAACTTTGAAATCTTGGGCGTTTGAGTCAATCCAAATGCTCTTAAAGCTATATAATAATCAGCATGATATCCTGTAGAGGGTATTATGTATTATTCTTAAGATTTCTTATTTAAAGTTTTTTTTTAAATTACTTTCACAAATACCATTTTATGCGAAATTATTTCTAATACTGAGCGCATTCATCTAAAGAACCCTTTTGATTTATATTATAAATAGTGTTATTAATTTTCAAGCTGAATCGACTTTGGTTTTTCTGAAACCTAAAAATTCTCTTTGCCACCTTTAATCGGCTGGTATTATACGGAAATCGGAGCATTCCGCAGTCAGTTAATTTTTATTGCAAATCAAATACGTAAAAAACGTTTGGAAGAATCTCGGAATCTTTGCCGGAATTTCGATAGTGCAACAGATTTAAATGAAATGTGATATCGTAATTGGGAACAAAATTGGAAATTTATGTTTTCGTTTTCGAAAGGCAACATTTTTAAAATTTATAATGCTATCCCGAGAAGCAAAAACTTTTTATGGTTACTAAAAATAATTTACGGAAATAATATTGTAAAATTAGAAACAGAATTGAGTTATTTGGTTCTTTGCTAAAGAATGGTTTCTTGATGGGTTCGAGCGGAGTTGCGATCAGTTTTCCTTGGCAAGTCAAATGTGTCACGAACTGGCTGCAAGCGTCTGCTGCACACTCTCGAAAGTGTGTGTGTGTGTGTGTGTGTGTGTGTGTGGATAACTCTTCAACCAACTGAGTGGAACAGTTACATAGTACATGGCCAGTCTGCTCATAATTTCCATGGAGTCATTCCTCATTCATTAAATGATCGCCAAAGCCAAAGCCAAAGCCAAAGCGGATGAAGTTGAGTGAGAAGAAAACAAAGAAAAGAGAAGAACTAAAATGGAAACCAGAGATACACAGAGACAGCTCAGCTCTGCAGTTTGGCTGCCCACAGCACTTCCAGCACTTCTCCACCTCTCCATTAACTATACACTGACTGCCTGACTGCCTGACTACTCACCACCTTCTCAAACCGGCATTGGCATTGGCACTGGCTCTGGCACTGGCTCTGGCACTGGCTCTGGTACTGGCACTGGCACTGGCACTGGCTCTGGCTCTGGCACTGGCACTGGCACTGGCACTGGCACTGGCTCTGGAATCCCAGGCAGACCGTTTTTTATTTTTTTATTGTTTTTTTTTTTGTTGATGTTTTTTATTTTGTATTTTTTGTCTTCTGTCTTCTGTTTTGTGTTTTGTGTTTTGTTTCACGTTTTGGCATGGCATTAACCTGTAGAACTCCTTTCACTTTACATTCTAATACCAAAAAGTTTACAGCATTCGCATTCTTAAGTTTTCGATCTGTGTGCTATGGGGCGAGAAGCTTACGATCCCACCAACAACTTAGCCAACAGCTCGTTATGGGTCATCGTCATCGCCATTGCCATTGCCATCGCCATCGCCATCGCCGTCGCCGTCGCCGTCGCCTTCGTCTGCGTCTTCGGCCGGCATTCTTCTGGCGTCTGTCGTCCAGGCGAGGGCTTTAGAGAGCCAAACCGGAATACCTGATGAATGTTAAGCTTGTGGCCAATGGGGCTGACTGTTGTTTGCCCTATGAAATAAACATGAGCGACTGGCCAAAGAACAATATATAACAAAATGTACGCGATGCCAAAGACCAATATTAAAGAGCGCATATCGATTGAAATTGGAATTGCGGCCAAATGCGATGGCACAAATAAAATATTGAATTGCCCAATTGATTATTAACTACAACAACAACAACAACAAAAGAAATAGTAACTGCCCATTCTCCATTCACCACCTCCCCCAACTCCCCTCAACTCCCCCAACCCGCCCATGCAGCCCCATGCACAGTTGGAGGTAGGCGGTTTCAATTTGATTAAAGTGGATGTCAATAGTTGGGAGGTGTAATTAATTTTGTTCGATACACATTGGCAGGTAAGAAATTATTTCAACTGCTCTCATTTTGTTTGTTTGTTTTAGTTTTTTATTTTTTTTTTAATTACCAAATGGAAATTTAAAAGAGATTTCAATTCCAACTTACACGCGCCAAAAAGCGACTCAATTTTAAAAATTAGATAGGAGCAGGCCAAGAGGCACCCAAAACTGGAGCACTGCTGATAAGAGCCATACCAATACACTCAGTATATATACCTATAACCATAACTAGAACCATAACCATACCCATACCCATACCAAGGCTTCGCCCTTTCTCCATTGTGGGGCGGATGGAAAGAAGCGATCTAATAAATAAAACTACAAATATGATTGCAGTTACTGGGCTGCTTGATAACTGTTACACACACACACACACACACACACACACACACACACACACACACACACACACACACACACACTATGGCACTCACCTACACACGCAGATTAAATGTTGATTAGGGCGTTGACAGCAGCAGCATCAGAACTTCTGATAACGCCAACTGTGATAAAAACAATACTACTCACATACATGATATATATATATATATATATATATATATAAAAATATATATTGCCATATACTACACTCAGAGAAAACAAAATCAGCTCAACATATTTTTTCCAGAAAATGACTTTCGAAAACTGAATATTTTTCTTAATATCAAGCTAGATTTTTTCTAAAGTTTACAGAAAAGTTTTGGCAATTAAAGAGTGCATTTTTTAATAGAAAAGATCACAAAATAAATAAAGCTACAACATTTTTTCGTACATATGGAAATTATTTATGGGAACTTGGAAAAACTTTCTTTTGGTTAATAGATATTTTCTAAATTTTGGGTAAATTTTTTGCTGAGCAAATTCAAAGCAAAATCAGATCGGTACCAGTTTGAACGATTCCCATACGCCTCGACTGCAAATGAATCAGCGGAATTAAGGAGATCCACAAACATTACTTAGCCAGAAAGTAACTTTGTGAATTTTAGATTAAAACTAAATTGAAATTTGCAAACACGTTTTTTTCTTTAAAGATTTATTTGTAAGAAATTCGATTATCATCTGCCACAGCGACAATTTGGTCAAAAGTGAACCGATTTTCAAAAATATGAATATGAATTCGACGTGTAAAATAACACAGTATTCGAATTCTCAGTTACTTACTGAGAACATTGCTTGTGTTATTCGAGTATTTAGCGTTTTTTTTGGTTGGTTCTTGTATTTTTGCTTGGGGGGGGGGGGGGCGGGGCGAAGAGCGGGCAACAATTTGCGCGAATCCACTGTGAATGTGTGTGAATGTGTGTGAATGAGTGTGAATGAGTGTGAATGGTACGGTGGGTGTTTTTTTTTTTTTGTGATTTCGATGTGTTGAATGTGTTGAATGCGAGCTGGCTCTCATTTTTCAAGTGTATTCAAATTCCCATAATCATCGTTTTCGCCCCATGTAATAAATCTAATTTCCCACAGCAGCCAGATCACAATGCGTTCAAAGGGTTCAATAAACGACCCCAAAAGTGTGTTGTGAAGTGCCTGTGTGTGGACTCCATTGAGTACCACTCGCTGTGTAGTAACCCGGATTTACTTGGAGTGCGACGAGTGTGCAAGTGTATGTAGAATGATACATCAAGAACATAGAACAATGTACTCGCTGCTCACTGCTCACTGCTCACTGCTCACTGGTCACTGCTCACTCTGTGTCTCTGCGTCTCTGCGTAATATGGCCATGTCTGGTCGTTATCGTGGGCCAGTTAAATCAATGTCAGGACGGCATTCAATGGACTGCAGATGACTTCATCGCAGCAGACGCGGTCTGATGTCTCTAAGCCTGTTAGCCCCATGCGAGGCTTTTGGGCTTACAATGTTGAACTGGAACTGAACCTGGCGCTGTTTGCTGTTTGCTGTTTGCTGGTAGCTCCAGTAGCTCGGGCCAAGACAATGACAGCCAATTACATATGATAACAGACAGTTTTGTAACAACCAGTTTCGTCAGCTGCCAATCAAAAGTGATTATGATCGCACAACAAAACAAGACCAAATAAAACAAAAAAAAAACAAAAATAAAAACAAAAAAAAACTCGTCCACAATTCTAGCCCACCCCACCATAAACCAAATCCGAGCTGCGACTCCGACTCCGACTCGGACTACGGCTCCGGCTCCGGCTCGAACTGCACACCCTCACACACACACCAGTGACCAGCACCAGCACCAGCTTGGCAGAGTTAGACTTTGTGTTCAGCTACCAATCGACGCAGCATAAGTCATAAAATCAACAATAAACAAGCTGAAAACGCAGCTAAATGACTCTACAACGCCAACTTTGGGCGTCATGGTCATTGAACACCGCTCTGTGCAACTATGGGGCCCGAGTCTTGGTCTTGGTTTTGGTCTGAGTCTCAGTCTCAGTCTCAGTCTCAATCTCAGTTTCAGTCTCAGTCTGGACAAGGGTCTGGGTCTGCGGGCTGTTGCCGTTTGTTGTCGAGTCGGGTGTGCGTGCCAGACGACGCGTGTTGACATTAGCTCTTAAAATTTATTAGTTTTTATTGTCATTGCGGCTAGCGTTATGCTCTTAGGTTGGGCCCCTGCCTCGGGCGGGGCCAATGGGATAAGTCGTCAACGGGCATAGTCAAGTCATTGCAATGGTCTTATCAACAGCACCTATGACAAACTGAAAATTACACATTACACTATAATAATAATAATGATGAAAAAGTTCACAGATTAATTATTGCTGACCAGGTTACTTTTTATGTGCTTTCATTATACCCAAAAACTTTTTTAAATCCCTGTAAATTAGAGATCTGCAACGATCTGAAGGCTTATGAGCTGCGTCATACAAGATCTATTGTACTACAAAGCCTCAGAGCCAAGTTTTTATATATACATATATCTAAATGCCAACTTTTCGCAAACAATGTCTTTAATATATTTATGCTCAATATTTGAATAGTAATAATTATAATAATAGTTTAAATAATCGCACAGTTCCGGTTAATATTATAGAGACCATAAGCATCCAAGTTTCACTAGTTCGATTGTTCCTCATTGCAGTTCCTCTCTCGTCTCGGATCGATTTCGGTTGGGAAGTATTAATAAGTCAATTACTTCTCACCTCCAACGACCATGGTGGTTAGGAAGTAGAATACGGACCAGCTGATATATTTGACGGGATCACCGGAGCCCTCGATCTGAGTTTCGAGGAACTCCGAACCATACTTGGCCATAAAGGATAGGAAGGCCATGGCGCCCATCAGCCAGCTACCCTCGTTGACGGCCAGATAGGATAGTGATGTTATGTTGCCCAGAATGGTCAAGAGCTTGAGCGTTTCGACAACTTCATCGCCTTCCCCGTCACCCTTGCCCTGGATGAGACCCACCAGGATACAGATGGCCATGGGTACGATGAAGAGGCCATGGCCCAAAGCAATATTGTTGCCATCGCCACCAAGGAAGAGCTCTATGTTGACCAGTGGCAAGGGGACTATCTCCAAAAAGCTATTACTTATCTCCTTGGCGCTCTTCGACGTTTCATTGCCAGTGAAACAGTCGATCAGACCAAATAACCCATGACAAAAGCCAATCACGCATGCGGAGAACGCATATGGATGCTCCGAGGGCCCCACGGCATAGAATCCATATCCGGTAACGCCGCACAGGACTAAGTTCAGTACACCTGATACCGCTGAATTGTCCGACATTTTTGGGGTGATTAACAAAGTGGAGCCAAAAGCGAATTGGATATTAATTTTAAAAATGTACAATGTAACGAACTTTAATTTTACTTATTACGGAATAATTCTTAAGTGTATTTTAATTTTATTATTTTATCTCTCGACTGACCGAATTGTGAAATTTGTTTTGTGAAAATGATATTATCCCAGTTGGGATATGTCACCGACTGCTGCGATTGAAGTTAGCCAACCCACTTGACATTTTTCCACTCGGGCAAGTCAAGCAAAAAGTATTGAAAATAATATCGGGATTATCGTGGTTATTCGGAATTTACTCTTGCGGTTTTTCATACCCTGAGTGGGTTCCAATGAGTAAAAAGGGTATACCGAAGTGGTGTAGAAGTAACAGGCAAAAGAAAGCATATCCGATCCCATAAATTCTGGCAGTTATCAACGCATTGCGAGCTTACAAAGGTGTCTCAAATATGGTATGGCAATTTTGATAAATAAGCTGTAAAGGACCAATATGGTAAAAATATATTCTGTACCGGGGCATGCCGGCATTCCGGGTAATAAGGTTGCTGGCATTCACGACAGGAACGGAGCCAGCTGACATTTCTCTGGTCGTGAATCATTTTGTGGACTCGATCCACAAGTAGTAGAAGTACTGGCAAGCTTCTCACGCAGCCACCAATAGCAGAAAACCACTAGGATATGACAGATATAATGGAAGTCGCACCATTCGCTATCTGAATATGTGAAAGAAATCTCTTCTGACGGCATATTGCAGTTTGCTCAGCATCTACACAAGCTAAAAACTGTGGTAAATTTGCCTTGAAATTGATAAGACTTCAAAACACATCCTGGAAGATTGCCGGGCAATCAGCAGACTGAGGCTCTCTCAGCTAAGTGCCTATGCCCTAAACGATAGTAAAATCGGAGTCCCAAGGGAGTCCCAAGGGTTTGGTAGCACAAGGACATCGGGATAGTCCATAATGATTTACGGGTTTTGATCATACATAAGTTCTCTTTGTTATATAAGGTCTGTTGTACTACGCAATTGAATCTTTTGAAATCGAGATGGCTTATGTAATCTCTTATAATATTGTCTAACACTACACAGGAATTACTATGCTATCAGCATTTCCCCATGCTATCAGCAGGTTAGAATTATCTATTGCCTGTTGTTTAGGATACAAATACATATCCAGTAGCTTTTATTTTTACTATAGACAAATCTATAATTAATATCCGTAATAATTAAATAACCGCATAGTTCCGGTTAATGTTATAGGGTCCATAAGCATCCAAGTTTCACTATTTCGATTGTTCCTCATTGCAGTTCCTCTCTCGTCTCGGATCGATTTCGGTTGGGAAGTATTAATAAGTCAATTACTTCTCACCTCCAACGACCATGGTGGTTAGGAAGTAGAATACGGACCAGCTGATATATTTGACGGGATCACCGGAGCCCTCGATCTGAGTTTCGAGGAACTCCGAACCATACTTGGCCATAAAGGATAGGAAGGCCATGGCGCCCATCAGCCAGCTACCCTCGTTGACGGCCAGATAGGATAGTGATGTTATGTTGCCCAGAATGGTCAAGAGCTTGAGCGTTTCGACAACTTCATCGCCTTCCCCGTCACCCTTGCCCTGGATGAGACCCACCAGGATACAGATGGCCATGGGTACGATGAAGAGGCCATGGCCCAAAGCAATATTGTTGCCATCGCCACCAAGGAAGAGCTCTATGTTGACCAGTGGCAAGGGGACTATCTCCAAAAAGCTATTACTTATCTCCTTGGCGCTCTTCGACGTTTCATTGCCAGTGAAACAGTCGATCAGACCAAATAACCCATGACAAAAGCCAATCACGCATGCGGAGAACGCATATGGATGCTCCGAGGGCCCCACGGCATAGAATCCATATCCGGTAACGCCGCACAGGACTAAGTTCAGTACACCTGATACCGCTGAATTGTCCGACATTTTTGGGGTGATTAACAAAGTGGAGCCAAAAGCGAATTGGATATTAATTTTAAAAATGTACAATGTAACGAACTTTAATTTTACTTATTACGGAATAATTCTTAAGTGTATTTTAATTTTATTATTTTATCTCTCGACTGACCGAATTGTGAAATTTGTTTTGTGAAAATGATATTATCCCAGTTGGGATATGTCGCCGACTGCTGCGATTGAAGTTAGCCAACCCACTTGACATTTTTCCACTCGGGCAAGTCAAGCAAAAAGTATTGAAAATAATATCGGGATTATCGTGGTTATTCGGAATTTACTCTTGCGTTTTTTCATAGTGGGTTCCAATGAGTAAAAAGGCTATAATGAAGTTGTGCAAAAGTATGTAAACGGTAAAAGAAAGCATCTCCGATCCCATATGTATATCAGGATCAATAGCCCATTCGATCTAGCCATCGCCGTCTTTCTTTCCGTCTGTATAAACCAGCCAAATTCAGAGATTATAATGAACAAATAAGAGCTCAAATTTGGAATATAATTTATGAAATATAACATGTAGATTACGTTTATTTTATTTAATCGATAAATCCCCCATTTAGCAAAGTAAATATTGAAGTCGGCATTTTGTTTTAATATCTCAATTTCTTCTAGAACTTCCTTTTGGGTCTTTGCTATTTGATAATTTACCTTTTGCAATCGATTTTGAACAAAATTACGCCTACTCCTCAGTTGGCAATAAGGATGGGCGTGTTCACAATTTAAATTTAACTGAATTAGCTTATAACCATAATTAGTACTACTTATGACTTGTTAGGACTGCAAAAGATTCAGCTGAGATTTGACCGCATTTCATATACTTAAGAATTGGTTTAAGTGGGTTATTTGATTATTTCTCGTCCTTCGCGATGTATCGTCCAATTGGATAGCACTATTTGTAGGCCGAGGTCTGTCAGAGCAGTCCATTAATTTGGCCAAGTTATCACCGATATTCTAATTTCATATAATATTTTCAGAAAATTTGCTTAGCAATTCCACCTCGAAACTTATAAAATATAAATGTCCCTTTGAGATCTTTAATAATAAAGGCTTCTGTGGTCGCGCTGTGGTCGCCAATTCAAACCACATACCTAAAGGACGATTCTTCATTGTCCTTTTACTCATACAATGTAATAAAATATTATATAATTGATTTAATTAAAATACTACAAATTTAGTTTGTAATATCATAATCGAGAACAATTTGGTCTGGGTTGGTTCGAGAATCATCCAAAAATTTAATCAAGATACAGTGCATATGGGCGGTCTGGTGTGCTTATAACAAGATGATCCGTTACGTGATCACCGGCATCGGAATCATCCTGTTGCATTGTCGCAGTCGCATTCAAAACTTCATCTTCCAGCTCATCGAATTCAGGCTCATCATGATTAGCTATCGGAGCCGCCATCTTGTCACATATTTGCTTGAAGCTGATTGTCCTGTGCGCCAGTCGTATGGATGCGCACATTCTCCTCTGTGTAGTCGATGATGTGACGACGCCTCTTTTTCAGATACACTTTCTGCCGCAAATAGATCTTGAGGATGCCCTTCACAGCAATGAACGTGAAGCCGCCAAGGAGCGCCCGATGCAGCGCCGACTCCACGTTCCTATATAACACCCTGCCCAAAATCGTTGAAATGCTGGGCATTAAAATAGCACCGCAAAAGATGCCGGAAAAGTCCAAGGGAGCATCGGGTAAAGGCGTATCCTCAACATTGGACACCGTCTCAACGTGGGCATGGGCGTAGAATAACCTGCTGATCAGTGGCAATTTGAGGGCAACACTGTGACGATTGCGCCAGAGTTGCAATAGAATGTCCTCCCAGCGGAAGAATCGACTGATGATCAGGGCCACCGGTATTATTGGCAGTCCGATCAGAACAAAGATTGCGCCCCCCTTCTCAATGAGCTCCATGCCGTGCTGCACGCCGAGCACCTGAATGACCGTGATACCTCCATATGTGACGGCCGCCCAGTAGACGGAGAGCAAAACGGCAAAAGCGGTAACGAATGGACTGAACCGACGGATCACATCCAGGCAGAACTTCAAGAACACGGCTATGCGGCTCATCTTCGGAAAAATGATGCGATACTCAAAGCGGCACTGCATGCAAATGACTTTAATTCGCGTATCGCCATTCTGCTTCTCATCAATCCAGCGAGAGAGGCAGCTCTCATGCACCCACTTGATGCTGCCGCGGCATTGGCATGGGTGCACCCAGGTGGCAAGGCGGTTCTCCGACTCGGTGGCAAGGCATATCCAACAGATGCGCTCTGATTCTGGCTCCCTGCTAGTGTTTAAAGCAATTCCTCGACCAGTCATAGTAAAAACAAATAAAATACAAATATTGTAGATTTAAAAAAACTGATCTAGGTAAAAATATGACGTCTATCAATCAAATAACACTCATATTTAATTATGATATCCAAAGCAAAGGTGTCTCGATGCAACACAACTCTCAGAGAAGTCTTTCTTCAAAAGCAATTGTTAAACTTCTATAATTATCGAGTTTCCCAAATGATAATATGATATAATCTATAATTAGAGCAATAACAGGAGGGGGACAGACATGCCATTAAATACACCCCAACCATGTCAAGTCACAAATAAACTAACACTTCGATTCGGGCAAGAATTAGGTCAGTCTATATACATGAATAAGTACACAGGTTGCGGAACAGGTTAAAGTCGGCTTACACACGCTGGCAATATGGTCGAATATTCTGCAATTGTGCTGCCAGTTGGCATACTCTTGCCAGAGGTTAGTCGCTCGAACATGTCTGGCAACATCTCGACGAGCGCACTTGAATGGCAATTTGCCGGTCATTCACCAGCCAGACAAGCCTGAAAATGCAGATTGTGCAAATTTGCAATTTATAATGGAAGCAACACTAGTTTCTGCTGTTGATAGCTGAATATGATCTGTATTAAATGTACATGTGAATCAAATAACAAATGCATATGTTAATTATATTTTATTATTTTGAACTATGTACACATTTACGTAATTATTATATATATATATATATATTATATGTACATATTCATATTTTTATTATAGGTGCACGTGCTTATTATATGTACTATAAGTAATGTGTATAATGAAATGAAGACAAACCAAGAAAATCTGTATGAAAATCCAGAAAATTTAATCGCTAGATTTCCCCGCCGATATTGACTTGAAACATTCAAACCAATAAACGGGCAACATACTTTTAGGCTGACTACTAATAAAGGCAAAGGCAAATTAGTTTTTAAAGTCAATAAATACAAGGTATACTTTTAGGATGAAATAAAATAAAAGTGCCAAAACACTTGTAAGCAATTTATTCGCACAGCGAACGGAAAAATTTGGTTAGATTTTAATCGTATTTGTCTATTGTTTATATCTAGAAGCACTTGGATTTTTGAGAAATGAATCATAAAATAAAGTGCTTGCAATGCTGGGGCAAAAATCTAAATAATCTTAGCACTACAAAGTTATTTAAGAATCGGTAATTCTGAAAGATATTGGCAATTGAATGGCTTAACTAAAACCGATAGTCTCTACAAGAATCGATAGTTTAAGGATTACTTAAGTTAAGCAAAAGCTTAAATAAATACCAATCAAATCATGAAACACTTAAACTATAGGTTTTATTTAACTTACAGATCTAATGACTATTATATTCTATGACTAATATATTATTGATCAAGAACTCTGACTTACAGCATGTTAAAGAGTTATAAATTATTATACTAAAAACAAAGGAAAACGTATTTCATATATTCCTTGTTAATCAGAGACACAGATAAATATTGTATGCCTTTGACACGCTTGTGAGTCCTGCTTGCCACCGATTAACGAGTTAAGTAATTCTCCTTGAGGCACAGGTTTGTACTATGAAAAAGTTATTTGACAAATTGTGGGAATTTCGAGACTTTTGAGCAACTTGTATGTAATTGCTTGAATAACAAGTCAATTAGCAGCGAACCGCGAGGGTCAAATAGCTCTGATCCGAGCCTATAAAAGCAGCAGTTCAACTGGACTGAAGCAATAGAAACGTTCAAGAAATGGCAGGTAAATTTGGATTTCGCTTCTTGTACGGTGGTCAGCCACTGCAGCTGTACTTCTATGCGGTGCCGCACCTGTGTCTGAACCTCATGGGCTACTGGCCGGGCTTGCTGGATGCGCTGCAGCAGCGCGCTCTGATCCATTTTGTGGTGCTGGGCGTGGGTGTTGCGACCGAGATGCATGCCGGCCTCCAATTTGCACAGAATGGAGAGATTACGCTTGCCCTGGAGACGTTCTGTCCGGCGGCCACCTCGGCCGTTACATTGCTGAAAATGTATCTAATGCTGCGCTATAGAAGCGACTTATTCAACGTGCTGGTCAATCTACGACAGATGTTGTTCGAGCGCGCCAGCCAATCGGACGATAAAGAAAAGATAATGCGAAAGCATTTTCTGATGGCATCACGATTCAACTTTTGGCCACTCTCCGCGGGATTCTTTACGTGCACCGTGTACAATCTGAAGCCGCTAATTTTAGCCTTGCTGCAGTACTGGGAACAGGCCGAACGGATTAAGTGGGACATGCCCTTCAATATGACGTGAGTATTACATTAAAGCACTCAAAAATAAAATGATCATCTTCGGCTCGAAGACGATTACAAAAAATATACTCTTGCAGAGGGTATTACAAGTTTGTTCTTAATCAATTTTGAGATATGTCCGTAGTTTAGCTGCAGGGAAGTCAACTATATATAGAGAATTGGAGCCACAAGAACTGTCGTTAATCAATTTATGTTAATAATTAAATTTAGGACGTATTTCTAACTTGGTATACACTCTCCACTCTTCAATCTCCACTCCAATTTGGTATCCACTCAGCATGCCCTCTTTCCTGCTGCATGCACCATTCTATCCGGCTACTTACATTTTCATCGCTTACACTGGCTACGTGACCATTTTTATGTTCGGCGGCTGTGACGCCTTCTACTTTGAGTTCTGTGTGCACATCGCCACACTGTGCAACTTCCTGCAGGTCGACATACGTGCGCTTTTTCGGCCATACGATGGTAACGTGCAACACTGCAACACAGCAACACAACAGCAGAGTAAACAGAGTAGCAATCAAATATCAATGCACAGGTCTCCAACAGATGGACGACTTGCGAGCCGCACTATTTGTTGGATCTCTGGTGCGAGTCATCAAGCGGCACAACGATATCATTGAGCTGACGGTGTTCTTTCGCCAACGCTACTGGATTATCACATTGACGCACTTCTTGTCCGCCAGCATGGTGATCGCCTTCAGCATATTCGATCTGATGACCAATGGCGGCAATGGACTGGGCACACTGCTCTACATTGGATACACGGTGGCTGCCCTCAGCCAGTTGTTCATCTACTGCTACGGCGGCACTTTGGTCGCTGAGAGCGTACGTGTTTCTTGGCCAGATTCATCTAGATTAGTTAGTGAGGAAACGATTCTCTCCTAATCTCTTGCAGAGTCTCCATCTGGCCACTGTGATGGGCTCCTCTCCCTGGCACATATGCCAGCCCGGGCATCGGCTCTACATAATGCTCTTCATTGTGCGATCGCAGCGGGCCCTGACAATGGCTGTGCCCTTTTTCTCGCCCTCGTTGGTCACCTTTGCCGCAGTTCGTATTGAATTCCCCAAAAATTTAGCACTTCATTTACTCTAATCATCGATTAATCTTTTCTTTGAAGATACTGCAGACGTCGGGCTCCATAATAGCGCTGGCCAAGTCCTTTCAATAACCGAACTTTGAAGAATATTTAGGCATATGTTAACCCAGCTTATAATCCCTAATATCAAAAAGCAAAAAAAAATAATATTTCAAATGTAAAACACACTGCTAAATAATCAACTGATATATATTTATATATATAACCTGTACAATCAGACAACAAAAGTATTGCACTCAAAGTTAGAAAATCATCATAGTTTTGGCGCCTTATTTGCATTAAGTATATTTTCTTAATTTTAGTACTACTATTTTTTGTACGTTCTAAATATAGATCTCTTGAAAATCGAATACATTCTTAATATAAAATTGATTTAATTTGAAGTTATTATTTTTGAATATTTAGCAGTTATTGTTAAGATGGGAAGATGATAATATTGTTAATCTAAAGTCAATCAATTTAAAAAGAAAAAAGTAGGCTTGTTTTTCATCATAGGATGATTTGGTGAATATCAACTCGATTTATTATTGTAGAGTATAGTTGTGTTCGAGCGTTGTCCTGTCTATCGACCACGGCGTATCAGAGTATCAGGATATTTTTATATGGACACGCAGCTGTGCTCGAGCATGCCACAAAATAGAGACAGGCGAAGCATTGACTGTCAACAGGCGACGTGTGGCTGAGTGCTGCTCAGTGCTGCTGAGGCAGGCTGAGTGTGTGCAACATGTGCGGCAAGGCGGCACGCGGTAAGCAGAGTTTCTGGGAGCGGCACCAGTACAAGTTCTTCAGATACGGTCACATCTATGCGAGCATCTATGGCCAGGTGATCATCGACTATGTGCCGCAACAACCGTTGCGACCTGCACTGAAGACTCTGCTAATTGCCTACAGTCATGTGTTTAGTCTGATGCTGATTGTGGTGCTGCCATCCTATTTTGGCTATAATTATCGATGGCTAATGGCAACGGATGACCGCCGGATGCAGCTGATGCTGTGCGTTTCATTTGCCAATACGCTGATTAAATACGCCACAGTCATTGTCACCTACATGGAAATCATGTTCAAATTTAAGGCCAGCAATCAGCGGTGCACATTGCAGCGAGTCAGCTTGGAGGCGGCCTTTGGCGCCAGCTACCATGGCAGCAGGTGTCCCATGGAGAGCTTCGAAAAGTTCATGTACATCAAATTCGTGCTGATAAACATAATGATGATCACCCAGGTGTGCGGCATATTTGCCGTTGCCGGCACCGTCGATGGCGATACGGATGGTGGCAAGTTGCGTTTGCAATTTGCCATTTACTCCTTTGTGCTGTGGAACTACACGGAGAACATGGCCGACTATTTCTACTACATGAGCAGCTGTGTGCTCAAGTATCTTCGCCAGCTGCACGTCCAGCTGCATTCCGCTCTCGTCCAGCTGGGTCGCCTGGCACCGTATTCGCAACGACCTCCGTTGAGGCGTGGCACGCTGATGATGAAGTGTGGCCGGCTCTGCGATCGGATTGCCATACTACGTCTGCGCTTCACTCAGATACATGCTCTGCATTTGGGCAGCTTTCGGATGCATCAGGTGCAGCTGCTTGGCCTGATGCTGACAACACTGATCAACAACCTAACCAATTTTTTTACAATCTTCAATCTGCTGGCGACTCAATCCATGGCGGGCGTCCCCTTTCCAATTGTGGTCAATGGACTGTACGCACTCTGCTTTTATCTGGACACATACGTTGTCACTCTGGTCATTGAGTATATCAAGACGGAGCAGGCTCGTCTCGTGCTCACAATGCGTCGATTCTGCGACTATAGTTCGCTGGATCTGCCGAATCTCAGCCACGAGGTATTCCAATTGGCACATACTCTAAGAAAAACAAGTCGGGCGTGACAGACTGCTTAATACTCTGATATCCATGCAAAAACATCTGATATACTCTGTAGCAAAGATCCTTTGTGGGGTTGAGGCAGTTCTACTGGGAGCCTTTCAAGTTTGGTAACTTTACCTCTAAAATTGCAGGAGATATAGACTTAGACGATTTATGAGGGTGTAAGTAATTTTCTAATGTAATTTTCTTACTCGATTTTCGATTTTAAATGCCGTTTTATATAACTGCAATCAACTAGTTTCAAAATTGTTGGAGATTTGTGGTTTTATCGCTTTTCAATCATACATTTTCTCTACTCTACTGACTCCAAACCCGTTTTATCTTCGAAAAAGCATTTGTAAATGCGGTATCAGAGTAAAAGTATCAAAAAATCGCACTGGAATCTTAGAAATTGCATTTCTTAAATGAAAGGCTGTTTCTTTCCAATAAAAAGACACAGATTGCAATTATCAATTTGAAAGTAATATGAAAAGAATGAAAATTACGAAAAACATTTCTAAATTCCAGTGTATTTCATATGAGCACAGAATTTTAAAATTAGCCTGTTAAATAAGAAAAAATTGCTTGCGACTTATTTGAGCTCTATTTCAGGTGGAACACTTCTCGCTGCTGCTGATGCAATATCGACAGCCAATGCTATGCGGCCTGCTGCATCTGGACCGTCGTCTGATTTATCTGATATCCGTGACGGCCTTCTCCTATTTCATAACGCTCGTTCAGTTCGATATATATCTGCGCATTACCAAGTAGACTAGTTCCTTGCGTGCTTGCCACAGATTACCATATACATATATAAAAAACAAGCAAATAAATCAACACACTCAATTGCTAACTAACTAATTAGGCTAATTTGATCGTATCATATTAATTTGATTGCACGCATTACTTTCACACAAATATACCAATCAATTATACCTGATAATCCATTTCAAAGGCTGAATTACGAGGCACTTTTCCACCTGTTTTCAGCTTTTATGACACCAAGTAGTAAGTATGAAGGAGATCCATAATATCTTTACATTTCAATTGATTTACTAATCCAATTCATATGTAAAGAATAAAAATGAATTCACATACATATTTATGCAGTATTTTCGATATGCTGATCCGATTTGAATTAATCTGTACACTTCAAAATGAGACATCAACTTTGCGTGTATATTCATACATACTTACACTTACTCAGCAAACGTACATATGTACATACATATAACAACATTTGCATACTTATTGAATTTCTTGTTTATTACGAATGTCGCATCATTTGATGAACTATTAAATAATACACAATGTAGGATTCACAAATTGATTTTATAACTAATTATCTCTGTTTGTGTGTGTGTGAGTCAATTTTATCAAGTACATGCTCATATGTATGCATTATATGTGTATATGTGTATATGTGTATGTATGTATGTATGTATGTATGTATGTATGTGTGTATGTATGTATGTATGTATGTATGTATGTGTACATACTCTATTCGGTCAGTGATGGCATTATGATTTACTTTTTGAAAATCTATATCAGAGCTGTAACCTACAACTTTAATAGTTAATAATTAAAATATGTATTTAGTATTGTTCGATTGAAATGTAAATATTTCTGCAGTTGCTATTCAATTTAAGGTCAAGAAATGAATTTGATAGATAAACAAATCGATCAGAATCGAACAGAAATTACAATCTTATAATCAGTAGCAAAGATTACAGCTCTGAAAATTGTTAAGTGATTGTCCAACCACCAAACATACCAATTGAAATCGAAGAAACTTGCTGGAATTATGATCTGTTGTTTATATAATTTAACAATATTCAATATGCACTGTAACTCATTGTTACTTACACATTTACTTATACAACTGTATTTTAGTATACTTAAAGCACTTATTCGCTAAAGGAGAACATATCGTTTTACTTTAAAAGGCAATCGAATAAGTTGTACTTGGGTAATAATGTTTTCTCTCTGTTTTGTTTTGTTTTGTTTTATTTTGTTTAGTTTTCTTTTCTTTTTTTATTTTATTTATTTATTTATTTTTCTTTTCTTTACTTTTCGTTTTTTTTTTTTTTTTAACAATAACAACAAATTTCTGGATTTATGTATACTGAATAAGTGATATACATATCCATATATCCATGTAGGTATGATGTATATTTACTTTTGCTTAGCATGCACTGCACTGCAAAACACAAATTATCAATTTCGCTTGCGAGCATTTGGTGCTAATAGAATTTCTGAATTTCTGGCGGGGCAAAGCCGAAAGGCAGCTGTAAGTGCTGCCAAATGGCTAAATCAGCTATATATTGAGTGTAACCAAAGTTGTAAGGCTGATATTTCAGATGATCGAGCAGATATCACAGCCCGCAACTGAATAATTTCATATTAGTTTTGCATCTATTATAAATAGCATGTGCTGCAATTTGGATTATTATAATACTTAAATTTATAAATTGATGTAATTTTAATGTGTATATTTTTTTATTTTTTTTGGTTTTTATTCAATACCGACAACAATAACTGATAAAGGCACCATTTTGATGAAATGCTTCCACAAAAATTTGTAGTATACGCTGACAAATTCACGATATTTGTTGTTGTTGTTGTTTCTGTTGTTGTTTCTGTTGTTGTTGTTGCTTGTTCATGATGCAGCACAAAACTGTTTCTTAACAATGGATCTCGTTAAATGCCTCTCAGTATTAGCTCTAATACATATTGTATATTTGTACATATGTATGTATGTCTGTATGTGTGTATGTATGTGTGTCACGGTATTAATTATTTTCTTTTTTTTTAATTATGAATTGTTTGTTTGGTAAATTCTTGCATACACTTTCTAAGGCTACATTAAAAAACTGTCATTTGAGTTTCTTTTGATTTCCTTCTATTTTTTACAACTTGCGAATTTTATAGACAAGCAATGTGTGTAGTGTGTGTGTGTGTGTGTGTGTGTGTGTGTAAGTTGAATATACTCGTAAATGCGTTTATTAATTGCATTTAAGGCCTTGGAACAGTTACCTTGACTTTGAAATACACTAATGGCTATTAGAAAATAACGCTTGCCGCACTTGGGATTAAATTCCAACAAGTATGTGAACTTTTTTTGTTTGTTTAGTATATATATGATAAACATATACATAAGTAATTAAATTGTTAATTCCTTTTGTTTCAATATACTTATAATATAAACTATTTTATGTGTCTATTAACTATTTAAACATGTAGTACATACATATACATACATATGCAACTATGTATGTGTAAAATTATCCATTGATTTTACTATTCTGTTTCTTCAGATTTTATGTATTTTAAATTGCTTTCCGTTTGATTTTGCTTAGATGTGCTCGAGGTACTTCACTAAGAGATTGCAAGGCGGGTGTTTTTGGTAGGCAGAATATTAATACGATTATTGATTGCGATAAAATGCGTACAATATGTGCATAGATACGAAAGAGACTCGAGTGTATTCTGCTCATGGACATGAAATTAGCTGTATCATAAGACCCACTTATGAGTGCCAACTATTGGACAAGAATTGAACAATGAGTTGTGTATGCCACACACACAGTCCCCGTTGCTCATCAAATATGGAAAAGGGCAAATCGCTCAGGGTGTTACCATAACACAACTATCATCGAGAGCTAATTCAACGAAGGTTTATGGCATATTGATTATCTTATATACTATCTGCAATCCAATCTAGGCTTTATCAACATTAGGGGTTTGTCAATTTACCAGATCATTTCGGCCTCGTTTTCATATTTTCGCAGTCGTGGCTCACCCGGTCTATTTTTACAAAATGTTTGTGGATTGCACATTTTTTTCTTTGCAATAGTTTTACAAAAAAAAAATATTAACGCATTTTATGTTTAAATTTTACACACATCCTATTAAATGATTTGTCTACAAGGGGGAAATTGATTAAAAAGTTTTAATGGTATTGATGTATGTTTTGTTGTTTTTTTTTTTGTTGTTTTTTTTTTTTGTAGTTTATTTTATTACATTTACTGCTTTCTTTAGTTTTAAAATTAATATAATTCGCTTAGGTTTGTTTATTTAATACAACAATGCATTTTGCGTTCAATGTGAAAAAGAATTTGGTATGCATTGTCTGCACGTACATATACTGTTCAATGTTTATAAAGCAGGGAGCGAAGGTTTTACAAAATATATATTTATTACAAAATTAGGGACAGACGATAAAAAAAAAATTATAATATTATGCAAATACTTTCCCTTTCCATTAGACATATAGCTATGTACATGAATGCACAACGTA
Organism: Drosophila anomalipes; assembly: GCA_035041615.1. NCBI lineage: Eukaryota > Metazoa > Arthropoda > Insecta > Diptera > Drosophilidae > Drosophila > Drosophila anomalipes. The sequence continues at coordinate 10,517,327 of JAWNKZ010000254.1, forward strand.
TACACTTCCGAAATATATTGATCTTCTAAATGTTCTGGAAAGTGAGCGACACACACGAAACAAACAAAAAAAAAAATCATAATAATAAACTTGAATAACTTGAATTTTACTAAATTTCTTAGAAAAAAAAGTAGAATACAAAAAAAATAAAATAAATAAAGATAGTTAGCAGTTATGTGCGTTGTCTATAATTTATAAATTTGTTGGTTTTGTTTTTTGAACATTAGCTAATCGTTTGCTGTCGATACATAAAAAAAAATGTAAACACCAAAAGGTATTTGAGTTGTTACAAATTCATTTGTAAAATTAAACCGTACCGGTATGTGTGTGTGTGTGTGTATGTGTTATCTATATAATATATATTTGTATATATATATATATATATATAGATATATATAGGTGTATATGCTGTATTGATCGTAATATGCTTATGTATACGTGTTTTTCGAAATCAACACTACGCTTTTCCATTTGTTTAATGCTGTCTCTAGCATACATATTGTATGTTAAATAGTAAAATGACTTTTTGCATTGAAAGAAGTGATATCGCCCTCTCTCCCTATGCATATATATATCTCTCTCTCTCTCTTTCTCTCTACATGCATACATGTATATTAATGTGTGTGTTTGTGTGTGTGTGTGTGTGTGTGTGCGTGGGAGTATGTATGTTTATGTAGCATAAACTATTGTGTACATCATCATCATTATTATTCGTCCTGATTCGTATTGTGTGATTTGTGTTGCATTAGGCAAAGGCGCGTGGGGGGGGGGGGAATACAATATATCTAACAACAAATGCACCAACTGATCGTTGTCGTCCTCGTCAACGTCTATTTACCCATATATATATATATATATATATACCTATATAGTCGTATTCGCCAAGTGATTCAACTTCAATTGCTATCATTAAACGTGGTATGTTAGACGACGCTAGTCGCACTAAAATGAGTATATATATATATATATATATATACCTGTTATACATATTTGTAAAGGTATGTATATGTATATGTATAAGTAAATCATATCATATACTATATTATTATTAGCGTCAACATAACTAACTCGCTATAACCCTCGTATAAACATCAACATAAACAAACAACACTAGCGCATAACGAACGTTTCCTCCTCTCTTCAACTCATTTTCTTTGCATTCTGCCATCTGCATTCTGCTTTCGGTTTTCTTTTTCATATTAGATCTTGTCATCAATATGATTCGGTTTGTTTTTGTTTTTTTTTCTCTTTTTCTTTTTGTTTTTTTTGTTTTTCTTTTTGTTTTTGTTGTTTTGTATATCAATTTTGTTCTAACTAAAATTAAACAGCTGCCGCTTCAGGTGGAACAGTTTGTCCCCACACCAAGAACTAAGAACCAAGAGTCATGAACAAGCTTGGCCAAAAGCAATGCATCATAGTTCGTGATGTATGTTTGGATTCTTATTGTACTGCGCCCGCGATTGTTATTTGCTTATCTAAGACAATAACCGTCCTAATTATGGACAACATTGAGTTGGCTGCTACGGGTTGTTGTGTTGCTGTTGCTGGTGTTGATGTTGTCATCATCATCGATCGGCGTCGTCCTTGTTTGTTGTGGTGCATCAGTGTGGCGTTTTTTGTTGCGGCTGATTTGTTGTTGTTGATGATGTTGTTGTTGCTATTGTTGTTGTTGTTGTTCTCGAGACAGGTCGACAACGTACTCGAGGCGGCAGTGTCCATGTTGTTGTGGCTGTTGGTCATAGAGATTCCTTCGATGGTACCCAAATGGTTGGTCCCGATTGCGACCAAATCATTGATTTCACTTTGCTATATATTTCTTCGATTGTATCGCCTTGTACAACACCTACAACGATCACAACGAATACATTTATTATTAGTTCGGGCCCAAAACGCCTCTCAATGCAGCAACATACCCGTAAAGTATTCGCCAAACTCTTGCTCCATTTTAATAGCTCGCTCAAATGTTTTCTTTGCCTGCTCCTCGGTCATGCGACGGTTCATTTCCCTGAAAATACATATAAATATATATATAAACACATATAGATATATACAGCTATGTAGCTTAAAGCATTACGTACATCACGGAATCTACGGATTTGGGCTTTATGAAAACAGCTACCGGATAAAGTTGCGCCACCTGCAGACGCTTAATTGCATTGCCCGAAACATCCAGTATGCAGTGTTTGCCTCTTTCGGCCACCTCGCGCACGCTGGCCACAGAAGTGCCATACAAATTGTCATTGTACTGGCCAGCTTCGATGAACAGATGGTTCTGAATATCACGCTCCATTTGCTCGCGCGACGACACAAAATGATAATCCCGGCCATCTACCTCATATTCGCGTTTTGGCCGCGTTGTATCTGTGTTTAAATTATAATAACATATATAAGATGATCTTAAATTGTAGTTCAATTGATGTGATTATCAATTGGTATATTGATTGATTGACTGATTGATACATACGTGGCACACATGAACCGAATTTGTCCGGGTATTCAGATATCAAATCGTCGTTGATGCGATCCTTAAGTGGTCCCAATATTATAACGGGACGTGTGTAGCTGATAGACAAACGCTGTACGGCCTCATAGGACAGCACATTCTCCTCGGAAGCTGTAAGCATAGTAGGCAATGCTATTAGGTTGTGTGCGGGTGCAAAAACAAAATGTTCAGAATGAATGGAACTGGTCCTGGGGGGGTCGGGGGTGGGTTGTGGGGAGAAGGGGCTCAAAAAATCAAACAGATTGATTGATTTTCCACATAAGGTGTACGGTTATAGTTTTCTATTTGAAATATAATATGCAGAGAAACGGAAAGTAAGTGAGAGATAGACAGATAGAATAGAGATATCAAGAGAAAAAGAGCGCAAAAAGGTAATTTTTTAATTTGGTTTTTTTTTTTTTTTTCAATTTTCTCAATTGTGTCCATATTAATTGGTTGGTTAGCATTAAATTAATAATGTTGGATTTATTGTTTACGATGGCTCTCGGCTTTCCATAATAAGTTTAATGTGAATAGTTGAGTAGTTAGCTAAATAGATTTTAATGTAACGAGCGCTTTATTTAAACCAGAAGTGAAAATAAAAACATATTGAATAAATACATATTTATACATATATAAAATAGAATTATTTTTTTTTTTAAATTTGAATTTCAACGAAATGTAAAAAACATAAAATATATAATCTACCAAAATACTGCACTAATTTGTATTGAAAAAATATATGAATCAATTAAAGCAACCAATATATGTTTGATAATCTCTACACTGAGAGAAAGTGAGGGAAAAATGATAATAAAAATAAAATAAAAATAAAAGACAATAGAAAGCAATATATAACTGCTTTTTCAATAATTATAGGCAAAATGAGTATTCAAGATTAAGATTTCAATGTAAATGAAATCGTAGTATTACATACATATATACATAGTGGTTGTATTATGTTCAAAGTTACAGTTACGAAAACGCTATACGAATTAGACGAGCAACAAATTCACAATAAAGTCACTAGAAACTTTTGCCAAATATCTGCGGCATTCAGTAGTCAGATATTGCTTACGATTATTATTATTGTTATCAGTTGGCGTAAAGCTCTTAGCTGATGCATACACATTACATACAATATAATATATACTAAGACATACTAATACAAACAACGAAAATAAACACAACAAACAAAAAATAAGGAAAGAAATGTGGAAATTTGTAAGTAGAAAACATGTTAGTACACAATACAAACAACGTACCAAAAATGATATGTACTACAAATGATGATTTATGTGAAAGTTTGGTAGCAATTTTATTTTTATTTTTTTTTTTTATTATTATTATTTTAATATTATTTAACTTAAATGCTAAACTATACTATACATATAGGTGTACATATATATATGTAGCCTAAAATATATATAATTGGGTTCGACTTTCGTGTACATTTTGGAAAAGAGGAATCACGTTTTGAAAACAAATATGATCGGGCTATTTGATGGAACATTTGTTGGTTTGATCGATCGGGTTTCGTTTTACTCTTAATTCGATTTCACATTGAATTTTGGAAATTATAGTTTACTCACTCTGTAAGACCATGTCATGGGATTTCATTTGCAATTCATGTTAAGATTCAACTATTAATTGGGCAATTAAAAGAAATGATGCCAATAATTTGTTTGAACTAAGAATCGCAACAAAAGAGAAAATCAACAAAATATAAAATATAAAGCCAATAAAATATGGTCTCTGCGACAATCAGATACAATTAATACGTGGAAGAAATGTATATTTATACCCGGATATGAAAGATTCCGTTCTGGAGAAATATATAGGTTTGTCATGACATCATGGAAATACACACTAACGTACATGTACCATAAATTAACAACACTTCTTAAATCAAACAAGACTTTTATTCATCTTCTGAAACTTTCAAGTTTAGTAATCAAATCATTTTGAAATACATCATTATATTACAATAATAATCGTTTTGCGTTGTCGTCGCTCGCATTCCATTTGTTACGTTGTTACCTTAATGCTAATTAATTACGAGTACATAGATCAATTCGCATAGAGGACTTTTGGATTTGTTTGGATTTAAGGGGTGGGTATGTCGCTTCTGCTTGGGTTGGTTCCAACAAATGAAGTCAAAATGGGCTAAAATGAGCGTGCAGTGGTACGATATCGATAACGATAAATGACAATAACAATACATCTATCAGTGTTGAATAGGTTCGACTTTTAACGTTTGCTTTTACGATTGATTGCAGATCGCTACAGAATATATGTTCAAAAGGAATAATTGTGAAATGGACAAAGCACAGCATAAAACTAAGCAAATACAATCAAATTACGCTTGATCAACGAATCAAGATACAAAAAAAAAAAAAAAAAACAAAACAAAAAGAAAAGAAAAGAAAACGAACAAATAGCGAAAACGGAGAGGAAATATACAGGAGATAAGGTCGAAGTAGAACTAAGCACTACAATCGCAAATATTATGGCTCATCTAATCTACGGAGTAACTACAACTTTCTAATGGAGTAAAAAGATGGTTTCTGAGACAATTTCGTTCATTAAAACAAATGCCTTTGAATACCTCCACAGAAGTTATCAACAGTGGCATCAAAGCAGCTTCAGCTTTTAATAAAATTATATACAAAATTGTAATGCACTCAAAGTAACTAGTTCTGAATGAACGAAGCCTGGATCGGTTATGGAATTTCATCATATTCATTTCAAATCAATCGAAGCTTTATTTAAAAATGTGGATTGGTTAGTTTAACTGTGTTTGTTTTTTTTTTTTTTTGGTTTTTTGTTTTTTTGGCAAGTACATCATCTATCGAATATAGAGTAAAAGTATTTAGATAAAAGGACAAGCAGGCAAATAAAAAGTGTGGAAGAACTTAAAGCTGGATTGATGCGGAGAAACGATAGAAAATTATATGGAATATCTTTAATAAAATAAGAACCATTATGCTTAAAAATCAATTCGAAAATAATTGTGATAGCTAGGAATTTTCTATTATCAGAAATTTGAAGGGAAATTCGAATAAATTATCCACTATGTGTAATTTTTGAAAAATACTGCGAAAAACCAAGCTGGAGAGCATGATAATGGACTGAGAGAGCGAGAGAGAGAGAGAGAGAAAGAGTGTGTGCAAAAGAGAGGGCAAGAGAGGAAACTAACCAAGTAACCGGCATTTTAAAATAAATATTGCTTGCAGTTTTCGTTTTGTTTGATAACTAAAATTATTTTTAAAAAAACAAAAGGAGAATAAAACAATATATATATTCTTGATATTGTTTTGGTTTTACACCTATTTTTTCTTTTAAAAAAAAAAAGAAGAAGAACGTAAGCTTTAATGAATTTATTTGTAATATTTTAAGGCCTTTATATCTGTTGTTGCATTTATATGGTTTGTTTGGTTCTTTTACAAAAATTGTTGCTTAATTGCTCGACTTACGATAGTCAGCATCATTATTCTCCAAGTAGATTAAAGTTATCTGCTCCATATCGGGTAATTCCACTCTGTAGATAATCTCGCCTGTGCGCATTGCGTTTTCATACGTACGATATACACATATATATATCAAATATAGGTTGGTCGATTGATTGATTGATTGGTTGGTTGGTTGGTTGGTTGGTCGATTGATTGGTTGGTTGGTTGGTTGGTAGTAGTGATGTACGGGGTTGATAGTAGTTGATTAATTTAGTAGTTGTTGTTGTCGCAGTACATGAACGAGCGCATGGTTGTAACAAATATATATTTATACATTTATAAATATATTGATGTAGATTGATTGATTGATATGTATAAAGGTACAACGGATTTTGTCAACCAGTTGAGACGTTATTTTGATTCAATTCAAATAACAAGAATTAAATATATATTGGAAAAGTTTTGTAAAACAAAACAAGAATATGTATATGTAACATATTGACAAATTTTTTGTTTTTGTTTTTTTTTTTTCATTATAGGTTTGTTTGGATGTTGTTTGTGATATTCGTTTGTTGTTGTTGTTTTATTTTTATTTTTGACAAATTACGATTAAGATGATTTTAAGTAGATATTTAATATATATATTATATGTAAATTATCAAACGTAACGAAATTATAACAATGTCGTATCAATAACACACAGTAAATAGTTTGAGAAGTAATAGTTAAAGTTTGTTGTAGTTGATGTTGTTGTTGTAGTTGTTGTTGTGGCAGTAGTAGTAGTAATAGCAGTATAGTAGTGATAGAAGAAGTATTGTCGAATAATAGCAGTAGGCAGCAGAAAGTAGATGGATAAGTTGGTAAATATATTTGAATTTGGTTTGTTTTTTTGTTTTTTTTTTTTGTAATTGTAATTGTTGAACGCAAAAATTCAAAACAGTTCACACATAAATGTTAAGTCAAAAGGAAATCGTTTATTAAAGAAAAAGAAAGAAAAAGATAAACAAAATTAATCATCGATATATATATATATATATATATATATAAAATATATATATATGCATGTATTAGCCTGCTAAACTTAAATGAACTTTGTAGACAAGCTGTTGTCTATTTTTGGTGGTTGTGGCAGTTGTGTGTGTGTGTGTGTTCGGTGTGTGTGTGTGTGCGCGTGTGTGTGTGTGTGTGTTCGGTGTGTACGTTCTTATGTATATATGTATGCCCTGATGCGAGCGAAACTAAAAACAATAAAAAGTCCTAAGGGCAACCAAAAATCTTGAAAGGTCTGACAACTGGCCAACTATTCGCTAAGTCGGCTATTCAGGTCAGACTTATGTATACATATGTATGTATGTATGTATCTGTTAATTGTGAATATATACAAGACGAAAGGAAAAGATAACCAAACGAATGGAAGTGTCAGAGAAAAATGAAGCAAAGTATAAACCAAATTCCCTAGTCAGTATTGTATTTAAACGATTTATTGTCGAGTTGAACATGGATTTGGGATTGTTCAAAAGCAAAATGCTATCAATGTGATAATCAATAAAAATAATAACAATAATAATAATAACAATAATAACAGAATTGGTATTAGCTAAGTGAATTGATAAACATAGGTAAACCGAGTACATATAGAAATAAGTAAGGAGGAGTCCTGTAGAGTGTGTACACCAGTGTAAATATAAGTACTTAATAAGTATACACTTACTTATTAGTTAACTTAAATTGACACAATGAAACGACAACTGACGAATAATACACACGCACACACGCACACACACACACACGCACACACACACACAGAGGAATATTATTATGTATATACAATCATATTCATATGTATATGTATTGGCATAGCAAGACCTTCTACTGATCATCATCAAAAAAAAAAATAATTAAAAGAGGCCTGCATAAAAGAAAAGGTTTCAAAACTGTCACCGATCGAGGTGAAGTCGATTTTAATATTACATAATCCGTTCCGTTCCCCAGATCTATTTAGAATTTCGCACCTCAGGTGGGTTATTATACATTCAAATAAGAGTTTTTATGGGACGAGTAGAGTATAATTTATAAATGTGTTTTTCATTTTACAAGTATTTGAGTGCAAACGAGAGACAATCGCTAGAGGAAAATTAATCAATTACAATTGAGTTTCCAGCGTTTGTTAACAATATTTTAGTTGGTTATACATTATACGGGATAGTGTATTGAAGTACAACAATCCTGAAGAATACCAAAGAACCAAACAATTTAGTTTAAGCTTTAAACGATAGATAATCAAAAGGAAGAGTCTTGGTGGAAACATATAATCTCTATATATAATCTACATATATATAAATCTACATATATTAAACAAAAGTTTAGCCTGATTGGCAATTTGCAAACAGCAATAGGCTATAATTTTCACATTAGTTTCTTTTTGTGGCGTAAGACGAAATTTTCAGAAAATATCATTTCCAAATTCACAGAGTACCGTTGCATGCAACTTTTTCGTTTTTTCAGCCGATCAGATCATTTAAAAACCCATTTGTAAAGATCTTTGTGAAAATTCATTGACGACGGCATAAAAATATATATATATATATATTTATTTATTAACTTTGACAGTTAAATTTCGTTGCCGAGTATTAGGTTATAGTGTATATATATATATATATATATATATATACATATATATATGTACATACATACTTCATCTAACTAAGGAATATATGAAGATTACGTTAGTATATACGACGCAAGTATATGTGGAATGAGTCTTACATCACAAGATACATATACCTATATATTTATAAATATATATATATCAATACATATGCACAATATATAAGTACTTTGAATCGTACAAAATATGGAACAGAAAGTAGTATTACAATAAAAATATCAATATTTACAAACATGTGTGTCTTTTTTTGTACCTAACAAAGAATAAAAAAAACTTTTTTTGTTTGTTCTTCATTCCTATATGTATATATATATATATTAGTAATAATGAATTTCGCCTAACGGTTTAAATTGCACAATTGCAGCTGGGAGAAAAGAATGCTTATTGATCAATTTGATCGAATATAGTAGTTATTCAAGTAGTCCTAGCGTAAGTTGTATATCTGTAGATTCCTCGCAGTATTGAAAAATTGGCTATCATTTTACGATTTAGGGTCTGTTTGAGGATATAACTATGTATGATTTATGTGTAAGTGTGTACCAGGTATATGTTCATATATGCTAACGTATAGATAAGAAACGACTAATAATAACGAATAAAGTATTTAGTATGTAAGAAAATATGATGTGATAATAAAATCGAGATACAAAAAAAAAATACAAAATATAAATATTAATATTAATGAGCATTGTATTAATAATTTGTTACTTATGACGTATGCAAAACATGTATGTATGTATATAGATGTATGTATGCATGTAAATACGTATGTGAAATGTTGGAAATGAGTCAAAGATTAGATATTAATCTATATAATAAAAATGCTAAAAGTGAAAGTGATTACTGATTACTGAGCTTTGGTAAGTTTGGAGTTAGTGTGGAGCTTATGTAACTGTCGTCTTTATGTGTATGCATATAAGTAAGTATGTAACTTAACTCATCTTGTGTTAGGCCATAGATACAAGTACACAATACATACATACATGTATGTGTGTATGTATGTATGTATGTATGTATGTATGTTCTCGCATGTATGTATGTATGCATGTATGTATGTATGTATGTATTTATGTATTTATGATTTTGAGGAAACACATAATTAGTTTGCTTAAATTGTAAGTAATGTGAATGAATACAATTATATACATATATGCATTAATATGCATATAATTATAGATAGGTGGTGTGTACGTGTGTGTTATGTGTGTAACTGAATGTGTATTGGCTGCTTCTAGTTAATCTTCAAGTTTATAGTCAAGTACATACCTCCTTCAGCGTTGGCATCGTCTTGTGTGTAGCAAAGCATAAAAGCTAGAAAAATGAAGAGAAAAACAAAAAGAGAATCGAAAAAGATATACGCTTTGGTCAGTTTAAAACAGAATAGTAGTAAAAATTAGATAAATATGTAAATAGTAATAGGTAAATAGATTTGTAGTAAATGTTAATTATGAGAGATGAGAAATAGTTTCTTTTTTCTTTCATTCTTTCTTTACTTCTTTCTTTCGTCCAAGTTCACACACATTTTTGCGCGTAATTACGATGGTGAATGATGTAAGAGATATGACAGAGAGAACGGAACTGTTGATTTTATAGTATTATTTGTTGTTGTTGTTGTTGCTGTTGTTGTTCTTGTTGCTTTTCCTTTTTTCTTGTTCCACGTTCTTTAGCTTATAGAGAGTAGCTGTACTGGTTTGAGATGTATATGCGTACACACATAGCAAATAGCAATAGCGCAGGACATACACATACACATATGCATATGCATATGGTATATACACAGGTACATTATGGAATGAGCATAGATTATAAAGAGTTATTTTTGGTGTTGTAGCGAACGCTGAAGCACGTTGACAGTAAGATTATATATACTCAAGTACTTGATACATTCACGCTAAATTACACTTGTATATGTATGTAAATCGATTGTGTGTCTGTGTGTGTGTGTGTGACTCTTAAATATAAATGTACGTAATATGCATGGATATGTATGTGTTCTTGGTTAGTAGATAATGTCAACAGACCCGCTTCCAAAAGCAAATTTCTTTTTTTGATAAAACCAGTGTATAACATAAACCATGTGCAAACTTATGTTTAAACAAACCCAAAATAGACTATACATCAACACACATATTCCAAAAGCTGCTTATACAAACTTCAAATATACACAGGTATATAGTTAAAAGGTGTATTATCTATATACATATACACACTTATCTCTCACAGCATATATATATATATATATATAGCGGAGGAACAACACACATAATGCACACTTACGCTGCGGATCATTTGCTTGATTATTATTAACATTGTTAACATCGATTTCACTGTTGCTGTTCACAAATCCGTTCGCTATATATTTTTCACCACAACAACGAAGTTCACATGTTTTTCACATATTTGTTGGCACGCATACAGGCAGCAGCAGCAGCACGCACACATACACAACAAGAGAAACACAACACACACAAAAATGTATGTTGTTGGTACATGTAGTCCACGCGCACAGTGATGTGATGTGTATTTTGTACATATATATATATATATATATATGTGTGTGTGTGTGTGTGTGTGTGTGTGTGAATGATTCATTTAAGGATTTGTTTGGATCCGCCGAGGACAATCGCATGTGTGAAACAAGACAATCAAATATGAAAAAAAAGAGAATATAAACAAAACATTAAATGCATGAAATAATTGTTGAAAAAAAAACAAAACACATAAAAAACACAAAAAACTCAGAAAAAAAAAAGAACAAAACACAAACAATACAACATGTATGTATATTCGAAACCAAGCCGAATTTTACTTAAACTAAGTGACATAATATCGAATGAGTAAGTCTTTAAATAAACAGTTGGACGGACTAAGTGCCGCGGAGCACTCGGTATAGATATAGATGCGTGAGGCGTGTCAAAATGTACAGATTTTAAATATAGTCGACAATAATTTTGGAACATCTATGTAGTTAATAACAGTCTTGAAAATTTATTTATCATGACCAAGAACAGATTAAAAACATTTTAATACTTAAAGGCAAAAACAGAAAGAAAAAAAAAACAAACAAATTTTTACTTAAAAACTAAAAGAAAGTATATTAAAAAATAACAATCGATTTATATATATATATATATATTTTTTTTTTTTAACAGTACAATCTTTGAGTGTCGATACACAGCCACACACGCACATACAAACACACACACGCACAGAGAGAGAGAGAGAGAGAGAGAGAGAGAGAGAGAGAGAAAGAGAGAGAGAGAGACAGGACACACACGCACACACATAAAAAATAGATGGCACACGAAAAACATTCAACAGATTGAGAACTAAGCTAAGTAAAGAATGCGAGAAAGCATTTAACAAATTATGAACTAAATAAATTGTTGATCTGTTGACGCTATTCTTGTTGTTCTTATTGCTGTTGTTGTTGCTGTTGTTCTTGTTGTTGTTCTTGTTGTTGTTTTTTTTATATCAATAATGCTGTTTCTGTTTTTTTTTTGTCGGACATCAGTTCACGTTGGCGCTTTTCTACTTACGCTCTTGGTCACTGCCATCTTCGTTCTTCTCGTCGCGACTCTTCATGAATGGAAACTTGCGTGAAAATGTGAAATTCTTCTTTTTGCGATCCAAAGTTGATTGCTGCAAGAAGACAGAAGTAATTGCGTTAGATGTTATACTCAATGTGCGTAGTATTTATATATATATAGCTGTTGTTAAGTTGGTCAAATTAACTGGAGATACAATTCGGGCCTAAGTACAGGTTGTCTGATATATATACATGTATATATAGACATATAAAGAACATAAAGTAGTCGTTTCAGTTGAACTGAAGAAACATCAAAGATCTCTTTTGCGATTTTCCTACTCAATCCAGTTAATGGGACCAAATTAAAGCGCTAATGATGATTATTATTACCTTATCTAGATTGTTGTTAGCCGCCGCATGTCCTTGGAACTTAACGCTACGATCACGTGCACGCATTTTACGCTCCCAGCGCCGCTTCGATGGCACAATACCGATTTGTTCGTCCTCATTGTCGCCGAGGACGCGTCGTGCCTGCCACCATTCATCATCGGAGGCATTGGTCACGTGCAGAATGTCGCCATGCTTGAAGGGCAGGCCGCGCGACGGCAGCCCATCATCGCGAATCGGATCATAGTCGAAGAGGGCGCGCACATATAGCGAACGCTTCTGTGTAGTACGCAGCAGGGTGCCAGAGCCACCGGCGCTAAGCGCCGCCTGTTGTTTAAGCTCCTGGATACGTGCCTCGAACCTATTGTAGTCCTCCGGCCGATATTGTGCCACCAATGTGACAACTCCACCAGACGTCTATATGCATAAAAATAGACACATACACACACATATATATATAAATATATATAAATGGGACTGTAATTTAGTTGAGCGATGGTACTCACTTTTAGCGCCTGTGCCGCCTCCTCGTGCGTGGCATGCGTCAAATTGACGTTGTTCACACTGAGCAGTTGATCGCCCCGCTTCAGCTCGGAGCCAAGATCCGCCGGACCGCCGGCCAATATGAATGATACATAAATACCCTGGCCATCCTCGCCGCCAACTATGTTGAAGCCCAGACCTTGAGGCCCCTTTTGTATGGTGATGGTGCGTGGTTCTCTGCATCCAATTCATAAACAAATATGCACAAATTAGTTAAGGCTCAACACATGCCAACAATCGCATATATATATATATATATATATATATATATAAATACGAAGGAAGAGCACCACTAACCTGGTTATGTCCTCTGTGCTGACAGCGCGTGGTGTGCCCGGTGGCACGGCCGCCAGGACATTCGTGGATGCATATCTTGAGCCGGGCTCTATATATTGTTCATTAGTTTAGTCCAATAGTTTAGTTTTTTTGTTTTTTTTTTTTTGGTATTCATATAATTAAGAACCACACAACGCGTGTAACGTGAACGTTTGCACACAATACACACAAAGTAAGGCGCACACACACAAGTGGCACACATATTGAGACATGAAAGAGAAAGGGGTTAGGGAGGATTAGTGGAGGTCGCGAAATCGCACATCTTGATAAGTGAATGGGCTTATAGAGATATAGATCCACAGCACAAGGGAATCGCATCGCATCGAATCCCTTGCCAGTGGTGTGTAAAAAGGTAAATAGGTAAATAGGAAAAGAACTTAAAGGAGGAGAAACCAGAAACCAGAAACCAGTAAAAGAAACCATCAATTAAGTGAGAGAAAGTGTCAGACATAAATAAAAGTATAATAGATACGCTGCTCTTAATTAGAGTCAATAGCTAATCTTTTCATCACAAATGAAAATAATCTGCACAATTCATATTGTTATCAAATGTTGGCGAGTTTGTTGTCGACATTGTTGCAGATATGCCAAGAAATTGAAAAATAAATAAATAAATGAACAATGTATATCCGAGATACAGAGAAACATGAATCCTTCAAATGTGGATTGAATTTTGTGCAAATCGAAATGGGAAAAGCACACTTTTCATTCAAAAATCGTTATTTAGCTAACAGAAACATTGTTAGACCAAAACAAAATTAAACTCGTCTAAATATATAAATATATATATATAAATATATATATATATATATATATGTATATAAATATATGTATGAATGTGATTGACGAGGACACGATTGAAGGGATGATCTTAGAATAAGTGTAGAAAACAGACATGGACTAAAGTATAATTAAGAGTGATGCATGCATGTTGAAATATATGCAATTTTAGGCAGGCTACATTTGCATTTGTCGTGTCAAATGATTCGATTTGGATTTGGAATGAACTGCCAGCCAGGGAGGCGGCCAGCCAGTGTTCCAAAATTACTGATATAACAAACAACACACTAAAAACTAGCAGCTTAGCAAGCAAACACGCACAAGCAAAAAGCCTGTGGAGATCTATCTCTGTACGGATAGATCGCCGAAGATCATTTCATTTGTCGTGTGGCGTGAGAGAGATCGAGCTAATCACGACTATGATGGAAAGAGATATACATATGTCCAAGTGTTAGAGAGAGAAGGAAAGTTATATAGGAGCAAATAGATAAGCAGCAGTTAGTAGTGAGATCCCTGTCTAAATTCAGAAACTGCCTCTAAATTCATTTTTTTCCTACATGTATATATATACAAAGTTATAGATATATATATATATATATATATATATATGTGTACCGTTGCGAGAAAAAAATAATAAGAAATGTTTTCAAGTGTGTCCTTTTTAAACTTCAATTTGTAGGTTTAAGGAAGTTGTGAATACGTTTTTCGAATAGAAGTAGAATAAGACTCTTAACAAGACAAAATAAAGTGAGAAAGTTATTTAAATTGAATTCAAATTAAAATAAAAAAAAAATAAAGAAAGAAAATTAACATAAAAAAAATCACATTTTTAAGAAAACTAGAAATAAATTATCTATTTCTAAAAAGTGCGAAAGTGGTGATAATATATTTACTAGATCTAGAATCAATTAAAAATTAACAAATGAAATAATTGCAAGAATCGTGGTGCCATTATTGTCTTCGCAACTGTACATATATTTATCTATATATCTATTTATATATATATATATGTGTGTGTGTGTGTGTGTTTATGCAATGCTAATTTCGTTATGATCATTCGAGGACTTTTTTAGCTGCTGAATGATTTAATAGGACTCGTTTTTGAGATGCAATAGAGAAGAGATGGGGTTAATACGAGGAGTGTGATTAGTTGAAGATTGATTTGAATTCACAACAAATGATTCGCTTACGCCTTGGCAAGGTTGATTGGGATCGGCTGAGCTCTGCGCTGCTAGCAGCCATCGCAGGCATTGCAAGCTTGGCATTAAAAGCTATAGCAGAGGCAGAGACGGAGGCGGAGGCGGAGGCTGGGGCGGAGGCTGGGGCGGAGGCTGAGGCGGGTGGTGTTGGTGTTGGGGCAGCTGCAACTAAGCTGCTGCTGTTGTTATTGTAGTTGTTGCTTTTGCTGTTGCTGTTGTTGCTGCTGTTGTTGCTGCTGCTGTTGTTGCTGCTGTTGTTGCTGCTGCTGTTGTTGTTGTTATTATTATTGTTAAGATTGTTGTTGTTGTTGCTGTTACTGCTGCTGCCGCCGCCGCTGCTGCTACTGCTGCCGTTGTTATTGACTGTGGTGGCAACAGCAGCAGCATGTTGCTGTAAGTTGTTTGGGCCTAAATTGGTGTTGGTGGTGTTGTTGGTGTCATTGGTGAAAATGATGTTGTTGGTGGTGTTGGTAATGGTTGTGTGGATTGTGGAATTGATGATGGCTGATGGCTCTGGGACTGATGCGGCTAAATCAACAACTGACTGCCCAACATTGTTAAGCGCACCTGCAGATTCCGAATTCACTTGTTGCTGCTGCTGTTGCTGTTGCCATGTGGCAGCCAATTGGGTTTGTGACTGCGAGTGCGACTGCGTCTGCTGGCCAAGTTGAACGGCCGACTGTGATGCACTGCTGGTTAAATGCTGCGTTTTGCCAACAATTAGCGTCACCTTGTCGGTTATCGACTTGAGCGTGCCCACAGCCAATTCGTGCGTCACATTCTCCAAATTCTTTTCACCCTGTTTGCGCAAAGCGAGAGAGAGAGCGAGACAGAGAGAGAGAGAGAGAGAGAGAGAGTGGTTAGGAGTTGTTGCAGTTTTTAGATGAAGGAAGGAGGACAACTCACGGCACTGGTGCGAACCGCAATCAGCTTGTCACCGATGGAGAGACGACCATCGACTTGAGCAGCTCCGCCGTCCATGAGCTTTGTCACATAGATGCCATTGTCGCCGGGTATATGCTGATTGCCGATGCCGCCGGCAATCGAGAAGCCCAATCCTTTGCCACCCTTGACCAAATCAATTTCGATCACCTTTGGACCCGTTCCCGTTCCAGTTCCCGTTCCCGTGCCCGTTGTTGCCGTTCCACTTCCGCTATCATGCACATCGACTGATGGGGCAGCTGTTGTGGGCGTTGCACTGCTTGCTGCGCGTTTTCGCTTCACATGCAGCTTGACAATGTTGCCAGCCCTCTTCAATGCATCCACAGCGGACGCATGGGGCACATCCACAACGGATACATCATTGACAGAGACAATGATATCGTTAATGCTCAAGCGTCCATCGGCGGCAGCAGCACCGCCCGGTATCAGTTTCGTTATATATATGGATGTGTCGGTGCCAATGTGCGGATTATCGGTGCCACCAGCAATCGAGAAGCCCAAGCCAGAGTTGCCACGCTCCAGCTGAATGTCCTCATAATACCAGCTATCATCGCCGTTTACCTGAAACATTCAAACGTTGAAGAAACCCATTAGAAATGTTGTCTATTTTTATCAACTATTTTAGATATCAAATGTTTTAGTTGATGTTGGTTGGCAATGCGAGAGAACAAAGAACAAGGACAAGAACAAGGACACGATACCAAACAATGATGATTAACAATCAGTTAATATTATTATTATTATTATTATTGATGTATATATGATATGTATCTATGGCTTTATCCACCTGGAGGAGTCATATGTTTAGTTTATAAGTAGGCGAACAAATTGAATTTGTTGAACAGACAGAAAGAGATCAATATATATATATATATATATTTATATATGTATATATATATATATATATATATATCTCTCTCACACACAAAACAGAGAGTTGCTTTTCAGCGCTGCTTACCTTCGTCGAGGATGCCTTGTGTAGCTGAAAATCATTGGCCCAAAGAGAGAAAACTTAAAATTGTGAGTAAATCGACGAATTTATGTGCAAAATAAGATAGTGTTTAACTTTATTCCTTTATTTATGAAACAGTCTTAAAATATATATGAAGGCCTCCTCGGCCAGATCAACCAAAACGAGCTATATATACGTTTTTGGAATAATTATAAATCAAAATATCACGTTCTTTGTTGGAATTGTTTATCAGCTTGAGATTGAATCGCTTAATGCTCTTTGGGATTCAGCTAAACAAGTGTTATTATATATAATATATATATATAAATATTTGGCAAATATTTATTCGATACACATGTTCTTTGCATGTGGAACACATGTTGCACATCTAAGTACAAGATTCAACAGAATTTATAAACAAGAAAAACCGCAAAATTCAAAATAAATTCAACTTGTACAACGGATGTAATATCTATGAAAGGAAAATGTTTTCTTCAGATTTCCACGTAGAGTTCTCCGATGTTTCAACTGCTGAGTAATTTAATCGAATATCAGAAAATGTTTTGGCCTTTTTATTTCACGAAATATTTGGCATAAACCAACACAATTTCAAAACGAAATCAAAACATATAATCTATAAGTATGTATATGTATATATGTGTGTACACACATATATATATATATATATATGTACACGCTGGCTGCCACACCCAATAAACAACAATCTATAGAAATTGTCATCAATGAATGGAAACATTAAGTAACAACATTCGGCTGTGTGTATGTGTGTGTGTGAGTGTGTGTGTGTCTTGCAACATTTTCACACACACGCGTCCAATTGATTAGCAACTGAGTGTAAATGAATTCATTAAGCTGACACACACACACACAGACACACACAAACAAATTGCAAGCCGAATGCAAAACTTGAAGCATCTTTTTTTTCTTTTTTTTTTGAGCTGCATTCGAATTATTGCTTATTAAACTTTGACTTTAGCCGGTTCAATATGTCAAGTGTGTGTGTGTGTGTGTGTGTGTGTGTGTGTGTGTGTGTGTATGTGTGTGTGTGAGATACTTTGATGTATCTTTCGCCCGAAGGTCGCTTAATTGTTACTATTAACAACTAACAACTAACAACAACGATAACCGCAAAAGGTATTTTCAATTGTTGTGGTTTTGGTTTTAATCACAATTTGTAACGGCACACACATACACACACACACACACATGTGGATTGGCAACATAGTTGTCGACATATCATATCAGAGTGTTGACCAAGCTATCTTATCAGCAAGAATTATATGAAGAATATTCTGACAATGGTCCTGCTTGGAATTCGTATTGGAATTGGAATTCGAATTGTGTGAGTTACGACATAAACACACACACACACACACACACACTCACACGCATTGTTGTCGTTTATTTACTTGGCGGAAGCTCGTACAAGGCAGCGCCAACACTTGCCAACATACTATGAGTAAACACACACACACACACACACACACACAATTTATTATTGTTTACCCTTGAATTGAAATGCTCTGCTTTAGATACTAATTATCTACACTAGGCAAAAGTTACGCAGAAAATGTTTAATTGTGATACAAGATTTTCATAAAAATAAATTAAAGTGAATATATTTTGATTAATTTTACGTACAAATTGAAGAATTGTACGTGTTTCTCAATGATTTATTTGTGTTTTATTGCACATGCAGAAAACGTTTACTCCGCTCTCACACATATACGCATATGCATGCATAAGTTTGTCTGTGCAAGGCAAAATTTGTCACCAAATGCAGAATGAGAACGAATGTTTTTTGTTGTTGTTTTGGGGTGTGGTGGATTAAATGCTCTTCTTTTTCAGCTCGCCTCCCCTCTCTCTTTCTCTCTCGCTCGCAGTGAGTGACGATGGATGATGCGACGACGGCGTTTGACGTTGAGGCAAAACTGCATGCACACACAAACAGACACACACATACAAACAATGGCAACAATGCCATATATATGTGTATATACATATATATAGTTGTATTATGTACATTCGCGTAACTAAATAAATCGACACCTGCACACAATGCACACACACGCACGCACACGCACACACACACAAAGAAAGACGTGTCTTGCTTATTAAATGTGTAGGCAATAATACCCACTTTTCTTTTTTGTTGTTGCTGATTTCTTTTTGTTTTTGATAACCCAAGTAAATCAATTGTATACAATTCAAATAATTCGTATGAATTCAACCGTTTATGTATACATATAAAAGAGTTGCTTACAAATTTCAATAATATCTGCGGACAATGTAGGAAATGATGTTCGTTTTATCGAACGCACACTATAAGCAAATACATTCATCAATCAAGCACACAGAGAGAGTGAGGAGAGCAGCAAGCAAAGCTTTTCAGACAAGCAGCGAGATCTATTTTGAGCAATTAGACCTGCTAAAAACGAGCGAGAGAGAGAGTAACGGGAGGAATGAGAGCAGCTAAAGGAAAGAGCACTGTTTACACGCGCACGCACACACAGAGACGCACACGCGTGTAAGCATGCATGCGAAAATATGCATAAGACAGAGAGAGGGAGATTTACAATGCACGTTCACACTCACAAGCATACACTGCAGCTGCGTATGCGTGTGTATGTGTGTATTTACGTTTACTGCGTATGTGATATCGTTTGTTGTGTTGAGGTAGAAATTGGGCTGCGCATGCGTAAATTCATTTACTAAAATTCCTACACGCAAATTCACCACACAATGCAATGCAAACAGAAATGTTGTTGTTGTTGTTCCATTTATGCTTCTCCTAATGTGTGGCAGAATTTAAAAATAACCCATGGAATCATCATTGAGATTATATATATAAAAAAAGCAGATGCGAAATCTTCGCTGGCTGCCAACAGCGGATATTGCATAAATCGAATTCATTTGGTGGGGAGGGGGGGATTTTGGTCAGATTTTATTTATCGATACCCATGTAAAAGCTGCTGCTACTACACAAAATTTAACTGTCAATTTATCGAACTGTTCTAATCTGTTCTAATCCGATACAGTCGATAAATCGTATGAAATTTATGTATTTGCATGCATTTAAATCTGTCAGATTTGCATGGAAATTTATAATTGGGAGTTAAACACTTTTTTTTTGTATTTCTTTACCGAATCCAAATTAAATAGTGATGAGACTTTCTTAATGAAGCCACCGCTGCTGCCGCCGCCGCTGCTACCGCTGCCACCATCCTGTCGCTTCTTTTTGCGTGTAGTCATATTAATATTATTAATATAATTATTATCACAACGCGCGGTTCTTTTCTCTTAGCGTTGCACGTAACGTAACGTAACGCAACGTAACGTAACGGAACACAACACAATCACGAATCACGACCGGTTGCCGGTTGCAGTTGGCGTAAACGTTTACGCAATTTGTTTTTGTTGTTGTTGTTGATACGTTTCAACAAATTTGTTATAAATTTCTCTACTGTTTATTCTTTATTTGTTTGTTTTTAATTTAAAAGTAATACACAACACACACACACTTGTGCACAGATATGCCGCGTGACTCACGCGCCGCCTACGCTAACAAGTGTCATCCACAACAACAACAAAATGAAAATAAATAATAACTAATTTTATATGTAAGCACAACACAAAAAAAAAGCGGCGCGTTGCCAACGTGAGCAAGTTCGAACTACAACTATCGCCAAAGCTTGCTGCGGACGGTTTGCTGTTCAACGGTTTCTGTTCCCTCAGCGTGAGAGAATCTTCTAATACACACACACACACATATATATATATGTACACACATACATTTGTATATTCACGTATAAGTTATGCTTTCCAAATTACATACCAACACACACAAGTATATTCTTCACTTATTGTTTGCCACAGAGAACAGCGAAAAAAAAAAAAACAAAAACAAGAAACGCTAAACACGCTCTCTCGCTCTCGTTCTCTCTGTGTCAACGCCGACTACTATTTTGGTATTTTTTGCGCTACGCCTTGCATGTGTATAACCTACATACATACATACATACATACATATATATGTGTGTGTGTACGTGTATGCGTCTGTGCATATACATACATACATGTGCTAGAGTATATGTGCGATTCGATTCGAACGAATGTAAAAAGGCACAAAATTTCGAAACATTAACGATATTTGAACTGTTTTGGTTTGTTCTACGTATGCATGTACATGTGTATTGTATACAAAAAAAAACAACAAAAAATTGTAGATTTCATGCACATTTTGTTTGTGGTATTTTTTTTAGTTCACTTTTATATGTGAAACACACACATTTTCACTAGCCGCTTGCATTGATTTGGCCAAATGGGGTTCGTTCGCTCGTTTGCCCGTTCATTTGTTGCAGATTTTCACAGACCGTTCAAATATATATATATATACACATATATATATATATACATATATACTTTGTTGGGTGCGTTTACGCCGCAATTATGCGATGCCTGCCTATTTTGCCGTGTTGTGTTGTTGGCATTTTTCTAGCGAGTCAGTGACTGACGATTACTGCCAAGCCCACAAGCAAAACACAACACAACCGACTGACCATCACTAGCGTGTACGCAAAACAGAAACCTATCGTTGCGATGTTTTGGTATGCGTAACCGGTTATATTACCGCTTATATATATTTATACGGTCTCGGGGCTGGCAACACCGTACACAGTTATAGTTCAGAATTCTTTAAATTCCTTAACTCTATATTCAATCGGTGCTGTCCTAATCAATTCACGATAATTATGTATTTAAATTTACATACGATTGCACATTGACACGCACGACTTGTGATTTTTTACATTTTTATCTTGGGAGTGACGCTTGCGCTTGGTTTACTAGCGACGGAACTTAGGATCGATAGCCTTAAGCCTACCTATCGATGCTGCTGTACCGATACTATCGATCGCGGTCATCAGTGTTGGCTTATGCCGGGTGGGACTAGATCAGAGTTGATTCTAAGCTAGCCGCGCAACTTTGAAATTTCAATAACACAAAATTTCCCTCAAAATAAAGTGCTGCTCTCAAAATCAACAAAGGAATATCCAAAAACGAGAAGTTAGCTTTCTTCACATTTTTCTCTACTTCAGAAATAAAATCAGCTTTCTAATTAGTTAACTAGCCCAAATAGAAAATCCTCTAACTAAAAGTTTTTTAGCAAAAATAAATTGCGAGTAGTAGTGACAATAAATATATATACAAACCATACAAATTGCAAATAAAACAATTAAAATAAAATACAATAAAATATATGTATTATGATTCATTTGTCGTTTTAATGTCTTTCACAAAACATAAGTGATTTATATCATTTAATATTACAATCTAAATAAAAACAAAGACATGCCTAAATTAAAGATGATCAAATGTGAACAAGCTAACAATAAACAATAAAGAAAACGTTTGAAATATAAAATAATATATATATATATATACATATATACACACATATATATATATATATATATACATATATATAAACGTGTATGAATTTTTTGTGGATTACATGAGATTTAGTTAACTTAATGACAAATTTTTGTTTTGATTAACAAGAGCGTGATTAATATTTTAATATATATGTATATAGAAACAGTGCTAAAAAAACAATGGGCATTATGAACACTGGCAACAAAAAAAAAAAAACAGAAAACGATAACTGCAAATACTGTGAAAAAAAGAGAAAAATAAAAATGGTACAACAAGAGTTCGAGCGGAAACGGAAACAAGCGGCATTTGCAGCCATTTCATTTCAAATGAAGCGCCAAATTAAGCTGACCGATTACCAACACAGCCAAACAATTTGAAGAGATTATGGAAATCCGGTTCTTATTATTATTATTATTATTGCTATTATTATTTGTTTTTTTTTCTTTCGCTTTCTTAAGCATTTTGGAATGTTTGGGCAACAACTTGGAACAACTGGCGGGTGACTTTTTTGTGCTTTCCTTTTTGGTTTTTGTTTTTGTTTTGTTTCGATTCGAGTATTAGTTTGACATGATTTCGAGCAAAAATATGATTCAATTTCAATTGCAGCCACTTACAATCTGCTGAGTTCCGCTTCTAGTTGCTGTCGACTGCTGCTGCTGCTGCTGTTGTTGTTGCAACTGTTGAACCACTTGTTGCTGCTGCTGCTGTTGTTGTTGCTGGGGCGAGCGAGCGTTGCGCACTTGTTGCACTGCGGCATCTTCTGTGGCAGTGGCATCTTTGGCATTTTCACAATCGGACTCGATGCGCATGCGTTGGTTCTGCGAATAAGATTTGTATATATGTTTATATAATTGATAGAAATTTATCAAATGCATTTAAATTTTCAGTTGTGATTGACAACTTAATACAAAAGATTTTTGAGCACTGTTCTGTTAAATCCAGTTATGGCATAAAATGGTACGCTTAACGTAATAACATTTGCCTGCTTACATTGGAACAACAGCAGACATAACTGCCAGCATCGACGTCGGCGTCGACGTCACCGTCGCCGTTGCCATCGACATACTGCTGTTCTTTGCCTCTCTTCTCGCGCGCACGAGATTTATGCGGTTGTTGCTGCGACTGCGACTGCTGCGACTGCTGCGACTGTTGCGCCTGCTGCGCCTGCTGCGAGTGCTGCTGTGACGACGACGACGACGGCGCTGTTAACTGACGTCGACGTCGACGCATTCGCACCGGCGATCGCGAGCCGACATAATTGGAGAAACGTCGTCGCGAATGCCGCACTATCGATACCCAATCGATCATTTTGTACCAAGTACTATGTTTATTTTTATTTTTGTTTTTGTTTTAGTTACAGTTTAAGTTTTCTTTTTTTGCTACATCAATTCACAGTTGCCACTTGAGGAAAACATTTTATAACACAAAAAAATATACATATATATATAAATAAAGAAGCATTTTCGATGCACTATGTACCAAAAGTTGAAAAAGTCGTACCATCAACCAGTGCATAAGAAATGTACCACTTTTGGTACAATTGTACCAACGTACAATTGACAAACACACAGACAGACAGACAGACAACAGAAAGACTTTCTTTGTATGTGTTTGTGTTATGCACAGTTATTCTACGCATATCACAAGCAAATGTAGCAACAAGTTTCGTATGCTTCTACACCCCCCACCACCCACTTTTCTTTGTGTGTGTGCGTAAGCGAAATTGAAGTAAATACGCATGCATGTAAATTCATATATATACCATGTATGTACATACATATGTATGGATACACATACATACACACACACACATACATAAATATGCATTTTATCCTTTAACCGTTATTTCGATTGCTTTCAATTTTGTTGTTACGTATTCGCGATATATTTTTTTCATACTTGCCTACACACACACATAAATATATATGTACATGTATGTGTAAGTGTATATGTATATGTATATATTTATGTACACATGTTGAGGCAGACAAGAAAACATCAATTGAATTCTGTTTGGCAACTAAACACAGCCGTGTGTATGTAAGTGAGTGTGAGTGAGTGTGTGTATATGTAATTGCAGCTATTTCTATGTACGTATGTACATATGTAAATATTTTAGGATTTATTCGAGTAGACTCCTCGCATTAATTAATCATTCGTAGAATTCTTTTTCTTTTATTTTAAATGTATACTGAATTGATTCTCTTTCATTCTGTTTTCACTGCTCAATTTTAACTAGAAACTAACTGCTAAGAATTGCAGAGTGGAGAGTGGAGAGTGCAGAGTGGAGAGTGATGACTGGAGAGTGGAGAGTGATGAGGAAGATCCGCTAAGTGTCAGTGCTGATCGCTTAGCCGTTTGCAAGGCTGTTTTTATGGGATCTCCTTGCTGCTGTTTGATGCATTTTTACACAACTTTATCATCAATGTATCTTATGGACACATATTTGCTGCCTATATTTAAAGCATAATCTTGCGTCAACACACAAAATATGAAAACAGAAAACAAATAACAAAAAAAAAAACAACAAAAAAACACCAGTAAAAATTCGGAAATCACAAAATAAAAAGCCGCGTTTCTTAGCGCTTCAATCGAATGTGCGCGAAAAACTGGCCAAAAGATAACAAAGACGGCACCGACGACGGACGGCAGTGAAGCAACTTGCCAAAACAAAAAATAAAACAAAAAAAAACAAAAAAAAACAATAAAAAAAATGTGAGAAACATATACATATATTTTAAAATATATATAGAGAAAAAATGTGTTGTTTCTTTAACAAGTTGCCCAATGCCAACGAAGAAAAGCTGAATGAAAAGCCCAAAAGCGAGTGAGTTCATATATATATATATATATATATACATATATATTATATATATACATATATATGCATCTGTATCTATAGTCTGCAGATGTCTGTATGAAAACATCGAAATATTTGGTGAAAACACTGCCAAGACGTATACGTAATATACAGTCAGTAAATACAATAAGCAAGACATACAGTCAATATATATATATCTATACACATATAGATATATACATATATATATATAGATATAGACATCTTACAGGTGATACAATATTGGCTAGATCTCAAAACAGATTCTTATGTAAATATATATTGATGTACTGAAGCGGAGACTGCAACATGTTGTTAATTAGCAGGTGGCACAGCTCCAAATTGTTGTTTCTCTTCTTTTATTATGTATAACACACAACATTGATGTCTAACAGCTGTTTGCCACATGTACACACACATATACATATATATATATACATATATATATATATATATATATATAGATATATATATATTAATATTCAGCTAAGGATTTGCAGTAAGCTATTGCAAGTATATTTTATATAAATGTGTATTTTATGCGAAAATCCATTAAAAAAAAGATAATACGCAAAAAAAGAAAAGAATAAATAAAAAGAAAAAGCCGAACCCAAAACAACTTTAAATTTGCCGGGCGTTTTTTTTTTTTGCACACGATGGCTGGGAACTGTTGGCCAAGACTTGAAGACGTCAAAAGACGTCAACGCAGCGACAGTTGACGGATAAACGAAACTTGTGCGACTCGACACGTCGACGGCGCTGCTGTTACTGCCACACACGCCACACGCCACACGGCACGCGCAACGCGCAACGCAGAAGAAAGGCAAGTCTCTTTTTGGAGTGGGCGTGGCTATTGACCAGCTTGAGCATTCCCGACGCCTTGGACTAGTTAAATACATTAAACGCGCTAAGCATGCCGCTTGAACTCAAATTGATGATGATTTCTTACACAAATTTGATAAGCACTTATACCAGTGTGTGTGTGTGTGTGCGTGTGTGTGTGTGTGTGTGTGTTATCAGTGTTTAATCAGGTCATAAGCAAATATCCCACACACACACACACGCAGAAATTTGCATACACACACACATTGAGCACGCTTCGAACTTACGTTGAATTATTACGTTTTACGTTAGGGCTAACGTACTACGCATGTCAGGCAGCAATATTCTATATACGTTGCCTCGTACAATAATAACAAAATCCCGGCGTCGGCGCAGGACAAAACGACGAACGGCGGACTTGTTTGCGAAACCCCCACCCACATACCCACTCCCGCCGCCACCCCCACTCCCACTCCCTTCCCGCCACCTACACCAAGTGAAACAAGCGACCCCCCTCCATCCTATCACCCACCACTATTCGCACCATTCCATCATTCCAGCATGACAACGAAAATTGCCATGTTATGGCACTTAAGAACATGTTCCCGTTTTCCTACACTGACTGGGTCAACACAAATCATGTTGAAAATACAAAACAGACGCTAACAATTCTTAGTCCTTATCAATTTCAACAGCGTGTGTGTGTGTGTGTGTGTGTGTAGCTAGGCAACCGTTAGTTATTCACATTCACCCACACACAGCCAAACAAGCCTAATTGATAGAGCAGCAAGAAACCGAGAAAGAAAGTGAGAGAGAGAGAGAGAGAGAGAGAGAGAGAGAGAGAGCGAGAGCGAGAGTGCGAGTGCGAGTGCGAGAGGTGACCCTTAAAGCAGAGGTGAGAAAAGCAATCATGGCTTCCATTACAGTTAAAAAGGCTGTGAAATTGACCCGCCTCAGACATGTTTGACACTTGCCTAGTTGGCCACTTCCTGACAAGAACTGTTTTTGTTGCTGTTTTTGCTTGCTACGTCGCCTGCACGCAGCATAAAACTGATTTCAATTTTTACGGTCTTGCGCTCACGCAAGCCAAAACAAAAAATAATAAATAAACAACAACAAATAAATAGCATAAATACGTGCATAAATACATATGTAGACATACACACACACACACACACACACATATACATATATATAACGTAAAAATAAAGCAACTCAATTGAAAAGCGACCAACAGCGATTGCTGTAATCGCTGTAATCTCAGCAAGCGATTCTCGACAGCATGTGACACATGTGTGTGTGTGTGTGTGTGTGTGGCACGTTGTCTGCGTGTTGCACCACAAATTTTGCTTACGAAATACCCACAACAATTTAACATTCTAAATGACTAAATGAATCCATTCCTGATTAGCATCGGCACTCGAGTCGATTTATAGCCTGTTTCCATTATCAACATTTCTGACATTTTCCCATAGGCAACATTCAACATTCAAAAAAAGTTTGCTGGAAATTCGTAGAAATTCGCTCCGACTCAATTATATCAATGCCACAAGGTAAACGCTTCTCTTAAAATACAATTCTAAATTTGAATAATAAATCATATTTTAGTTTAAAGATGAGCAAATCGGAGATCGGTCAAGAAACACCCAATTTGTTAGCCAAAACGTTTGTAAATATTGAAACAAACCCCGATTTCTATAAATGCGAATGCAATTATATTGATATATGTATGTCAGGTTATCTCTCAATCGAGCTCTATCGACTATATCATTCTTACTTGTTACTTCCTGTATATAAACATCTCATTTCCAAAACGAAATTTAAGCGATTGTTTGAATAGACAATAGAATCTTTTTGAAAACAGTCCCAAAAAAATAAAATAATTCGAGGGGAACAGATTTTGAAGATTCCAATTAGATGCCACATAAAAACTAAATTATTGATATATAAATATAATATACATTTTGTTTTGCTTCAAAATATACATAGAGCTAACTGTAATTAAATTAAAAATCAACTTTATGTGTTCAGCTTTGTAATATTTCTTATAAAAATCGAGTCACTTTCAAACCCCTTAGCTAGTGGCCAACTCATACTAGTATACAGATTTACTCTATATATTTGTAATAAATAATAATAATAATAAGAAAAACACTAAACCGCAATATACAATACATAACCACATACCTAAAGAAAACGCTCGTTTTTATAAATTTTGAATTTATCAAAATGATCCTGCACCCGTCCCTGTTCCTGGTTCATGCTGCTGCCCCTGCTCCTACTCGTACTATGATGTATTTTCATATTGAGCAGATATTAATTTATAAGTCAACTGGCGTCAATATGCCCCGTCAGAGATGGTGTCCGTGATAAGTCATCAGTCAACAGTCATCGCTCATCATCAGTCATCAGTCATCAGTTATAAGCCAGACTTCAACTTTTAGTTTAGCCAGTCTCAAAGTGGGCCAATTGTATGGATGGTCATCATCATTGGCAGACGGCGAGGCGCGGTCACTGAACCCTAGTAAATCATGGTGATTAGTTTGCTAATCTTCTGCCACAATTACCAATGATGTCACAGTTAACGATTTAATCCACCAAGCAGTTAAGTAAAAAGACTTCGATTATATATTTTATGTGACTAAAATGTGTGAATGGGTTTTAGCAATGTATGTTTTTGAAACAGGCAGAAGATGACATCCTCATCCTCATGGAACGATGAGCTGAGTTGATTTAATCATGTTCATCGATCTGGCTCACTATTGGAACTAGAATCTTTAAGGCCTATGCAACAAATCGATAAATATCGATATAGTATCACCAATTTTTCAGCTAACCTAGAAGGGAACAAGAGCTCGAGACACTATATCTTATGTGTACAGAATTATGTTCTCGTATAGGTCAATAACATTTTACATTTCAAGAAACTTTCCTCATCCCTCCAAAATTGATTTATCGCAGATATCACTTGAATTGCGGCAAATGTATTCGATATAATTGTAATGATTTTAAACAGATGGCAACTTGTCTCGACGAACATTTTTATATTCTTGTTGGAGCTGTTTGAATTTTTGATATGTATGCCGAAGGGAACCGGATCGGATGAATTTATCATATAGCTTCCATGGGAGCAATCACGCAGAATCAAGATTAAATTCAATGATGAACATTTTTGTTTACGGTACAAACTCATCAGATCTGCGCATTAGTATGTTTATAATGAACATCGGACAACTATATCGTTTATAATGCATTTTAGATGTCGGCAGATTGACTCCGATCCACCATTCTTCTTGTTTGGCAATAAAATAGATCAACACAATATATATATAAATATATTTAAGTAAATCAAACAAAAAATTGATATATCTTTGGAAGCGAACATATTTTATCCAATCGAAGACTTATAAAAAGAGTTTCAAGCAGAAAGGCGGAAAGACGAAATGAATTCAGATTCTGGATGGATCTGCACATAACTTATAAATCCGGCAACGATTGCTGCACAATTATTATAGAGATCGTATAGTTTTGAGAGATACAAATTTGGATGTCATTAATAGCTAGTTGGGTTGCGCACACATATATATATATGTATATATAGATAGAAAGCATATTGATAAGTGTTGTATGACAGTGAAACGAAACAAAGAAAGTGATAATGAATTAATGTGCTTACCAAAATCTCTTCCAATTCATTTTTAAACGTTCTGCTCAAAGCCTCGGCATGCGCGGCCGCGTTCAAGTTTTGATTAAGATTTGAACTTGGATTGGGATTTGTGGCATCGTTGTTAAACTCATAGGCGCAATTGCGATTAAGATTGGAAGTTTTTATAAACTGCATAGTAGGTTAAGTAAATAGAAGATATAATATATATATATATTACATAAATATATATATATATATATATATTCATTCGTATATATATAGAAGGAAAGAGAGTAGCATGAGAAAGAGTGTTAGATATATATGTATGTAGATAGAGAGTATCTGTTATATATTTATATATATATATATATGTTTTTAAAGAAACTAAAAAAGAAACGGTATAATATAATAGAGCAGGCATTATATGAGGACAGAGTAAACTGCATGTAGTATGTATGTAAATGATGCAATGATGTGACAATGAACCTAGAACGAAATTACAAATTTGATTAACGTGCCTCAGCAAGATTGAGGTTAGACACGCGACTTTCTTTTTTTTTCTTCGTCTTTTTTGGGATACTAAACATAAAACAACAATACAAAATAAATAATTTATTGGACTAAGTGCTACGAGTGCTAAATTTCCGCACGCATATGCACAAATACATACATACATAATCTATATATTAAATAAATTGCACGCTAGTGCTGCAAAATAATCAATAGCATCATTTAGTTCTCTTCTACACACACACACACACACACACACATAGATGTGTATGTGTATGTATTGGAAAACAGTTTCGTTAACACTATTCGTTGTTTTGCAACACTGTTCAGTAGTTACAGTTATACGCTACGAGCTATGTCTCTCAGTCTATTTAACTATGCACAAAACAGTTCTTACATACATACATACATACATTTGCATGTGTGTAGATATGTATTGCTGTACATCTATGCTCGACTCTTTTCTCTCTACTTACATCGGCTATCTTTGTGACCTGTCCATCCTTCTCCCACTTGGTAGCAATTTGCAATGTCTCGGCGGTCTTTTGTTGTATACTCTTTGAGTCGTCCAATAACGTTAATTCATAGAATTCCTGTATATCTGCAATTGAATACAGTCAAACCAAACTGGTATTAGTAAATGTTTTCATTTCTGTAATCCACTTTTGTGTGAGTATTCAACAGTTGATTAATTTAATTTACCGTTGATATGTTCAGTTATCGAAGAGGAAAGAGAGAGAAGTATTTTTTTTTTTTTTTTTTTCTTTTTGTGATTACTATTTTATTGTTTTTTTTTTTATTATTAAATCAACACCTGCTAAACGAAAAAAGAATGTTTTCAAAGGTGTATTTATTAAATTTACATTTGCCATTTTGCATGCCAAACTTCGATCTGTTCGAAAATCAATTTGCAAATGGAAAAGATGAGACGGGAAATGACTTGAAATCACAACCATGATTTGGATGGTTGCAGAAATAACATAAGGAACCAGTTGAATGGCATGTAAAAAGTTATTTGGGTCAATCTTTTAGTTCTGGCTGTGACACATTCACAATTTGAATTCAATGCGCTCGTTCAATTTCCTGTTAAACGTCTCCGTCTCCGCGAGGCAGACACTGTTTACGCCCATCCACATTCATAACATAACATAAACATTCCATATATGTTATATATATAAATATATATGTAAGTTGCAACGGGCGAATTGCTTATGCAACGCATGGCACTTCAAGTAATGCATATCAACGGATCCGATTCGCCTGCGAGCCTTCTCATATTTTGCCTGACTCAGCTGGATAGCCAGAGAACTGTGCTCAGCATTTGACAACTTGATAAGAACGCGAAACATGTCGACTGGAAATGCGGTTTTCGCAATGCTTTCTTAGTTCTCAGAATAGTCTGTCAATGCAGACCAGGATAATGTTTACGAAATAGTATGGAGCAAGGCAAAGTAATCATTGGAATGGGGTATCCAGTTGCCAGTGATCAACTTAGACCGATTAGCGAGAGGAGCATATAGACATATCTATATACATATATTTAATTCCATAAATAAATTTTCGTAACCAAATCGAAGTAAGTAGATGTCAGTAGTCCAATCATTTGTATTTTCTGGATAAAGAAACTTTCATTAATGCAAGATTCTATTTCAAATTTTGAAAAGTCAAAATACTGAACACTGAACAATATGTTAGGTTAGGTTAGACGGTTGCCGACAATAAGGTCGACACACATTGGGCCATCCTTGGCTCATTGTGATACCATATGGGCGCTCAGTTCATATGTCTGTGGCACTCGTGTGAGCATAAATTAGGGGGTAATCCAACCAGTAGCATTTACAAATTTCGCAATTCCGATCGCTGCCATATTCTCTAATCGTGATAGACTTGATTGAAAGTGTCTTCCCAGTGCAGCGTGTCTTTTTCTGACGAGTGCATAAATTGGACCAGGTTAGGCGTGTAGTCGTATGTAGTATGAAGAAGTATACATATACCCTCCTTATCTGTAAGGAGGGGCAATAGACTGCCTTTTCTAGCTAACTCATCAGCTACACAGTTGCCTGTTATATTCATAGTTATCAAATTAGGCTGCTTAGCCAACTCGTGCAGAGATTTGCGACAGTTTGTTGCGGATATCGAGTTTGCAAATATTTACGTTGCCTGAACGAACTTTAAGCCTCTTTATGCAATTAAGTGCTTCTCTTATGGCCAATACTATCGCCTAAAAAACACTCCAGTGTTCCAGGAGACTCAAGAATAGCTGAATATTAAGCTGTGCAGAGTAAACGCCTCCGCCAATGCGATTTTCAAGCCGTCAATGGTCCGGGTATACCGTGAGTCCATTCCTCCCTCAGGGAGGGAGTACAAGTATGTACAGAAGAATACATATATTGAGTTGTACTATTGACACACAGTAGTCCGTTTTTGTGGGATGCATGGCCTATCTTCTGAGCATTCCATAATACGGATTCCCTCAGTCGAATGGCGGAAAGTGGATTTAAGAGAATTGGTCTAATGATTGCCATCGGCCAATCTTTGGGGACATGTCCAATTTAAGTCGACTGTTGCCTTCTTTACCCGTAGCTGGGTATTGAGATTCCAGTCTAGTTTCTGGTCCAGTTTCAGTCCTAAGAAGTTGGCACTGTTACTGAGCTGGACAACCATAACATCCGGTTGGAAAAACTGAATAATTTAAAGTAGTTTGATTCTAGACTCTAGCGAGAATTGAATTGAATTAACTTTGACTCTAGTGAGAATGATATTGAGTCTATCCTAGACTCTAAAGAAACTCGAATTGACTTCGAGTCTAGAGAGAATTCAATTGAGTTTGACTCTATACTCTAAGAGAGTATATAACTTGAAGCTGTTTTGATTTTTAATGATATCAAAGGAGAGGTAGAATCGAGCAGTACTCACCAAGTAGCGCTTGGAATAGGCGCGACTTAAAAATGCGGATGACCCGTTCGATTGCAATACGCAGGGCACGATCCTGTGGCTCCGACAGACGTGCGTGATAATCCTCGAGCAATTCGAGGGCTCGGTGAGCTTCTGCAATGCAAAATGAAGAAAGGCATTAATAAATATATTGCATCAGATTCTAATTACATCTAGCAAAAATATAACAAATAAAAAAGAAGCCAAACAAACAAACAGAAATACGAACGACTCAAATACAAATTATTTTTCAGCTTCTTTAGTTTGCCAAGCTAGTCTAATTCAAGATTTTAGATAGAAATTCAATAAGGATTGGACTTCGTATTCGGATTGGGATTGAATGCATATATATATATATATATATATCTATAACTTTATCTGACTCTCTTTCAGCTATCGCTTTCTTGATTTATCTATGTGGCTCACTTTGTTTCTCAATGAAACGTTCACCCGTTGTCAAGTCCTCGCCAGCAATGGGAGCTCCTTTTGGCTGCGCCGGAGCTTGGAGCTTGTGGCTCTGCTGCTCCTCCTCCTCCTCCTGCTCTTGTTG
The DNA here is from genome assembly GCA_035041615.1 of Drosophila anomalipes. Classification (NCBI taxonomy): domain Eukaryota; kingdom Metazoa; phylum Arthropoda; class Insecta; order Diptera; family Drosophilidae; genus Drosophila; species Drosophila anomalipes. The sequence continues at coordinate 10,551,352 of JAWNKZ010000254.1, forward strand.
TTGTTGCTCACGCTCAAAAGCCTCCATCGAGCTGCAAAAGCGGCTCAGCTCAATGCGCAGACTCTCCGAGCTGCTGGATGTGGTCTGGCCGCCCAAAATTGGCAGTGCCTGTGCCCCAAACTCATCGCGTGAGGCATCATCACTCTCCGACTTGTCAAAATAGCCCGACTCGACGTCGGGAGTGCGCTGCTCCGCCGCCGATGATAGCATATGACCATATTCGAGCAGATCCTGTGCCGAATAGAAGCACTCAACGGATTCGCGCACACTCTCTCTGTACTTGGCAACCACCAACGGCTGCTGGATGGGCATGGGCTCATCGCAGACCACCAATTGCTCCCCAGTTGTGCTGCTCGCCAAATCGACATCAATTTGCTGCTGCTGTTGTATTTCTATGGCTTCCGTTTGTGTGAACTGCACCAGCAATTGGTCGTTCTCGGTGTGGGATTGCACTTGTTCCGCATCGGGTAATTGCCTAATTGGTTCGCTCACATTTGAATTGTTATCAATGTCTGAGTCCACATCGTCATCATCAACATCAACATCATCATCATCATCATCATCGTCGGGATAGCTCTTATCATCGCTGCTGAGCAGCTCCTCATTGGGATCGCTGCTCTTCTCCCTATCCGAATCTGTATCTGAGCTCATCCTCTGGCCAACTAACGACGACAGGCAGCAGCACTTGCACTTGCGTCCACTTGCGGAGACGGCGTCACACTGCTCTATTATTGAGAAACCCATCTACAAACCCATCAACACACACACACACACACACACAACCCAACTAGTTCAATAAATCAATAAAGATTGACTTAAAAACGAAAATAAAAAAAAAAAAGCTAAAAGCAAAATTAGTGTTCGGTTCGCCTTCCCCGGCTACTACTATCATTGTTTTAGCTCTCTGTGTTTCAGCTTTCAGCTTTCAGCTTTTAGTGTTTCTGTTTCTGTTTCTGTTTCTGCTTTTAGACGTGGCAGGCATTTATGAATCTTTGGGGTCAGCGCACAGCTAACCTGGATGACATTGCCATAAAGTCGCCGGGCAGTGTTTTTTTGCCAACGAAACTGATTACATATTTATATCTATATTAATATCTAGGAAAGTGTTTGTGTGTGCGTGTGTAATATATTATGCATCTACGTTGCGCTCAAAATAATAGTACTACTAGATTAGCACATGCATTATATATATATATAAAATATATAATATAAAATCTGAATAATATAACATGTTGTCGAATTGCTCTTCCAACAATTAAAATAATAGTTGATTATCTCTGAGCGTAAAATGTCAGATTAAATTTTTCAAAATAGATATCGGCCTTTTAGCACTACAATATTGCTATTATTGTTAATAGTTCACTACTTATTTTGAATATTTTCAAATAAGTTAATATTCAATGAACAGCTTGCGTTCCTTAGAAATAACTAGCAACAGCAGCAAAAAAAAAAAAGAAGATAATATCTTGACAGGTAGAGAACTTGAAAGGGTTTCTATTATTTTGACCGCAGCTGTACGTATGTAAGCAGCATTCATATATTTGGCGTCTTTTGCTTATGTTGACCTTCATTTCTTGCCCGTTTCAAAAGTTTGGCAGCGGCTGCATTTTTTCTATTTATTTTTATTATTATTTTTATTTTTCTCTACTTATGGGTCTATTTATTGTGCTCAGATTTGGTGCAATGGGCATGCCACTGGCTGTGATTGTAACAGCTGTAAATACATATATTTATCTGTATATATATATATATATATATGTATCTATGCATATATTGGCGGGGATTATATTGAAATCGGATTGTCAAACCGGTACCTTCATTATTGCGATAAAAAGCTTGAAAAAATATATCTGTTTTGGTTCCGATACGCTCTTTTCGGGACAAATACAATCAGTTCCGGTATTTGGGTTTTGAAGAAAATGTATAATTTAGGTTCTGATTACAATTCCGTTTCAAAATTTGAATCATGAGGTTTCCATTTAACTTCCTCTTTGACACTGTTTTTAATCTATTTCTTTATTATCAGTTCTGACGGATCAACGAACTAAAACTAACAATGGTATGGATGTTTTGAAATCTAGAAATATGATTGTAGAGATCGAACAATCATTATTCTTACGTGCATCATTACGAATTAAATGAGAAGGATATTATGGAGTTGTACAAATGTCTGTCACAGACAGAACGATGCCTATAGACATATTTTCTTAATCAGTTAAGAAAGGCGAGTCAATGAGAATTATCTTATCAATTGATTACAATTATATCTATATATATATTTTTTTTTTGTTTTTTAAAATTTGAATGCAAATGAAATAAGGAAAAATCCAACTAAGTTAATAAAGTAAATTTCTAGATAGGCATAAAAAATAGCTTACCTTGCTTTTTCACTGGCATTTTGTAGGTGTTGTTGTTGTTCTTGTTGTTATTATTTTGGTTGTTGCTGCAGTTGTTGTTGTTGTTGTTGTAGTAATTATTGCTTCAGCTACGCTTGTGTATTTAAATGTCGTTAAACTGTATATATCACTGTATATTTATAGGGCTTATAACTGTTATAACTGTTATACGAGTACTCTGTATATGTGCATGTGTTAATTTATGTACTATGTACTTTTTATATGCATGTCTTTGTCGCTGTAACTCAATACACACTATATATTTATTATATTTTTGTTGTTTATTTCTCGTTATTTGTATTTTGTTATTTTATTTTGATTTGTTCAGAAACATACACACATATATAATATATATAAAGATATATATATATATAGATGGTTTGTATAAGTATGAAGTGCACTCAATTTACTGTTTATTTTGTATTTATTTATTTATGATTATATTTTGGCGTATGCGTATTCGTCTTTGATTTCTGTCGGCAGTTGTCGTTTACATTGAATTCTCCAAATAGGATTTCAACGTCACTAAACATTTAACTTATTCACTATGATTGACACATGTTTTTGCATGTGTATTTGTTAATTCTAGGCACACAAGAGCACATTACGAATCGAATCGATTTCATTTTATTTTTAATGTTTGATTCAAACTGAAAGTCGCTGCAGACGGCACATCTGAAAAAAAAAAGCAAAAAAAAAAAAAACAGTAGAAAAACCAACAAAAAATAAGAATCGAAATTAATGAAATATTTCTTATTGTTATTCTATTGATTTATTAACACATACATAGCATATATATATACACTCACGCGCTTAATTACATTTGCACCAAATTTTGTGTGAAATCGTATTCGGAGACCAGGAACGAGTCAAATATTAAATAAGAACCAAAAATTGTGCTTTCGAAATTTGTGTCGCCCAAAATGTTTGTAGCTATCTGTGCGGCTATTGTCTGATTCCTGGTATCTGCCGTCTACTGTCCGATGTGGCGGCTATATGTATATGTCTATATGTGTATATATATGCATATGTGTGCGTATGTGCGCCTCTTTTTGCGCTATTTCAGCAAATTCTCTTTCGGTTTTAGTTCTTTTGCGCTCGCACATACTATATATATATACATATATATAAATATATGTATATAAATATTTATACATATATATATATATATATATATATAAATATATGCAAACATGTATGTAACTGTGTGAATAAATGTTAATATGTGGGCAGGCAGATATCAAAGAAAATGTGTTTCTTAAATGCGTCTAGTTTTAAAATATTTTAAATGTACATACAAACGTACGCAGTAAAGCGAAAGAGGCGAACAATAACTGATTGGCTCACGCGTGTCTGAGCAATGCAGGAATAAATACAACACTACCTACTCCTGCTTGGGAACCCGCGCCTCCCACACCACACAATACCCAACTGAGAATAAGAAAAAGAGAGACAGGGAGAGAGAGAGAGCGAAAAAAAGAGAAGGAGAGGGAGAGCAAGTCCCTAGCAGGCAGTGTTGTCAAGTTCTATTCAAAATCTCAACAAGATGAAGCAGAAAAAAAGATATTCTAACCCCAAACAAATTGTAAATGTTTTATTTGCATTACTTTCGAAACTAATTTGTTTTACAAATTGAATATTTAAAGTACTTCTAATCAGCTGAAAATAATTCGATATTGGCAACACTGTTTTAAGAGCGGCATGCTCAAAACATTCGGTCTCTCACTCATTCGTTAGACTGAGTCTCTTTTTATTTGCTTATGAATATGGGATCGTTTTTGAATCTTTGAAACAGCAGCAGGAGCACTCTACTTACTTAAATAGTGCAACTGAAGTCTGATAGTAAAATTACTAATATATATTTAAATCTTCAAAACAGATCACTTCAATAAAGAACTTGTTTATCGATATAAATATCGTAGACATGCCTAAAGGTAGGCTACGGAAGCAACGAATCTGACGACAATCGAATTGTAGAACTGCCTAACTTACGTATGTATATACATTATGATTATATCCATTGACTTTTTCTTTTAATAATAACAGCTATTTCTAACTGTATATATATATTGTATGTACTTATTTAAGTTCATGGTTCACTTTACCAAGCAGCACTTGGCAAATTAAAACGTGCGCCTTTTCCCACTACAACACTACAAACCAAGGCGAAAGCGAGAACGCAATATATGCATACATATGTATATATATATATATATATATATATATATATATATATATATATATATATATATATATATATAATTTTATGTGCGTGTGTGTGTGTGTGGACAAAGTGGCAGTATCGCCAAGTTCAATCACCTCTTACTGGCTGGCATTACATGCCGATAACGGCCATTATATCCTGTCGTTTGGCTAAAACGACGATTGATTGCCGACGGTTTTTTTTTTGCTTTGTTTTTGGTTTCTAACAATTCCCATTTCACTATTTCCATTTAGTGCGGCTAATCGGACACACAGAGAAAATTAATTTACAAATAATTATTATAATTTTCGGAAAACTGATGGATTTTTTTTTATGTCAACTGCTCAGACTTGAAACCTTCACAGCGAAAAATTTCGCGTGGGGCGTCAAAACAAAAATGTCTGCTGTAATGAGTTATTCTTTTTTTTTTTGCCTTTACGGCATTTATAAGAACACTTTTTTATTAAAAATCAAAAACTAAAATCATTTTCCATTCATAATTTGCTATTTTCATTTCGATGCACTTGCCGCTTCTATGGTGGTTTGCCGATAATTGCCGTCAAAATATATCAAAGCGACCTGTTTGACACCGTTTTTTTTATATGGAGTTTATCATTATCGATAACTTTTCTTTTGATCTGTAAGCTGTGCTTTAATTTTGGAAAGAAGTTAAAGGGGAAGATCCAGGACTGGCAAGGCTGATTAACTTTTTGTCGTTGCTGTCCCAAGAAACCAAGCCGTACAATAATGTTCTAAGTCTCGATGACCCAGAGCCGATGGTGCTCAGAAGGGCAACCAGGGTAATATTTAATCGAATTATTAAATAAATCTTGTACGTGAATTCAATTTCGATAACATCGATACATTTGGAATGGCGATGACCTTGACGTCCGTCGTTGGGCTTTGGATATTAGGTGCTAGTTAGGTGACCCTTTCACTTGAAAGTGCGTTAAAATGCAAGCAAACTATATACACATTTATATATATATATATATATATATATATATATATGTGTGTGTGTGTGTATGTGTGTACACAAATGCTTAGGTGTGCACAAGTTTGAACAATAAAACGCAGACAAAACGTATGCAATTATATAAATGTACGTGTAGCTGTTTTGGGAGCAACATTAATTTTATTTTTATTTATTCTCATTTGAATTTATGTACGATATTTTTAGAAAAAAAAACGAACAAATGTCTTTGCAAATGTCCATGTGCATGTACGACATGTTTTTAGTATGATTTTATTTTTTTATTATTTGATTTCTTATTTGCCATTTTTTTTATTTTTTCGTTTCAATCAATAATTTCGAATTGTTTGTAAATTATAGAAAATTCATAGAAAGCTCCAAAAGGTAGGCTCTAAAAATTTGGGCTTTCTTAATTTGTAATATTCGAGTGTATTTTTTTTTTATTTACAAAGCGTTAACGATGTCAGATTATGCACATAAAGATGGAATGGATTGGATTTTGTATATCATTTGTATTTGTATGTAAATATGCCAGATAATGTGCATTATAATTATATATGTATGGAAAATAGTGCACACGCACACACACACACACTTCATACATGGTGCACATGTACATGTGCATATATACGCATGTATATACATATTTATATTTATATATATAGAAACTTTTCACTCACGAACAAAAAATTGTATAAAAGGTTTGACGCTTTCGCGAACCGTTATGAGCTCACTGATGCTGCTCTGGCAGCTGATGCTGATGCTGCGGCTGTCCCATTACACACATACATGTGGATATGGTTGGTATATAAATGTATGTATGCATGTATGTGTGTAGATGGCCTCAAATGTATGTAAATGTGTGTACACACATACATTTATGTAGCTGCAGTTGTATTTTATGATATGTATTTGATTATTCGCTTACTGTTCGGGTCACAAATCACAATTAATTTTTAAAAAAAACTTCCCTTGTACATATTTACATGCGTACATATATATGTATACGTTGTATGTACAATTAAAAAATAGATGAAAAAATAGAAGCACGCACAACGGAACCGTTTTTCTTTACCTTTTATTTTTTTTGGCCCCTAGTTTTACTTGTACATATGCATATACGTCTGTATATGTAAGACTTACATATGTACACACTATTTTCCGCATTCAATTGTCAATGCAAATTGCATGTGTGTGTGTTTGTGTGTATCAAAATAGTGTCACTATCAGTGTAAAAATCACAATTTAAGGTTTACATACACGCTTACACGTCAAAGGACATTCGTTTGGCACTGGCCTCGAGCATTTTATGTTAAGTATAAATAAATTACTGTTGGCGTTTAGCATGAAGCACGTTGAATATATTACGATTTTCTGCTCGCAAGTTACTTGGCTGCTGTCTGTGGCTGCCTGTCTTGCCTTGCCTAGCTTTGCCTGCCTTGCCCTGTCTTGCCTGCTTCGCATATTCGGCGCATGCGCGTTGTATTTGCAGTGCGAGCATACGGCAAATGCACAAAACATACATTCAAACACGGCGTATATACTACGTACATATATGTTCTATGCTCTTACTAGCGTGCTATGTATATACACGTGTGTCTATAATTTAAAAAATACTCATTGCATTAAATACAAGATATAAATCAAGCGTATTAATTATAAACAATTGAGAATTTTCTAAATTTGTATACTATTATTATTGCAAGCATAAAACCCTTTCGATAAAATGCCGGCCTATTATCGAAGAATGTATCGATGTTTACTGCAACGATACTGGCTCTTGATCGCGATTTCCGACAATAAAATTAATTTATCTTTTTCTAGTATTTTAATGGAAATAACATAATTTTCTTGTCTTTGTAAAGCTTTTAATTTATTTTTATGTCTATTTAAATATCGCAAATATTGCAGCAATAACGACTGTTGTGACATTCAAATACCATAGATACGAGGAAGATACAACTCTAATACAGTCTTCTATTTGAAATCTATCGATGATTTTGCAGCAGCCAAAGAACAGCTGTTGTCGCTGTTTGAGAAAACGTGAGTTCTTTTTGTAAACGGCCAAATTTATTTATTATTATTATTATGGCGAAAAAGCGTAAAATTCCCGTGCGAAAACATCATGGCGTACGTGATCCACTTAAGCAACTTGAACAAAGGGAGAAAAAGTATGTATAATCAACAGATCATCAATCATGTTGCAGATGTTACAATTATAAACATATAAATACACATTTTAAACACAGACTGGCCAATGTAACGAATAATCCGCCGACGCAAAACGATGAGCAGCGTGCATCGCACAATTTCCAGCAATTCAAAAAAGTTGTCGATGCCACCAAAGCGGGCAAGAAGCTAAAGATGGGCACCATTGGCAAAGAGGATAAGCCCAAAGGGGCTGCTGCCACAAAAAAGACTCAAGCAGCCGCACCAGCAGGCAGCAAAAAAAACATAAATATTAAGCAGTTTGCCGATGAGACAAATGAGGACTATTTGCGGCGAGTAAATCGCATAACAAGCGCATCTGTGCGAGAGGCTCAATATGAGGCCAAATATGGTGTCAATATCATACGCAATCCGACAACGGGTGAAATAACATTACAGAAGCGACCCAAAAACGAGATCGATGAGCTGCTCAAGCAGAAGCAAAAAGAGCGTCACAATCTAAAAAATAAACGTGGCAAACCGAGTGCGGCCATTGTAAAGCCCGGAATGGATGCAAAGACCCGCCGAGAGCTAATCAAACGTGCCTGCAAAGAAGCCGACGAAGAAGCCAAGCAAGAACAACAACAGGTAAAATCATGATTAATAAAATCTGTTTGCTGCTCCCTATCATTAATTCAAACAATTCGCATAATTCATAGCAAGCACCAGGCGTCGTCGAGTATAAGCGTGATGTGTTTCAATTTGGTGAGGTGGTGCATGCACCGCCAACGATAAAAACGCTGCCGCGAAAGGCAAGCCGCAACGAGACTGTGCCACGGCCTGGCCGCAAATCGAATCTATTGCTTAAGTCGCTGATGAACAAGGAAGAGGAAGAGCAGATGCCACCACCACCACCACAACAGACCAAGAGTGTTGCGCCCACCAAGTTGCAGTTGAGAGGTAAACGGAAGGATTTGCCAGCTGCCACGCGCAACATGCTCGAAGGGGAGCGCAACAAAATGATCGACTTGTATCGTCAGCTGAAAAAACAACAAAGCGCAACGAAAACAGCCATAGAATAAATAAGATTAGTTAACTAACATTGTCTGCAATGTTTATTTCTGTTTTGTCAAATATTCGACCTTTAAGGAACCAAAAAAAAAAAAACACAATATATAATACAATATTGTACTATGTAGTTGAATGTCTTATTTGCGTCTTATGGTTTTTTTCTTTTTTGGTTTTAGAATTTTGCTGTTTTGTCGTTTTGTAGCACATACAGAATACAAATTTTGCACCAGATTGACTCCACATCAACTTCTTACAAGGTAATTTTTGAGGATATATATATATGCAGAAAATGGAACATGGGCTCCAATTGAATCCAGTTGTTAATACAAGGTCCAAATTGTGTTCTTAGTTATCATCATCGTTGTTGTTCTTGCTGCTGCTGTTGTTGTTGGTGTTGTGCACTAGGAGCGGTGACTAGTTAAGAGATAGTTAATGGTCTACATGCCACCAGAGCTCTGTCTCTGTAGAATCTGAGCGAAACGCTGTGTTATCAGCAACGAGGTATCAATAAAGCGGTCCACACAATTGCTGAGGCATGTCTCTGTTGCATGGTCAAGTTTAGTGCTTGGTTTTCCAATACATTTCTCCCAGCAAATTCCATGGAATTCATGTATCTATCAATCAATCATAAAATTTAACATTTATATATATATCTTGTATTAAATATATATTTTATAGCTTTTACGTACCTGTTCGTTGACCTGTGCCTTTTGTTTTTCAATCATCATAAACTCCTGCAGTTCCTTATCACTGGCGGATTGGTTCTCATAGTCGGACATCGCTGCTATTATGTATGTTTATTGGCTTTTGTTAAGGTTTTCAGTGAATTTTTGTACGCACAAAATGTAACAGTTTTTTCTCGCCCGAAACTTGTAATTTCTAGTTTTTGTTTTTTTGAGGTTATATAAATACGGACACAGATGTGTTATAGAGTTGCCATCGTATTGACAGAAAATACCGAGAGTGCTCTAGAAGACAATCACACAACGCTGCAACAAGTTATCGATATTTTTCGGATGTCAGTAATGGCCAGAGACAAAACAGCCAATGGTAATACTGCATACTTTTTTCAACTGCATATATTTATTTTTTGTGTTAATATTTTCGTTTTTGTTTATTTTTCTCGCGTATCGTAGTTAGTTGTTTTCGGTAATTCCAATTAAGTGCGCGAGCGTGATCACAATAAAAAAGTGCATTAATGAGGCAGCGGCGCAGACGCGAACCAAGCCAAAAATAGGCGAAAATTGTATATCTGACAATTGTTTTATTTTGGATAAGAAAGAAGAAAAAAGAATATATATTTATATATATATATATATATTTATATATATATATAATCAATTCGCTGCAATTTTGGTGTATGTGTGTGCAAGCGTAGGCGCTCAGGCACAGCACATCCCCCTGGGAGAGCCAGCGAGCCAGGCAGCCACAATGGACGACAGCAGCAGTGGACGCACCTCATTGGCTGATAGCGCCAGCTTGGCAACAGCTTCGCTTCAGAGCGGAAGCTCAAGTCAAAATATTGATAACGATGGCCTCATACACATCTACAATTACCGCAAGCACGACTACGAGAAATACTCGCCATCGCTGCTCTGCGAGGAGATATGCACGGCAATGTGCCGCCATATGGAAATCCTACCCGCAGCGGTCCTCCTCTTTGGTATACGAGAGCACAACAATGGTAAAACTGGTACCGGTCTCACGCCGCGCACCCTGGAAGCCGATCACAAATGGCAATTGCCCGGCGAGCAATTGAATTGCTATGTTCGCTATTGTCTCCGGATGCGTTTCCGTGTCCCGGAACTGGATCGTCAGCTGTCGGCAATTGATGCACAGTGCCAAAATTATTTGTATCATCAGATGCGATACGATATGCTGCACGAACAGATTAACGAGATACGCTATCCGGAGCATAAGGATAAGGTGATGGGACTGGCCGTCATGGACATGATAATCGACAAGGATGAGAAGCAGCTGCAGGCTGAGGCCATCGAGAAGGCGTATAAATCGTATCTGCCGCACACCTTGTGGCGTGCCCATCGCATCTTTGTACGACCGAAAATACGCCGATCCTTTCGCCAGATGAGCAAAGATCAGTTTAATTGCGATACCCTCAAATGGCATTATGTCCATCAAATTTGCCATCTGGCGCCCACATATCTCACCGAACAATTTAAGGCCACCGTCGAGTATTTGCCAAATGAATCGGCAACGGAACCATTATCGTTGCCGCCCGGCAAAACCACCGACAGTATCGATGGCAGTTCAACTCGTACGCAATCCACCTCAACGCTTATCAGTGGCTCCAATGCAACGCTCTCCACAACGATGACGGGTAACCATTCGCTTGGCCCGGGCCAACAGCAACAACAACAACCACAACAACAACAGCAACAACAACAGAATCCGCATCAGACACAGTCCAGCAATCGGAATCGATCCACACAGCAGCAGCCGAACACGATACCAGTCTATGTGCGTCTTTGTTTCCATGATTCACCCGAGCCGGGCCTCAAAGTGGCACGCGTCACATCGGAGGCAACACTTAAGGTGCGTCTACCTCGTCTTACATCTTTGCAGATCGAGGCTTTAATCCAATAACCACAATCTGCAAATCTCTCTCTCTCTCTCTCTCTTAAACTGAACTCTTTCCATTTGCAGTGGAGTCTTGTGGCCGTTGTTGAAGACATATTCTCGCTGTACAAGGAAAGCGATAAACTGGTTCGTTTGGAGAGTGTTGGCTTCCCCAAGGGTTATCACATGCGCTTCGAAACCGAGCACGAAATGAAATCATTCATATCCTATCTGAGCATTTATACAAGGTTCGATTTAATATTGTTTCTTTTGTTTTGTTATACTTTGATACCGAAGCTATCATATAATATTGGTTTCGTGCAATGACCGTCCGACACCCTTAGATATAGAGACTTGAAACTTGGAGCACATACTGGTCTGTGCCCGCGTCAAACAAAGGATATATCTCATATACCTATCTCGGCATACTCGGCAACTATTCAGACCACGCCCAGGAACTTCGACCCTAGATATGTGAAATGCGCATTTCCTCCGAAATTTCTAAGCTTGAGTCACCAAATTTTTAAAGTATGTTACTAGTAAGAGATTGATAAGAAATTGGATGGCCACGCCCGCTCCGCCTCCCTAAACCCCAAACACACAAATTTGAAAGCTAGAATCACCAAATTTGAAACGTATATTGCTAATAAATCCAAACAAATTTTTTAACCACGCCCACCCCCGCCCAAAAAAACGATAAAAGCCTATATCTTTCGCAATTTAAGAGCTACAGTTATCAAACTTGGAAGAAAAGTTACTAGCTTATATCTAGCGAAATTTGTAAGGCAAGCTTGGAGAGTAGTTGTTGGCTACGCCCTGTTCTTTGTTACATTTTATCCGCTGGAATAACTTATGGTGTCAAAGTTTTAACGTTCTCTTTTGTTTTATTGTAATGCGTGTGTGCCCTAAATAATAACAATGATAATTGAATATTTAGATTGACGGTGAAATGGATGCAGGACTTGTGTCCGTCATACAAGACACCATCACTGCAGGAACTGGAGCGTTTATATTGCCATGGTCCCATCGGTGGTGGATACTCATTTGGAAAACTGCGCGAGAATGGCGATAAATGCGGCAGTTATATAGTGAGGCAGTGCGAGCGAGAGTATAACACATACTATATTGACATCAATACAAAAATGTAAGTACATCTCAATGTATATGTATAACTATATTTATTATTAATATTCGTGTTCGTCTCATAACACGGATAGCGTGGCGAGGAACAGCAATCATGAGAGATGCCATACGGAAACATTCAAGATCATACAAAAGGATCAACAATGGAAGCTGGCCTATCAAGGCGAAGAGCGGACCTTTGATAAGCTGCCAGAGCTGGCGCAATTTATACGCACAGATAGCACGGATCGTATACGAATACCGGCCTCCAAATACGATAAGCCGTCGTTGTTGCTGCTCCTTTTGCCAAAAAATTTGAAATCCAAAAAGACTGATGCGGAATTGAGTGAAGGCGAATTACAAAGACGTAATCCTCAGCTATTCATTCCCAAATCCGACCTGCGATGGTATCCAGGTAAAGTATGCTTGACTCAATCGACAATTGTCTATGCCCTTGTTGAGTATTATATTATAATTCTTATATATTATAATTCGCTTCCGATTCCATAAAGTATATATCATATATATATCACTAACCGAGTCCGTTTATCTGATATTTGCCTTGCAATTTGCTGATCTGGGCAGAACTTTCTCAGTTTAAAACTTGGTTCTTAGACGAACGATTGGGCGAAAGATAAGTTTTAAGTTAATTAATCGATGGAAATATGAATAGAAATAGAAATTCGGATACATTACACAACTACACACAGATGTGGAATAATCAGTTGACAGGTAGTCGTGAAACAGACAACATATAAATCCAAAACATAATAATATTATTTAGATTAACTCCGGTCTGAAAGGGCATATAAAATCCGTTGTTACTTGCTAATACTAATCGTAAACATACATTTATTTTATTTTTCCGGCAAATGCAGACTCGGTGACTTCCAGCGATGATGACAAGGTGTACACCGTGAGAGGGGACTGGATACAGCAGGGCACAATTAAGGATGTGCCTGTAACAATGAAAATGCTGCGATATGATGCGAATTTTCAGGAATTTACGAAAATGGTGAACACATGGAGTCTGATACAGTCACCACAATTTATAAAATTGCATGGGCTTACACTATCCGTTCCATATATGATGGTATTGGAGTACTCGAAATATGGGCCGCTTAATAAATTCCTACAGAATCATCGGGACATCAGCATGTTCTGTCTGCTGGACGTGATGCATGGCCTGGTGCGTGGCATCCACTATCTGGATGATAATAAAATAATACACAACTATATACGCTGTGCGAATCTGTATGTTACCAAATACGATCCCGACAAGTATATACTCGATGCCAAAATTAGTGATCCCGGCTATCCGCGTCCCTACAAGCAATCCGAGTAAGTATCCCGGAATACATATAAATATATATATATATATATATATATAATGACTTATATCATTTCTAAACAATGAAGCTCTCCTTGGATACCAGTAAAGTATTATAATAACTTGGAGGCAGCCAAACAAGACTCGAGTACACAACTGTGGGCATTTGCGACGACAATTTACGAGATCTTCTCACGCGGTCAACTTGACTTAACTCAACTGAAACAATGCGATCTCTTGCGCAATCGTTCCATCGATGGCAACATACTCAAGCAGCTGGATCAGCGATTGTGCCCAAGTGAAATGTACAAAGCTATTATGGACGGCTGGGGCGATGATCCCGACAAACGGTTCAATCACCACGATATATTTACACACTTGAGTGATATCAAAAAACGCTTACTTAGAGACTACGCGCCTATTGATGAACTACGTGAGTATATTTTAGATCAGCAATATATACTAATTCTTATAAATATATATATATGTGTTTTTTTTGCATGTAGCCGATTATCCCGATTATCCTAATTGCAATGGGTTACTAAGAGAAGGTCCAGTCGACGACGCATCTCTGTGTTATGGTGTGAGCGGTGAATTCTTTCCAAATTCGCTTGATCTGCCGCAGGTGATGCCGCTTGAAGACTGCAAGGTTATATATCTTGAGAAGGACAAGATTGGTCATGGGCATTACGGCACCGTATATAAGGGTGAAATCGAATATTATGATAAGGATCGCCCCAAAGAGCAGGTGGCCATTAAGAAGCTAAAACCCATGCAGGTCACCAAAGACTTTGAGCGCGAAATGAGTATCATGCGCAAACTTGATCATCCCAATGTTGTCAAGTTTAAGTACTGGGCGGAAAGGTCGCTGAGCATCATCATGGAATACTTTGAATTTGGCTCATTTGTCGTATACTTGAAATCCTACAAACCAACTCTCACCAATACTCGGCTACTCAATTTTGCCCTAGACATAGCCCGCGTAAGTTTTTTCCATCGCTTATCAGCTTGTCAGCTTGTCAACATTCAACATTGATTTGACCGGTATTTACTATCGATTGCAGGGTATGAATTATTTGTCCGGCAAGGGTCTCATACATCGTGACCTGGCTGCCCGCAACGTTCTAGTCGATCGTTCATGTGTAAAAATCTCAGATTTTGGCCTGTCCCAGTTTGCCAATGCCGATGGCTATTACATTGGCGTCAGTACACGCGACATACCAATTAAGTGGTGAGTGTTAAATTGCCACAACAACAAAAAAAAAAGCTAAACAAAATTTGACAATTTGCTTTGTTTCATATATTTAGGTTCTCGCCGGAGGCGATTGAAACCTGCAAATTCTCGTCATATTCGGATGTGTGGAGTTATGGCGTAACGCTCTTTGAAATGTTCTCACGCGGCGAAGATCCATGTTTATCGCCAGGCCACGAATTGACAGCAGACGAGTTTCTCAAGCGCCTGCGCCAGGGTGAAAGGTATGTGTAAATTACTAAATATAATATTTATTTGTATTCGACTGTTGGGCTTAAATCGATTTGCTTGATTTGTTTGCAGATTACCAAAACCGGAGCTATGCTCGGACTTTGTATACAACGAGCTAATGCGACCCTGTTTCCATGAAACGCCCAAATCTCGGCCAACATTTCAACAAATAATACAAATCATAACACGCGAGATGGGAGATAATGTTGCTGCTACTGCGGGGAGTTCACAACAACAACAACAGCAGCAGCAACAGCTGCAGCAGCAAATGCCACAGTTGCTAAACAGGAGCATATCGTGCGAGGATGAATTATATGAATAATATTTGACTAATCGCATTCAGCAGCAGCAGTGAAACGCACCATTAATGACGGAATTAGAAAGCGAGCATATAAAACACCAAGACCAAAAACCCAAATTGGTCATTTTTTTAGGCAGGCCGGGTAAAGATGACAGCAGCAGAAGAATTGCATTGTTGATGTTTTATTATTTAAGTTGTTATTCTTTATATCTTACCCACTAACTAATACACATACGTTTTAAACGCAACCAATTTTCGGTTGGAATTAAACTGACTTATCTAGACCCTTTCACCTCTCCCTCTCTCTCTCTCTCTCTCTCTCTCTCTGTCTCCCTCTCTCTCGCAACCATCCTCTGCCTAAATCACTATCGAAATTTCACTTTTATAACAATATATATATATATATATGTATATGTTCAGTTGCTTTAATGAATCGCAATCAGATCCTCCTTAAAATCTCTTTTTAGTTTGTTATAACTTTTAGACAACATTGTTGAATATTGCTTAGCCTTGATATATATGTATGTATGTATGTAGTATGTTTGTTATTAAAAATGTGAATACATGTGAATCATGCACGATGATGCGCAGGCACTTACGTATATATGCTGAATCCTAATCAAGCGAATCAATTAATCGTTTTTATGTAAAGCTGAAGCTAAAACTATAGTTGTAATGATAATGTATATGTATATTATGTAAAAGAATTAAATTGACATTTTATATTACACTTTAATTCAATTATGCTTTATATATGCCATTTTAAATCAATAATAAAACAAAAACAATTTACAAACATTTACAAAATTTCAATGAATATTTTTACTACCGCTCAGCATATAAGCATTAGTACTAAAAGCGAAAGAAAATTTCGAATCCAAATTATTTAAAAAACAAACTTAAAAACTTAAACCCTATTGGCAAAATACATAGGTGGAAAAAATACGTGTTTTGTAGTTATGAGTCTAAATATGATAAAAAAAAAATAAGAAAAGTCGCACACACAGATTGATATATATATTTATATTTGTATATATGGAAGGAAGGAAGCCAAAATATCAAACTAACAACATAAGGAATTTTTGCCTATAGAAACCATCTAGAAAACCGATTTCAAGACTACCCGAACTATGTACGAAAAACGCCACCAATTCCCCCAAACCTTCGAAATAATATCCAGCAAAACACAACAAATAAGTCCCAGTAAAATAACTACACGATTCCTTTAGGAATGTCCAAGAATAGGGCAACCCTCATATCAAACTAATGGCATTCCTCACGGCTTTCCCCTGTCAGCCGTACTCTTTCTTACAACTTCCCAAAAATATTCAAAAACGATTTGATTTAAGAAACAGTTTACTTTCAAGTTAACTTCAATTGACATTTGCCCTCTTCTTATTGACAACCAAATGCGAGCAAAACAAAAGTTGATGCAGATTTATGAAAAACACAGCAAATAATTCAAATCAAATATTGGATCCAATAGAAAACGGTAAGGAGTCAAGAACTTTAGGTTTCATATTTAATAGATAGATAGATAGATATAAATAGCAAAAAAATATCCAAAATTAACTACATGGTAGAGAACACAACTCAAATGGAAGCAACATCAAAAGAACAGCCAGCCCATTAAATAACTTCCTAGTTAAAACAAAAAAAAAGCCGATTGAAATAAGATATTACCAATTTATAGTCAATTTAAGCAAATCTCTTGTATGCTCTAATCTAGCATAATAATGTAAAATATACAAGTAATTCGTTGAGCGAAAAAATATATGCATTAAATGTATGAATTTTCATCGGTATTCATACATTAAATTTATATATAGCCCGTGTATATAAACATATGTTGTTATTATAGTTATTAACACGTCTCTTTTACGATCACCGAAAAAGACAGAGACATCATATTAAAAAGAGATGGCCATACAAAAATGTTGCAAAGGAAATCAATCAAATAAATATTTCTCTATGTATTTTTCTTTCTTGTCTAATTCGTAAATTGCTTAAAATACATTTGTTAAAAGTTAATCTAATTTGATCGGTTGAATAGATTAAGCTACACCGATTACAAAATATCATGCAGTTAAGTGCTTTAAGTGTTTTAATAATTGGAATAATTCGGTTGTATATGTGATTCTAGCAAGTAATTAAATAAAAACTTATTTGTTATACGATTGCTTGATAAATTTATTTACTTAATGCATAGAATTATAAAGTGCATACATAAATTCTAAATACAATATATTGCATAATTTAACGGGTATCTTAATTATCATGATTCAAATATAATTTCTCAAGCAGCATGCAAAAATACACCACTCCATCTATATAATATTAAGTGGTATATTTTTGGATTTTAGAAATATACAGGGAAAACATATACTACAAAATTAGTTGACATTGATTACACATTTTTAAAAACTATTGTAATATTTTTGTCACCATTTAAAAGTTAAAATTGCATATTGCAAATTTATATACAGAAAATCTCAAAATCTTAGAAAGAAACGCTACAAGTGGACCGAAGAAGAAGAAAGGTCGTATTATAAAAACAAAAACGGTAACTTTCTAAGAACATTTTGA
This sequence comes from Drosophila anomalipes, assembly GCA_035041615.1. Classification (NCBI taxonomy): domain Eukaryota; kingdom Metazoa; phylum Arthropoda; class Insecta; order Diptera; family Drosophilidae; genus Drosophila; species Drosophila anomalipes. The sequence goes on from JAWNKZ010000254.1 coordinate 10,569,542, forward strand.
ATAATCCATCTGCCATCTGCCAGAAGCGAAAGGTTTTTGAACACAAAAACCTTAAGTATATTATAATTGACATTAAAAGTTGAGCTTGCCCTGGCAATAGGACCAATTTGAAATCATCGTGATTTGTCGGAACGGCAAAAACAAATAAATTAGGGACGCGTCCACCTCCACTATGAGCCCTCAGTTTTCTTCTTTTTCAGTGTCTCCATAACGCCGGCAAAGTTTGCCGTCTTTTTCTTGGCCGATTTTGGCGTCGAGGTTTGGCTTCGAACGCGCATTTGAGTGGGTGCCACATCGTCACTGAAATCGAAATCGTTTGCCTTTTGTGGCCTGCGATTCGAAGAATATTTGGAATTGTGTTTAAATAAATTTGACTGTTTCCATTACGAGTTGAGAGTTACTCACTCTTGCTCGACGGCCTCGGTGGCGGCTTCCAACTCCTTGTGGTTACCACCGGCATTTGCGTCTGGGGAGGGCGGTCGTCGTCCGGGGAATTGCCATTGCAATTCTGGTATATTGCCAGATTCAAGCATTAAATAATAGTTTTCCAATTCCTCAGCGTTCGCTGCAAATTTATCAGCCGCTGTGACAGTCTCCACCTCTGTTGACATATTTGGCTTGGGCTTAGCGTTGTTACCCCTCAATCGATCGGTATTTATGGTGTGCCTAGCGTAGCTGATTTGTAATTTCTTTCGGTGTATTATCAGTTGTTGTGATGCTTTCCCACAAGCGTGGATTGTTTGTTTACAGTGATTTCGATGTACACATGCAATTCTAAATTCGATAACTTCACACTTATCGGTCTCGATTAAGAGTTCAGTGCTGGAAAGTAACACATTGGGCGGTCAGTTTGAAAGTGAAGCACAAACATTGCTAGTATACTTGTACCATTTGTTGTTAGTCAGCAGTTGTTATCTATCAGAAATGTGATATAAATATATAATATATAATGCGCCAAATTCGTTGGCATTTCTACAATGAATCAAAGAAAGTTCTAAGGTTCAATAATTTTTTCGTAGCATTCACTTTAAGTACAGATAGTTTTAATTATATTGGCAAATGAAATATTAATTTTTTTAATATATCTTTGCTAATGAAAAATGATTGTGAGACAGATAATATTTGGATGGAAAACGAATAAAATACGTTGCGGTACAGTGAGTAGTAGCAAAGTAGATTTTCGAAATTTACATTTATGCAATGCTTACATAGGGAAAATCAAACGCATTCGAAACTGCTTTAAAAACGCTTCACAAACTGCTCAGACTCAGATTCAGAGTTATTCATAAATTATACTGGCTTTTATATCAGAATCTTCAACTGTGAAATTGAATTCGAATAGTTGAAATTTTTGAGAGTCGAAAAAAAGGCAATATTCTAATAAGATATTAAATTTGAAAAATAAGACGCGAAATGTGAACAAGCAATTCCTATTTTGAAGCCCATTACAATAATATATTAAAAGTTGACAAGAATAATTTATTTTTATTATATTTTTTTGTTTGTTTATTTTTTTGATTACTAAATTCTTAGAACTTTATTCAAAATTATCATCTCATTCTTATACTCATTTTTACTGGCTTACATCCTTACATCCACCATGCAACATTCTCTCTCATTTTGTCTGCAGACACAAGCGCAATTCGCGCTAATCTTCAGCGTATCTGCATCAACATTATCATCATATGCATCATCGTTATCATTATGATCATCTTATAAATATACATACATATTATATTGTTTGTTTGTTTGTTGTTTGTTGTATACTCGTATATGTATAAAAAGAATAATTATATTAATTAATAATAAACATACACAATTTCATTGCAAAAAATATTTCTACAATACGTAATTAAATACGGATACATCCTGATCGTTGGTGTTGTTGCCGCCGCCACCACCACCACCACCGCCACCGCCGCCTCGATTTGATGAGCCCGAGGATTTGTTGGAGCCATGCGCAGCGATTGTTAGCTGATTGGTCTGATGTATGACAGAGGTGATGTCGGATTGCGATGCAGAGATATCCTTGCTGGTGAGCACATCGGAGCTGCTCGAACCGGACGAGATGTGTCGCTCGGCGATGCCGTACTGTATCGGCTGATAGCCGTGACTTGGATTGTACGTGGCCGAGTATGGCATATAGATCGGCGGATTTGGCAATGGCCCAATATCGCTGGTAATGCTCTCCGTATCCGCATGGCTCAATGCGTGCCCATGCCCATGCCCAAGCGGATGCATCTGGCCACGCAAATTCGGATTGCGCTCCTCATTCACCACATAGTAGCACTGCTCGGAGAATGTCAACTTATTGACCGTATGCTTAATATAATTGCTGCGCAGCATTGCCGATACAATGCGACGCGCCTCGCGCCGATCCTGCACATCTTCGACATTCTCTAGCACCCAATTGACAGCATCGGCGCCAATGAATGCATTTGGTATGGTGATTTTTAGCCACATGCGATCACGTATCTCGAGTCCGCTATCCGGCTTTGTCATTGCCTTGACAATCTCCTCGAGATTGTTTTGATCGAGCCGCTCCTTGATTGGCTCCGGTATGTCCGCCATAATACTGTCGTGCGAGGTTAGCGCCTGTGTGTGCGCCACCCATGCGCCCGGATCAATTGGACGCACCGGCTCCGTTCGCGGAATGGTGAAATAACCCTTCGGATTTGGATCCCAACATTTCGCAACGACGAGCTTAATGGGCCCCGGCTTCTGTACAACCTCACGGAGTACACGGACCGCCTCATCATTGGTCATATTCTCGAAATTCACATCATTCACCTGCAGAATCATGTCGCCCGGCTCGATGCGACCATCGAGCGCAACAGCGCCGCCCTTCATAATGCTGCCCACATAGATGCCGCCGTCGCCGCCACGATTCGATTGGCCAACAATCGATATGCCCAGAAAATTGACAGCCTCCATATTGATGGAGACGGTAATAATGTTCAGTGACATGGTCGAATCGGTTATCGAGCTATATGACGATGTGCGCGACATGCTGGGCGCTCGCTTTTTGCGTCGCTGCGGCTTCTTGCGCACCTGCAACCGTTGCACGCTGCTATAGTCTGTCATATCGCGATCCAAAGTTAGCTCCGATTCCGTACCAAAGAGGCTCGTCGAGTCCAGATCGCTAGATAGCACCGAGGCCGATTGATATGTGAGTGGCGGCGGTTGCAACATTTGCAACGGTCCAAGCTTATGCTGCTGTTGCTGCTGCTGTTGATGTTGTTGCTGCTGCTGTTGATGTTGTTGCTGCTGCTGTTGATGTTGCTGCTGCTGCTGGTGTTGTTGTTGTTGCTGATGTTGATGCTGCTGCTGGAGTGCTAAATGATTACGGACACGCATCTCGCATTCGCTGGGTGGCAGCTCGGAGCAATTGTCGGACTGATTGGTGCCATCGGCGGAGACAAGCCACGAGACGACGCGTCCATTGAAACATGGCAATATTGTTGCATCGTCGGCAATCTCCTCTTTAACCACACCAAAATCGGCGTCCATCGATTTGAAAAAGTATTTGTAATTGTTGTTCTGTTTGTTGAGCACCAATTTGAAATCTTTGAGCGTGACCTGAGCGGACGGTATTGGTATTTTAACCAAATACGGTGTGCTCTCATCGTCAATATGATAAATGACTTTCGTCTCTTGGCCATTTGGTCTCTCTGTATCCATTGCGGCTGCTGCTGCTGTTGTTGCTTATTAAATTCGTATAAAACGTACTAATAATTATGATTTATATATATATATATCAATATATACGTGTGTGTGTGTGTCTGTGTGTGCATCAACTAATGTGCTTTAAATATATGTATGTATTTATAGCCGACACTTTTCGTTACACACACACGACTATTTTTCTAGTTTTTCCCTTTTTTTCGTTTTTCCCTTTTTTTTTGCCTCTTTTCTGCTCTCGCTTATGCTTTTTTGGGTTGGGTTGTCAATGGAGCCGCAGCAGGCAGCTCCTCCTCCTCCTTTGGCCTTGCACTGCTTTTTCTATTGCAGCTCATTAATGCTTTCTTAGCATTTGCACGCGTTTTTCCGTACACTTTGCAAATATCGTGTACAATTGTTTTTTTTTTTTTGGGCGTTTATAATTATAGTTTTGGGAGACAAAATATATATATATAGGTAAATAATTGACAGCGCTAGACTGATATCGATACGCGTATCGAACCAGGGATGCTGCCACGCTCAGCAAACACAAAAGACAAAATCGCACTCCATGCAATAGTTATCGATATGCATTTGCATGAAAAATACTCAGATGGACAAAGTAACGCAAATTAATCAACATTGACAATTTCTTTGCGAAATATTTCTTAAAATGCCATATTTTGTTGTGAAAGATAAATGTGATGCAGCAATTTATTTCTTTGTTCTCTATTCATGGTGTATATCGATGCTTGTCATGCAATTTGTATACATGAATCGATAATTATTTTATGTAAATATGTATACAATTAGTGTGTACATACTACATTTTTGCTAATAAAATATTTTTTACTGAATATATAGGTACAATAAGTATACAGTGAACTGGCGTTCCAGTTCAATGTTTAAATTGAATATTTATCTGATTAAATTATGGATACACTGGTTTAGGGCTATTGGTTTTAGATGTTATTTTAGATTTGTGCTCTATGACATAGAATAAAATGAATATTTGAAAATTATTTGTCGAACGACAACTCTACAAATTATTATTAGTTTACGTTAGTTTGTGCAACAAATGCATATAAACATTGATTGATATTTGAAGTGTCGCAAAAACCTAACGTGTTCTGGTATTCAATTTTCATTTTGATCTATTGAAATATGTATGAACAACACTGGCTAAAACACTTTTGAACAGACTGTTATGAAAATCGTAGAAATAGATTATTACGAAATTTTCATGCTGACCCAACCACTGATACTATTTTCATAGTTTACAAAGTAATAAAATTCAATCATTTTATTGATTACATCTTTCATAATAGCTTTACATATAAATAAAATGTATTAAATGTTAATGGTTCACAAATTTTCAATCGATTTACATAGAAATAAAAGTATTATTTTCTTTATTGTTACATACAGTAATTGCAATTTAAAAAAGTGATCTTGTTTTTTTTGTCTCAAAATATGAAATATGTCTACATACAATCGATATTGTAAAACTATTTGTTAAAACTATAGATTTCACACTGAGTCATTCGTCCGAGCGGCATGCTTAGTATTTCCCAAAATAATAGCATTCTATATATATCTATAGCGGGATTCGGGCCTGTATTGGATTTAGTGAAGTTTACATTACAATCTTTACAATTCTGTTTTTTTTATTTTTTTTTTTTTATTTTTTTATTATTATTATTTATATGTATGTAGATATAACGAAAAGCTAAAGGTAACTATTACGCTAAAGTAACTATTACAACTAATTTAAATCGAATAAAAAAAAAAAATTTATTACAATTGTATATGTATAATTTAAAAAATATATATATACACATATACATATATATACGTTTGTATTTATATATGTATGTGTGTCCCGGTTCAGACAAACATGCACTCCTGTATGTGTGTGTTTAATATATATGTATAATCGCTACATATATATATCGTCACACATTGCACCCACAACCACAATCTCCCCATAAGAAAAAAAGCCGACACACCCAACCCCGGGGAGAAGCGAACCGTTGGCCTAATTGGAGGTGACGACTTCAACGAGATCGCTGGCCAGCGAGAGGGAATCAACGATATCGATGAGCAACTCAACATCCTTGACAGTGTTGACCACCTCCGGTGCACCCAGCAGATTGACATGCTTGCCCTCGATGTTTGTGTAGAAGCATTTGTTTTTGAATATGATGGCACGATCGAAGGGCACACGGCATTTGGTGCGATCGATCACGGATCGACGGAAGAGTACACACGAGGGCTGATATTTGTGTCGCTCCTCTTCGGGTATATTATATGTCTTTAGATCACCGGTGAATGTGGCCATCGTTGGTTGGCGCTGCATCAGCGATTGTGGCAGCTTATATAGTGTCACCTTACTCGTCCATTTCGACGATGGCACCTTGATGCGTGACGCAAAATTGGCCAGTTTAACCAGCGGCAGATCGAGGCAGGTGCTTTGCTGGCGTGACTTATTCGCTGACTCTTTGGGTGTGCCAATCACATGCCAGGTCTCATAGCATGTTATCTTCTTCACAATGCGTCCATCCTCCTTACAGTATGTAATTGTCTCGGGTGGAAAATATTTCGGATTTTTCGACTCAGCTGCGGCGGTGACGGGCTCAGCGGCTGATGATGTTGCAGCCGATGTTGCTCCTGTTGCTGCTGCGGCTGCTGCATCCTCGCCGGCATTCTCCTTGTACCGACGCTGTTGTTGCTGCGACATTGAACTGGACAAACTCGCCGGCTTCTTGAAGACATCATCATCACTGTTATCGCCCAACAGCTTGGTCAGCTTACGTTCCGTACTAAGCTCCTTATGCTGTTGTTGTTGTTTTTGTTGCTGTTGTTGCTGTCGCTGGTGATGTTGCTGCTGCTGCTGTTGGTGCTGCCTTTGATTGTTGCTGGCATTCATTGTGGTTGCAGTCGCCAACACATTCCGGCGATTGGTCAACAATTTTGTATTCTGCACACGACGCACCATCCGCGTCTGAGTTGTGCTCGATGATTGTTGTTGCGGTGCTTGTTTTGGTGGTGATATGGTTATGTCATCCTCGGCCAGCTCATTGTTAATATCCTCCTGCTCGTCATCATCATCATCATCAGCATCATCATCATCATCATCGTCGTCGTCGTCGCTATCATTGCCATCGGTTGTCGGGCACAGCTCCTTGCCCATGCTCATCAGTGGCTTTGTCATCGGTTGCATTTTCTTGCCCATTTCGGCATTTAAGATGCGTGGTCGTGGCTTCGGTTGGCCCACGGCAACCATCAGTGACATCTGCTTGCTGCGATGATGATTAACCAGCAATTGTTGCTTTGTAGCTCCACTACCTCCTCCTCCTGTTGATAATGATGATGATGTTGCTGTTGTTGCTGCTGCTGCTGTTGTTGCGTTTGCTACTGTTGACGCCGCTTTTGTTGATCTTCGATTTGTTGTTAGATTATTACTCTGCATGCTATTGCTATTCCGGCTACCTAGTGCTTTTGTGGGCGTAGATTGCTGCTGGGGGGATTGATTCCTGCGTGAGCTGCTGCTGCTGCTGTTGTTGTTGTTGCGTGCAGCTGACTGCACTATTTTCTTCGTCTTATTGGTATTGTTGTTGGTTGCGGAGGAGGATCGCGAAATTCGCACATCGTCCTGATTGATAATGTCCTCAATATTGACAATTGTGAAAGTGGGCACATCATCACTTTCGTTTGCCTTTTGCATTTTGAGTGCATTGGCAGCGGAGCCCGACGATCGACCCACTGCGTCCGGCGAACGCCGAATCAGTGGTGTATACTGTTGCTTATAAGGCGACGTCTGACGCTCCTTGCCAGCACCTGCTGTCATCTGCTGTATGCGCAATCCACCCGTGCTGCTATTGCTGTTGCCGCCCACCGTCATCTTCGGTTTGGTCAGACCAATTGTTGTTGTTTTGGCCCCTTGACCATTGATGCTGGGCGCCATGGGGCGATTAACAGCAACGCTGGCAACGCGTTTGCGTGCAATGACCGCATCGTTGGCATCATCGAGCTTACGCTTGCTGCCCACAGCCGGCATTACCTTTATGTGGGCGGCGGCGGAGGAGCGTGCCGGACTGGCGGCGGCTGCTCCTTCCATGTTACGACGCATCTGTTCAAAATGTGTAAAGCCAACACCAGCAGCAGCACCACCACGTCCCGTTTGATTGACGCCACGTCTGGTGGCTTGAGCATTTCTCGCCTGGGATGCGTTTGATGTGCCGCTGCTGAGTGCAGCATTTGCCGATTTTGGTGGACGACCACGTCCACGTTTTGGTGGCACCTTTTCACGTATTAGCTGCTGCTCAAACTCATTATCGCTAATGTCATCATCGTCCTCGGACTTGTGCAGTTGTGGATTGAATGCCACATCGTTGAGCTCATCATCGTTATCCTCCTCGATTAGGTCACGCAAATCCTCATCCTCATCGTCGTCATTATCATTATCGTCGTCCTCATCATCATCAGCGAATAGATGTTTCACTCTCCGCTTGTTGGCACTCTCCTGGGACAGGGCGGCCACATATTTGGGCGTGACCATATCATCGCTAGAGTATTTCGGATTCGGTTTGATCGAGCGACGCGATCGACTTGCCGCAATTGTTGGTGGCGGCGTTGCAGCAGCAGGAGTTGATGTTGTTGCCACCGCTTTCAACTGTTTGTACATTTTGGACTTTGTCGCCGGTTCAGTAACGTTGATTTCCTGTTGTCGCCGCTTGACAAGCGTTGTATTACACGTCCTTGTCTCGGGCACGATTAACGCTGTATTGCGACGCTTATTCAATGTCGGAGTTGCCGCCACAATTTTGGCCTGTTGCTGCTGCTGTGCTGACTTTGATGCTGTGGAGGGGGGAGGATTGCTGTCGCCTTTTGCGTTGCGAGTGCGTGTCGCAATTGGAGTGGTGACGACAATGCTGCTGCTGCTGTTGTTGTTGTTGTTCTGCTGTTGTTTGTTGTGCGCCGGCGGCAAACGTTGGACGTCTGAAATGGTTGTGGCTCGGCGTGTCAGACGCGTCGTCGCTCGCGTTGTCTCACGTTCCAGCTTCAGTTTGAGGTCTAGCCGCAGCTGCTCCAGCTGACGTTCCTTATCGTTTTGAGTTCGCCTAGACGCAATTTTGGTTGCAGTGATGCGCGCTGCTTTCATGTGTTTTGCCGTGTTGATTATTTCGGTGGTCTCAGATTCCTTTAAATTTTTTACGTATACTATGCACGGTCGAGTCTTTCCTTTCACAGCTTCCGCTTTTTTTCCAGCTGGCATCTTTCATATGTGCACTGTAATTAGTTAAGAATAATAATGTTTACACTTTTTTTTTGTAGTAGTATCGCAAAGTATACAAAACAAAACAAAATTAAAAATATGGCGTAGTGGCAACACGGGCTTTTCAATCAGAGATGGACGTCTATATACGCTCCGTGAGTGTGAATGCATTGAAATGACTTTAAATTCGAATGAACTTCCTTTTCTATTTATATAAAATTGTATTTAGATATGTAATTGTTTTTCATAGGTTTTATTATGATGAAGTTGAAATTTAATTTATTTATGGTTGGGTATTGGGTGTACATTATTCAAATAGGTTCGTGTTCATGTCGTGACGATAAGCCGCTTCACGAACTCCTCGCTATTCTGATTGTGCGACAACTCTGGCGCCCATTTTTGACATTTTTGGTGCTCTATTAACAAATACGCTGATTTTTGCGCGCCAGTTGTATGTGTACATACGCATACATATATTTAATGTTAATATATAGATATTTATATATATGTATATATATATATACATATTTGTGTAAAGCATATATACATACAGAATATGATGCATATGTTTAATTATCTCTTAAAAAGTAAATTGTATATATTTTTTAATGGGGTTGTGTATTTAATCACGGTTGTTGCACTTACATTTTACATTTTCAGGTTTTTGCTTTTCATAAACTTCTTTGTGAATTATGTTTTGCACACTTTCACTGCACTTGGTTCGATTGCGTTTTAAGATACGTCCCTGTTTGCGAATAATATCAGCAAATTGGCAACGCCATTCATTTAATTTTGCATTGATTTTCTGTTTTAATTATTATGCCTGTTGTACTCGTAAGCAGTGTAAGCAGCAATAACAAAATGCAACCTTGTTTTGTTGAGAGTTGTTCGGTTCTTTGGTTCTTCGGTTCGCTTGCGTTGCCTTTACGTTTGCTGTGGAACTCATCAATTTGTGCGGCGCTGCCAGGCCAGCAATGTTTTTCTACCCAACTGTACCACACATACACTCACAAACACAAACTGCTACCCCGTGGCTTGCGCCTTGCAACTAATCGTATCGTTTGTTATTATCTTTCTTTTTTTTTTGGCCTGTTCGACACAATTATTTGCCACACAAATGGAATACAATTAATTAATTTTTACTTGGATTTGCAAAGATAAATTGGGTTGTGGAAACTGAGGTAATATCACTTCCCGCGCTCAATATTTTCGATGTCGATTACCCAGAGCACTACAGTACTGCCACTCGCTATGAAATTGTGAAGAGAAATAGAAGTGAAAAGAGAGAGCGAGTGTAAAAAAAAAAATGGAAACACAGGGCTGCTAACCTGAGCAGCCTGCGGTGTCGTGCTGCTAACTTTGGTTAGCAAGTTGGCATGCCACGAATGGCATGTCCAAACACAGATGCACATATATGTGTGTGTATGTATATGATAATGCTCTACATGTATGTACAGATGTATGTGTGTATGTATATATATATTTTGGTATCATCGTTTATTATATATGTATTTTATTAATTACATTTCTCATTTGTTTGGCTGGTCGCACATTAACTACACATTATTCAACACAACTACTTCTTCAATGCCGATGGCTGTGGGCAACGGAATTGGGCCAGTTCCACCTCGGCCTCAGAGAAACTGAATCGGTTGAAACTGAAATATTCCGGTACTTTGTAGGCGCTGCTTGCTGAGGCACCGGGACCAACTGGTGTTGACGTCGGCTTCACACAGGCACTGCTCAGACCCGTAACATTGCTAACGGGAGTGGTGGCGGAGGCAGCGGCTACTTTGCTGCTAACTGTTGATTTTGCAGCAGCTGGGCGTTTTTGTGCTTGGCTGTAAGCACGACGCAGTAGCTGGTTGATGGCGGCGCGTTGGGCTGCATTCATTTTGGACGGCAATACTACCAAAACAACTCTTACTTCAAACTGAATTCACGTAATCGCACGATTGAACGCGAAAAAAATAGAATATAATAGAAGCAAAAGCAACAACAAAAACAGATGATATCGAATAGATTGGCAACACCATCAAGTGGGGCTGCCACTCGTTCATTCGAAATCAACAATTGTACAATTATATTATTTTGATTTTATTTATAGCAAGCCGAATACAGCAAATCAAAAAAAAAAACGTTTCAACGTTTATCCCATTTCTTTTGTTTATACAATTTAAACACGATCATACCGATTACAAATGTGCCCAGCATCTATTTGTTTACAACGAATTTGATAATAAGAACAATAAAATGTAAGATATTAATTTTTATTTCGATTCTTAAATTTGGGCTGCGCCTTGCCATAATGCTGACTGATGTTCGCAACTGGGGCACGTTTCTTTTGTGCATGATTGCGATGCGTTTGGCTTTTGTTGCATTTGACACTCGCTGCACCCGTTTGATTTTTGCCCAATTGATGGAACTTCTTGCGCTCCTCGCGATTGTCCTTGAGCCGTTTGCGCTCCTCTTTCAGTTCCTTGTAGTTCCGATATGGCTTCTTTGGAGCTTTGGCGCCAAGTTTGATCAGCTGAACGATTTCCATTTTGCGTTTGTTTTTGATTGTGCGCTGATTGGCCATAGCAAAGTTGAGCACTTCATTGCGTGCCTTCTTCATATTGAACTCGTTATCTGCCTCGCCGCTTAACAGCGATTTGTTATCCTTCGTAGCTTTGCCAGTTTCTTTTTCCGCCGTATTTGTTTTCGCTTGCGCTTCCTGGAAGACGAGTGCCGTAAATTCGGCGCAGTCTACGGTTTTCTTCAGCGCAAGCGCGGCGCGTGTCAGCACAGGCTTAAAATCACTTACGTTCATTTTGAACAATTTACAAACTACAAACAAATTGTTCGAAATTGATGTTTAAGCGCTTGCCACACATGTTAGCAAACAGAATGTATTTTGCAATAATGTACTAATTTTGGTCAAACGCGTGTGAAATCTTTCAACAAGTTGGCAGCGTTGGCACACTTGCACACCGCATGTTTTATTTTGATAGCTCGCCAATATTGTTTACAATGCGACACTCGCTTCTAGTTAAAAGATTAGCCCGTCCACAGGAGGCAGAGGCAGAGATGGCTCCTGCAAAGCGTACGAGCTCGCCAACAGAGCTACAGAAGCAAGTGAATGCATTTCTAAATGCCAGCACTGCCGATGTAAAAGTGCTGCAGCATATTATTAATCTCTTTGTAAGTTTATTGGCAGTTTATCATCAAAATACATACATAGACGTATATTAATTGTAATATTTGTAGAACAAATTGAATGTGAGTGCAATTAGCGAGATGTACGTGACCGAAGTGATCTACAAGAATCTGCTCAAGCGCAGCTGCATCTATGGTTCCGACAAGGAGCAGATCAAATCAAACCAAAAATCAAATGCAAAAACAAAAGCAAAACCAAAACAGATGGCAAAAGATAACAAACCAAATGGTCCATTTCTAAAGTACTACAATGACGAGTGGTCCAAATTGCTAATCCGCTTGTCCAGTTCGTCGAAGGATGAGTCTGCTGTTGCACTAAATGTGTGCATGCAACTCATATTAGCCGAGTCAAAGTATGCCAAGCTCAATGCCCAGCCCGATGGACGTCTGCGCAGCATGTTGCAATCGATTATCAGATCGGAGACGACACCGCCAGCTGCTCTGGTGGCCTTTGAGAAATATGCCCGTTGCCTGGACATACTACAGTTGGCCTATCAACTGCTACCTGAATTGGCGCCAGTCAGTTTCGTTGACTCACCCAATGTGGCACTAAACTATTTGGCCATCATCAATTTGCTGGACTTGGGCAAAACGGTTCTAAGTGCTAACAAGTATCATCTCACCGAGACAAACCCAAATCCCAGCTTTGAATACGAAGAGACGCGCAAACATTTGAACAGTGTGTGGAATGGCATCATTGCCAGATGCAGCGGTCTGGATGAGAAGGTGCATCGTCAGGTGCTTGTCGTGCTCTTGGAACGAATATTCCCGCACTTGGACGAGCCCATATTGTTGACTGATTTCTTAATGGATTCACTACATCAATTCGGTAACTGATAGATTCACATATATATATTCTATATAGATTTGCATTATCTGTACAGTTACCAATTTATTTTTGTTTGCGCAGATGGACCAATCGCTTTGCTTGCTTTGCAAGGCATTTTTAAGCTGATGCAAGAGCAGAATATTACATACCCGGATGTGTATCAGAAGCTCTACAACATGTTCTATCCCCGGATGTTCTATAACAAGTACAAGGCTCGGCTTTTTTATTTGGCTGACATATTTTTGACATCGACGCATTTACCCGAAAATCTGGTGGCCGCCTTTGTCAAGCGATTGGCCCGACTTGCTCTAAAGAGTCCTACAGAGGATGCAATTATATTGATACGTTTCGTCTGTAACCTATTGCTGCGGCACACGGGCTTGCAACGTCTTATTTGCGCAACGGATGCAGCAAGTGGTAGGTGGCATTGTATGGCAATCTGTTGCTGCAAGTAAACTATTTAATTTTTGATTATTGATGATTGCAGCTGTGGAAATTTCGGATCCCTACGATGAACGCGAGTTGGACCCGGTCAAAACTGGGGCCCTTAACAGTTCCCTCTGGGAGATGTTATTGCTGCAGAAGCATGCGGTGCCCGAAGTGGCCAATGCTGCACGCTTCATATCCAAAAGTTTGCCTGTATTCGAGTTTGATCTTGGGCCGCTGCTTGAAATCAAGGAGTGTGATGTAAGTATAGGGAAAAAATAGTTGGGTTTCTGCCCCTAGGTTATATAAAAGAAAAGCTTCATTTTCAGCGTTTATTCTAATTTACAAAAATTCTGGAAATAGATCATAAATAAAATATATTTCACATAATTATTATAATTATCTTAGAAGTTTTACAAGTTCATTTAAACAAAATAATCACAATATTAATAAAAAAAAATAATTTGTGTACCTTCCCAGATCTTTGATGACGAGGTGAAAAAAATGCTGAAGCAGTTCGCGTTGAGCTACGATCGTCCAGCAAATTTTGGCCTGCCACAAAACGACATTGTCACAAAATACTGGGATATAATTTAAAATGTATCAAATATACAAATAATAATTTTAAAGTTAAACATGTCCGTTTTACTGTCCTTTTTTTTAATACCGGGACTGAATTGCTGACCTAATTCTGTCTTAAACCAAATGCCTGGTGAAATGTGAAATTTGTGTATTCTCAATCCATGAAATATGGGAAAAATTGTATAATGAAGTTGTATAAAAGTATGAAACACACAGAGGGTAGCATCTTCGACCGTATAAAGTACATATATATTCTTGATCAGCACCAATAAACGAGTAGATTTAGACAAGTCCTTCCACATCCACATCCATATCTATATCTATTTATTTTTCTAATAAAATAAGCGTGTTCATTGGAAATTTATTTCTTAATGATATAATTTGTACATAAAAAATTGTTCCAAATTTATTCCTTAATAACTGAAAACAATTCTAAAATAAACACAAAAAAGCATTTGTAATTTTCCGAATTTTTTTTTATTTAGAAATTATTTCTAAAAATCACAAATTTTTTTCTAGTTTTCAGTATAACTGATAAAACTGATCCTTCACGTATTCCGTTATGTAGGAGGGTGAACTTGAATATTTTTTTTCGGCAAGATATCACTCCGTTTACTGAGATGCTAGAATGCTGCATTCCTATTTTCCCACAATCTTCAAACTATAGCCACCAGATTTGGTTTGGATGACCTTCAAAGGTGGGTATGCCACGCCCCTTCTCGCCGACCCTATAAAAATGACTAGCCTGCCCAAGTTTTGAGCTAGAGACATCAAATTTGGATGGTATATTATTATAGGTATTTAATGAAAAAATTTATGGCCACGCCCACACCTGCCCCATAATTTCGAAAAGCGATATTTCTAAAAGAATAAATGAAATGCCCACATTTTCCACAATTTGTAAGATAGAGTATTACAATTTTGAAAGATCGATTTTGAAAAATTGGATGACTACGCCCACTCAGATACATCCAAAACCGATACATCAGATATACTCTTATGCGTTCGGTATCTACTGACTTTTCTCCAGCATGTACATGTGCTAGCTAATCAGTGATGTCTCCTGACAAAAAAACACTTGTACTCATTCGCTTACGATTTGGTGTCCTATTAACTAGATTTTTTAATATATTTTTTTATCTTTATTTCGATATTTCGTGTCTAGTTTTTGTAGGCTTAGTTGTTTTATCGAATCCTTTCGATTTTTGTATTAAGAATATAATTTTATACTATAAGAAGATTGGTCCGGTCAGTAGTTTAACTCAAATCTATAAAGATAGTCTTCAATGCTTCGGAAAGGAGATCTTTCATGTTGGATATCTTTTGTAAGATTTACAATTTTGCAGGCAGACAGAAATAGACAATGTTAAACCTGTTCATATTTACTATCCAATCAAACCCATTAGCACAACTTCCATTGGTTTTAACATTTTAATATGTAAAGTGTAAAAATCCATGTAAAATGTATCCAAAAAACAACGAACTAGTTTTCGGTATCTCTGACCTAAATTCAAGTTATAATTTAATAAATTAATTACAATATAATTATTAACAAACACGTCTATATTGGTTTCTGCGTCTGAGCTCTGAAAATGTAAGAAATCCAATAATTAGAAAACAAGTTATTTACAAAAATAATTTTAGTTATGACTAAAAATATTGGCCAAGGGTTGCGTAGCATGCATCTGTGAATTGTTTTAGATCTAGATATATACGTATGTGTGTAGAGAAACTTCGGCTTTTCCTGCATTATCAATCGATAATCCATATACCAAAATGTGTTAGTGGATCATTTTTGTCGACAACCCTTACAGCTATAGACTTGATGCATGAAAAATATACTGTATGTGAAACCAGTCTAAAAAGGCTTTAAATTTTGTATTTTATCTACTGTGGTGCTATCGATAATTTCAATATTTGCAAATTGATAAAACTACATATTTCGCACAATTTTAAAGCAATTTTTTAGGGGCAACAAGTTTAATAAGTATCTTGTTGGCGACGTCCTTCAAGGATCTGAACCAACCAAATTCGGAAGACATAATTCCAAAAAATAAAATTGATCAAGTAAATTGAGAAAACCATATATTTCACATAATTCGAAAGCTAGAGTCAATAAATTTTTTTATAAAAACGAGCAAATGTTGCAATAGGCTATATTTCCCTCAATTTTAGAGCTAGAGTTACCAAATTTAAAAGACAAATTAATGAATATTATTATTAATGATCGAGGCAAACCTGTAGAAGGTACTTTGCCGTCTGTGGTCAGCTGATATTATACTGATATCGGATTATTCCGCTCGACTAGGGAGTTCTCATTTGTTACGGACGGACCTTATAGCTCTTATACCTTCGATATCAGAATATAAAATGTGCTGATATTTACATTTTAGCGAATATAGATGAGAAAGTGTGCAAGAACATCCGTTAACAAACCTCTGGATAAATTTACGAGGTGGAGGTAATGGTGGGCATTCAACATTTGAGAGACTCGCTGATGGAGACGCTTCGTGCTGCATCAGCTCTGATGACATCGAAGATGGACGCTTTTTATTGCGTGGAGGTGCATGTGGGTAACAAGAGCACTCGATTCCACCAATATTGATTCCTTGAGCTATGCTAAGATATTTTAAAAGTACACATAAAAATATAAATGTAGTTTAAAATTTATTTTTATTAGAAACAAGACCGAGCTAAAAAAATATATGTTTAATGCCAATCGGATGAAATTTAAAGCATACCAAATCATAAGCATTTGCTTCAAATTTTCCTTTCCGGAAAATTAATAAAATAACAAAAAATCGTAGGAAACATAAACGATAAAAGCTTATAGCTCCCTCATTTTACGAGCTATAGTTACCAAACTTGGAAAGTAGATTACTAGGAAACTCCTTCAACATTTTTTCAGCCACACCCACTCCCGTCCTCAAAAATTGACAAAAACCAATATCTACCTCAATTTTATAGCGAAACGTGGAGGGTAGAATACTAGAAACCTCCTTCAAAGATAGGTATTTCTTAGCTATACCCACCCTGTTCTGTGGCACCTGTTATCGGCTGGTATCACTTATGGTATCAGAGTATTTCGCAGTCGGTTACACCACCAAATCACCAAATTTAATTGGTAGATTGTTGTTGATGTTCTTCAAAGATCGGCGTTGGTCACGCCAACATCTGACGACTCAAAAATCGGAATCGCCTATATTCTCTTCAGTTTTTAGGCTAGATTCACCAAATCTGGAAGGTATTATATCAAAGGCGAAACAAATGTATGGGAACGCCCTCTCCATAATCACCAAAGCCAATATATATAAAATTGCCAGTTAATATAACCGCCATCTTTCAACATTTTAAATATAGAGTCACCAAACTAAGAGCGTAGAGAGTTTGGTGAACGGCAATTGGGATATCAGTTTTGGAAGGTATGAAAAAGAAGTCATCGGAAGTGTCTTGCCATTTGATCCCTGAAGTTTTTGCCGTACTCGATTATCTTTTATAAAACCCTTATGGCAAGAAATGGAGCAAGGAGAGTTCACTCCAAAAGTGGAGGTCGCAGAGCTCGTAGCGCTCGTTACGGTAAGGAATTCTCAGAA
This sequence comes from Drosophila anomalipes, assembly GCA_035041615.1. Lineage (NCBI taxonomy): Eukaryota > Metazoa > Arthropoda > Insecta > Diptera > Drosophilidae > Drosophila > Drosophila anomalipes. The sequence continues at coordinate 10,587,108 of JAWNKZ010000254.1, forward strand.
TTATTATATCTGAATTTCAGATTGTTTTCTTTTTTCATAAAAATTTAGAAATTTCTTTCTTAAACAAACATATAATATATATAAATATTATTTCTATACTTTGGGGTACTTAATTGGAAAATCAAGAATTTTTTTCTAAAAAAAACAGAAAAATTGTATCGGAATTTCTTGATTTTTATTTAAAAAAAATTTAAACCATATTTTCGTTTTACAATGGTATACAATACTTACATCACGTAGGATATGTTACATTGAGTGTACTAATAAATCTAAAAATAATATTTGTCTTAAGAAAATGATTACTATTAAGTGTTTGGTAAGAAATATGAGGAACTTTAGGCTACTTATATTATTTAATTTATGATTTAAGTAGTTAGTTTGTGATTTTCATACATAGTATAAATATTCAAGAATAGAAAATATTTACAAAAAAATGTTGTTTTTACTTTAAAATATTTTTTGAATTTCAAATGCAAATTATCTTTAATTCATGTATTCATATATCATATATCAAAATTAAAAATATACAAGAGAAAACGAAACAGCAAAAAAATGTGTATGTTAATTTGTGTTATTTAAATTATTAATAAATTCTGAAAGGGTCCGGGCTTTTAGGTTAGTTTTCAAAGCTATGTTTAAAAAGTACTTTGCCAATTGAATTGTCTTTTGCTCTTCTGGTCGGCACCAACAAAGCATGCATCAATAATACTATTAATAAATCTTCTGTTTCTGAAATTAATAAAATTAATTTATTGGAATAAATGATAATTTGGTTAAAATAAAACTAGTTTTACCATTTGATTGATCTTCAAGCGATTTAAATAAAGGCTCCTGATCTTTTTAATATTTTCGTCGAATAAACTCCTCCCACCTTTCAATAAAATCATTGGTTTTGAAAGGTCGTCTGAAATCAGCATCAATCTGAAATAAAATTGTTCAAATAAAATTTTAAAAAAATTTGAATCGAATAAAAATAAAAATAATAAAATATCAAACCAGTTTAAATTCAAATGATTGGTTTAAAATGAAGGAAATAATATTATTGAACCATAGTAAAAAAAAAAAAAAGTTAAAATCCGTAAAGGGTCACTAGAAAAAGGTATGTACATACATATGAACGACTCAAAGAAATTAACGAACAGAAACCAAACCTTTTTTAGTATGCATGTTGTGTGTATGTAAATACAAAATTTAAAGCGAATTGCGCAACGAAATGTTATGATTCAAGGATATTTTTTGTCTTGTGTACATGCATATACATATATGCATGTATGTACATATGTATATACTCACTTGCCTTCTCCAATTCTCAAGATGTGCAAAAAACACACTGTCACACACTGTTGGACATCAACACTTTCTTTGGGCAGTTCATCTCGCAATGGCTGCCAACTTAAATATTGAGAAATTTAGATCTGGATTTCAAAATTCATTAAGTATTAAACATATGTACATATGACAATGTATATGCATGTATGCCAAGTAGTGCCTGCAAACTGCTGGCAAATATACAAAGCCCCTAGCAGCTCACCAAGGTCCAACTAAGAATCTACTCGTATTCATACATACATTTACAAATATGCACTAAATTCAAAATGTACATACATACATATTTACTAATATCAATGGCTACTTACAAGAAAATAATTACGCAAACGATTATCCTTCCAACGATTTTAACAAAATTTCTATTGTTGTGCACTTATTAAAACTATTCACTCACTCCGTTTCGGATGCAATGAAATATGGTATGCTGCGCGGCATATGTAAGGCACATAAGGCAATATAGAAATCGGGTAGCGTCGCCTCCGCAGCACTCAAAAATGAATCAGCTGCAGCGTTCAGCGGAGTGTATAGCCTTTCATTAATTATATATTTTTGTTTCCAAAAGCAAGGACACCATTTTCTACGCTCTGCAAAATAGTTTTATCTTTTTGAATTTTAGAAACATATTTTGTTTTTCTCGAAAAGGAAATGTGTATACGACATTAGCAAAGAGTTCTGACTCAATAATCAAGGCTATATAAAGAAGATCAAAATAGGACTGATTAATTACCGTTTGTTATTTAAGTCTCTATTTGTTCACTTTGCAATTTTTTTTAATTAAGTCTTTCAAGTCAAATACTCTTTTATCTTTAATCGTTTCCTTTAGTTCCAAGTATTGTGGGAAATTTTAAATATAAATCATGACAAGTTAAATAAATTTGCTTATCAATTAAATATCTGTCTCTAATTGCTTTTGGTTTGAATTCATCTTTTGAAATTTGAATAGTAAAAATCTTCCTTGAATTCTTCCGTTACTTTATGGATTCCATTAAGATTATAAAATTAAATTTGAGTTGGGTACGGGCAGTGCTAATCTTTGAAGGAATTCGCCAACAAGACTCTAATCAGATTTCGTGACTTTAGCTTTAAAATTTTACAGACATATGCCATTTTGTCATTTTGGATTATATCAATTTTCTAGCCCCCAAAAAAAACTTGGCACCATAATTTTAAAGCTTTGTCCCTTGCAGGCACAAGCGAGTATATGTTCCAAGTTTTAAGTTTGTAGCTCTGGGTCGCAGAAAATTGCGCTGGCACGGACGGACAGACGGTCAGACAGCATGACGGACATTTCACGAAACCAATATGTTTTCGGTAATTTCCCAATTCTTTCTGTGAGCAATCAGCTGACCAATAATTCAACTTTGCAGCCCTCATAAGAATTTAGATCTGCTCTACAATTAATAGTTTTCGATTATGTGTAGTTAGAGAATATACTTTAAGAGTTTATATATGAAATTAAAATATTTTACCATGAAAATTAGGATTTTATTCAAAAAATTGCCAATTCCGACCAGTAGTGCACACTGGCGTCCGAGTATTACGCAGGCGATTAGATCCGATTGCCACGTGGTCATTTCTTTGTTTTGATTCAGCTGCCGATCTTACATGTGGATTTTCTTATTTTTTTTTTTAATTTATGGATGGTTTATATCTTAGAAATTGTATAAACGGTAATAAGATCAACTTTACCTATTGCTTAGAGTTGTCATAGACGAGATATTTTGTTCCAAAGCAGCTGATTGGACACCAAAACATGTCGGTGAATCATTAGTTGATGTTGCATTACTCTGCCCAACGTGATTACAAGCTTTGATTTCCTCTAGTGGCCTAAAGCGATCTGTCGCTAACATAGATATGGGAGGTGTAATCCTGCCTATATAAAATTGAACTGATTGGTTGTCGGTACCCTCGTCACTGCATGAACTATCGTCTCGTGTAATGTTATTCGTGACAGCACTGGCACTTGTCGAGCCTCGACTGTTGCTATCGATGGCACCTAAAATAAAATAGATTTCATTTATTAAACCTGTTAAAAAAAAACTGCTTTTATCACAATTTTTTTGTTTGTTGTCAACAATCGATGCAATTATCTAATTTTTCATATGAGTATTTTTACAATTCAATTACGGAATGGCGTTAAAAAAAAATAAGTGAGAACGTTGCTGTCGGTCAAGCCAACTGTGCAATAATCTGAAACCACTTTAACACCTACTGGTTTGGGGGCGGGGTTGAGGGTGTTATCGGATTTGTCTACGACAGGTATTTTGGACATTATTCAAAACGATTTTGAAATTGAAGCTGTAAATTGAAATGATGAGTATGAATTAAAAATCGTTTCAAATATTGTGCTATCTTAATTTTCAAACAAGAGATTATCATAACAATTCCTTTGCCACCAACTAAGCAATTTCTGAATTTTTCGAAGATCTCCTAATGAAGTGCTTTCGTTCTAAACTAAATTTTAAATATTCGAATTTGAAATAAATATACACAATGCCTGTGCATTTCAAGAAGATAGTTTATAATTTATGTAAGCCATCTGATCACCAGTGCATTCATCCCAGAGCAAAACATGTTGATAAAGCCTTTGATAAGATTGGCATACATTCAACTAAAATACCCTCAACTATATGCAAATCCATAAGTTTATGTACAGAGTATAACATTCGATTTATAACATTCCCAGAAATTAAAATCAATAACACCATTTGGACTCTTCCAATGAATATAATCATCATATATCATAGAAAACACAATAAAGGATCGACCCATTGCTCTATATTACAGAAATTACTAGAATTTATCAAAAGCTCTCATCCCCATCAAAACAAGTTATTATACATCTTATGCCATCACTAGGGACGTCAAAATTTTCTGCTGTGGTCATAGCCATACACGAAGCCATAAACTTCTTTAAAAATAAAAGAGGTAAATTCCTAATATGTTCCGACTTACTATCAGCTTTGGCAGCTATTCAAAACAGTAGTAACAACAACTTCTACGAATCGTCTTTACGTTCACTACTAAGCCACCCTAAAATTAAACTACAATGGATTCCTGGACATCAAAATATAAAAAGAAACGAATAACCAATAAAGAAGCAAAAAATTCATACAACCACCCCCAACAATTGAAAACAGTCTACTTAAAATTATAATTAAAAACAGCAACCACAAAATAAATTTTGGGCAGATCAATATACAAAATTCCTGAAATAGGAGAAAAATTTTCATCCAGATAAAAATAAATCGATTACGCTTAGGGCACGCAAATCTAACACACCTACATTATCTGCACTAAACGAAATCAATTATTTATCCTTTTGTCCGAATTATGCACATATAACACCAATTCATATACAAGCCACCTCTCGTGCTCTTACCATCATTTGAAAAATTTGAGCAGTTAATCAGCGATATGTCAGTGTTGTTACGAATCGGTTTGTCTCAGTGGGGCAGCTCCGGCCAGCCAGTGCTCAGTTATGGGTGGTCTATCCATGCCCGCCGACCGTACAATAACACAACACTACACAAATCTACACATCACTAACAAAACAGCTGATTTAACGAACAGTGGCAATCACAAACATTCAAACAAAAAAACTAAATCTTTCGGCGTTCAACAGCAGCTTCACTGTCATTGCCGTAGCGCATCCGCCCTTTCTGTGGTCTTAAGTAATTATTTGAATTCATAACAATTTATTTAGCTGAACACGTTGGGCATCACTAGCAGTAGCTGCGCATCACTGATGCTTGCAGGCAAAGGGCCGATCAGCTGTGAGAGTTGGGCGCTAGCATTCCATGTATTGTCTGCATAGTAGGCCTGCAACTGTTGGTTGTTGTTGTGTTGTCGATGCTGCTGATTTGTTGTCGAGGCCTTTTAACGTAGTTGTTGTAGTTGGCAATTGGACATCATTGTTATTGTTTTTGTACTTTTCACTTTTAATGTGCCTTTACTCTTTATATACTTATTTTTCTTTATTTGCGGACCATATGATATAACAATAGAACCCACTAATAATTCATATTGTCCTGTAAACAACATTTTTGTATGCCCTTATGGTTTGGCCTTTGATCTCAACTATTCCTTGCTAACTCTCGTCGCTTTTAGTTTTGGTCTCATTAAGTTCTTCTTGTTTTCCCGGCCCACACAACAAATAATTAAATATTAAAATTTGTTATTTTTTATACTTTTTTATGGCTAACTGATTAATAAAATAAATTAAAATAAATAAGATACAGACCTGAGCTTGAATGAGAGCCCATTTGCTCGTCGACTTCTTGACAGACTCATTGGTGACAATTTCACCTATCGGTTGCACCAGTATATTGCTATGCCGGATATTGACGACGACATATTATGTGGCAACGGAGCAACATTTCATTTATTTTTGTATTTTTCTATTTGCTTACTTTTCCAAAAAAAAAAAAAAAAAAAAAAAACATTACCTTCTCAGTATCGATGGCTACAGCTTCTGAATTGTTAGGGTGGTTAATACTCTGCGAGTCCCTTCCTTCCTGTATATTCCACTTTGCATTCGATTTGAGAAATTGCCTAATATTGTATTATTTTATTTTCGCTCGCCCATTATACCTTCACCTCACCCAATCAAATTATTTACACTTCATTTCAGTTCAGTATTATTTTCAACCATTTAATTCATAAAATTTTGATTACATTTTTACATTCAAGTCTTTCATTTCATTTAACAATATTTCTTAATAGAGCGGACTCACGGCTATTTTGTGGCGCTCCGGATCTAGATCATCGGTTTGGGACTCTCCGATATTCTTCTCAATCCAGTAGACAAGTAGGTGTTTCCTATTTCCGGCGATCCTCCTTCCTGTTTGATGGTTTGTTATTTAGTTTGTTGTATATTTAATATATCTTATGTTATTATAATTCTTTGTCGCTTTGTCTAATTGAATAAATTATTGGATTTTCTTACGTGTGATTTGTTCGTGGTCTCGGCTAGATAGATGTTGGGCTTCGGCATTGGTTAAAGCTGCCAGTGGACGAGCAAGTCTGCAATACTTTCCGCTTTTAAGCACAGCTGTCCAAGCAGTATAAAATATGGCGAAGGCCCAATACTGTGTGGCTTTTCATACTGATGTTGCACACATTATATGTTTGGCAGTCTTTCGTCACAAAGTGTTTTGTCATCCCCAACATATTTCCTTATGGGCGCTAGGTCCGTTTGGTTTACCCTTTTCGGATCGCATGTGGGTTATATCTCGCCAACTTAGGAAAACCGTAAATTCCGCTGACACTAACTGTATGGACGATTTCGAGTACACCAAACATGGAATATACATCAAACTGTAAGAATCTATGCTGCTGCATATGCATTGCATTGGCTTTGCTTTCAACCATATAAACGTTTCCACTGTGCGACCTAGGATATAGCCCCAAAAAATCAAAATCCAAATTGGCCTGTCCGTTATTTTTTCTGCGGCGCAATATCTCCACTGCTTTCACTGCAACCATACATTCCTTCTCCAGAACACTGAATTTCGCTATTTCGCGGAAAAAGGCTATTGCATCTCATTAAGCTCAACGAAAAACCAATCTTCACAGTAGAAGATACTGGATAAAAACGTTCTTTCACCAGCACTGCATTTTTTCACATCGAAGGATTTAAATTTCGCCCTGACCCGCAAAGGATGTTTCTGCTACTCCCTCGTTAGAGTATGTGGATCCCTTTTGTTACATTTTCCATTTCGCTGTCACTTCTACATCCTTTTCCAGACCTTCAATATGTGTAGCCAATCCAAATTTGCGCGTGGGGCACAAGAAAAGATAGATGTCAATTGTGATCACGGTCCGGATTCTTCGAATGATGTGTTGAAAAGCTGCTCCAATTGTCTGCAACGTTGAATAAGCTTTCTGAAAATCTAGTCACAGCCCTTTGACTAGTCGGCACCTTCCTGGCCCAGCAAGCTCACTGAAGCCACTGTGTCTAATAAGCCAGTGAGCACCCTGGGACAAATGAGCACCTTTGCCAACTGCCTACAACACTTGCGCATCTTGAACAAGTTGTTTCGCTGTACTCTCCATCGCTGGACTCTTGATCGGCCTCGCTTAACTCTACATGAGGTCGGTTCACCCACTCGTTGACGTTGTTTTTCAGATATCCGGGCTATCGCTTGAGCATATTCTGCCTGTCACCGCTCTAGGCGCATTCGCTGAGACCACTTTGCCTACGGTAGGTTAATACTATTGTGTGTTTTACTTAATTTACTTGTTACCTTACTTTACTTTACTTAAAATTAATATCGGAGGTATTGTCTTGTGAGTGTTCGGTGTTGAATTGAAAATGCGACTCCTCCGTTTGCGTCGAGCTCCTGCTTGAGTTTCGGACATTTGTGCAACATTACTTGTAACAGCAGATGTTGCGTACGGCTGATTATCACTTAAAGAACGCATGTCCTGGCTGCACACAGTTCCAGCATCTGAGACTAATCGGATCTTCTGGATGCTTGAGCCTACACATCGCTTCAAAAGTCTTCCGTTCGTTCGGCTCGCATCCATCTCGTGCACTGTGTGATTTTTGTTCGGGCCATTCGTTGTCAGCATTCGTTAGTAATACCAATCGGGTAAATGATCCTCGAGACTTGGGTCTTGACGTTCTACCTTGGCCTTTGCACTTGAGCTATGGCAACAGCTGTGGCCGACTTCAGCTCACTAGGCAAATCTACATCGCTCCTGATCTGTTGCGTTGCTAATGATCCTAATGCTTTTTCTTCGCGGCCACGCATGCGACCTTGGCATATATATATATGTACTTCCCTCAGTATCGATCAGCTCGCGTTGACTGTTAGGGTATCGTACAGCCTACGTATTCCTCACTTTATTTTAATTTATGTGTTTGCACCCATTTTTGCACTTAAGTCCTTCAATAAGTTTAACAATATTTTCTGAACATTTCTAAACATTTTGTTTTGTCAATACATACAATACATTATTTACTTATGTTATTTATGTTAGTTTTACATTTGATGTAATATTGGGTTGTCGTCTTTTCTTAATTATCTTCCTTACTGTCATGTTAACCGCCAGGTGGCGTTGCATATTTTCCATTTTTCCACGAAAGATGACGCTAACATACCAGTACTATTCCTGCCTATCGATATCGAAATCGACCATAATACGCTGGCCGAGCAAGCCGGACAGGACAAGTATCAATCCTTGTAGCATCCTGCAACGTACAAATTATAGCTTACAACAGAGATTGCCATGTCAAGGCAAATCTTTGGTACGACTGGCTGACCAGGTTGGTTCTGGTAAAACCCCTTGCAGCATTTAACCGACTGATCATCTTTAGCAAACGAAATATAAATGTATTCAAAAAGAACTGTTTCTATTTCTGCAATTGCACAACATATTACGTTTTTTTTACCCTCCTTTCTGGGGAAAGAGTCCAAAGCTTATAAGCGACAGTGTTAGATAGATTCATTGTAATCATCTTTTACCACACACAATATATTTAGACAGGAATTTCTAATAATGTGTGATGGCTTAGTCGATAAAGCAATCAGTTTTCTGTGACTTAGAACTAAATATAACGTAAAAAAAAACTAAGAACGGTCATCACATAATATTTTGATATCCAAAAATTTGGATGTCAGCAAATTAATTCCGGTCTGCAAGGGTAAGTAATCTTCGGCGTGCCTAAGATAATCTTGATCAACATAGGCATAGACATACATGTCTCTAAAACTCATCTTTCGAGCGATTTTTTTCACAAGATATGGTGATCCAGGCTTCATGAAGATTACTTTTAAGGGAAGTTTTACCCTTATTAAGAGTAAATTTTCGGTCTAACGAACATGGCTGTGCCGGTTTGGCGAGTGATACTGATATACTTGATATATACAAGCCCGTACTTTGTATCGTTGGGCCACTTGAAAGTGCTGTTCGTTAGTTAGTTTATACTTCAAAGTCCGAATCACAACACAAGCGTCTTCAAAACCAGAATATCCATACGCTCCAAAGGTGGATCTACAGCAATTTATTGGGGATGCCCACTTAATACGTTACTGAAATTGGAAAGATTTAGATGCGACCTGGAAGATTCACACTTCCCTGATTACAGCCACGAAGTTTACAACACCATAACGACAGCAGAAATCGTGCAGCTTTTGTTCAAGAAACGGAAATGACATTAATAGATGTTTACAATTCGGGTCAACGCTATTAAGCAAACCCAAGGAGTTTATAACAATGCAGCATCTATGCTCCGTTATCTTCACACTTCACATGGCGCAACAGAGGAGAATAGCCGCAGCAAACATCAAAGTGAACAACACCAGTGGCAACTTCGAACATTGATTGGTGGAGCATCTTAAAGCATCTTGATTTCCGAGGAAGCATCGCAGCTTTTAGAAGTGCGAAGAACCAAGGAATCAAGGGAAATATAAAGTATATTTTCGAAGAGCAGTTTGAATTGGGAAAGCCGCGTAATCAGCAGTGGCAAAAATAACAAAGCGCTCTTCAACAATTACAAACAAATACAAGGCCTTCATGAAAGAGTACCTGCAGCTCGGACAAATGGTAGCAGTATCCACACTAAAAGCGGTCATTGGGTAGCAAGCCTAACCACAAAACAGCAAGTGGACTTATATCTTGAACGACGCGTCAAAATTTTTAAGAAACTTAGTTAATTTTACAAACAAATAAGAAAAAATAATAATAATATATATATGTATACATATATATATATATATATATATATATATGTGTGTATATATTATATATATAACGAATAAAAATGTTGGAATATTTATTTCAATCTTTAAATCAAAGATGTACAAAGATGTCTTTAAAAAGTATAATAATTTAGTATATGTATAAATGTGTACAAGATTACAACGAACAACTAATTGCACGAAGAACTGCAGATAGAAATTATATTTGTTAACACATAATATGTAAATGTGTTTACAAAAATACACCATTGTTACACATATGTATGTATGTACGTAAGATCACATTGATTAATTCCATTTTAATGAAAAACTATTATTATTAATTCTTAAAATAAGATTGATGGAATAATACATCTAATAGCACACTTCATTTTTAATTTTAGATATTTAACATTTTTGTTGGTATTTTTTTTGTATTTTGGTTTGTAAGTGGTTCAAGTGAAGCCAAATACACTTTATATACAATGCACAACGTGTTTTTTCGTACCATTTTTACTAACAGCATTATGCAACTGCACATAGCGTTTCGAAAATTTTTTTTTTAAGTATATAATATAATATTTATAATTAATTTAAACAAAAGATAATTAAAAAAAAAAAAATTAGAATCTAATAAAAATTAACTACAAATGTATGTTATGTATATTTATGTAAAAAAAGTGTGATCTCGAATTATGCAGCCTGCAACTTGAAAAATTTAATTCTTTTACAAATGGGTTAAATAGTAATTTCATTGAAGGCGCTAAGAATTATATCAGATAGAGCTAATTTTAATATTGAATTGAATATAAATATGCGAATCAAAAAATATATGTCTCTAAAATGTATGCAAATACACGTTGAATCACGCTATGTGTTTATATTCTATTATTCAAAAAAAAAATGCTCCAAGTATAGTTTACATCTTGACGATACATGTATATTTTTTTTAATTGATGTCGCATTTAAGGCATAAGTATTTGCATGTACATATGTATATATATATATATAAATATATATATATATATATATATATAAGCGTGCAGATGCCTACTTGATTATTTATCACTGAACTTTTATCGATGACAGCTTTTAGTGCTGTTAAAAGATCGGATCACTATTGAAAACTAGCAATGTAAGTACCTAAATTAACATGATCTTCAAGAATAGTAAGTTGGATATAATTGCTTAAGCATCGATTGTATCAACTATGTGGATTTTTCCTGGGTTGCCTTGCCATTCAAACGCTACTCCGTAGCAAGCAGTGAAAAATTCTCAAAATGCATCTTACCTTGTACTGATTCATCGTCCAAGTCATCGGTGCTGCTTGTGATCCGAGCTGCAATTCGGGAAAAGTAAAAAAAAAATTAAAAAAAAAGCAAATAAGAAATCTACAGTCAGAAGTACCCAACTAGGAGATACTTATTTATACAAAAATGCTCTGCTGGATGAGTGGAGCAAAATCAGCCCGGAAACTACCCGGAATCTGGTATCTTCCATGAATAATAGGTTAAGGGAAGTTGTTAAGGCTATCAAAGGATATCATACTAAGTATTAAAATCCTTATTTAAGCTTTTATACGCCAAATATGTTACTTTTTTAAGCCTGTTCGAAATAAGATTTGACGTGTATTTTGGATATGTTTTCGGTTCTCGACTAATTTTAATTAATTAATATTTTAATAAAAACTAAAGTTTCTTTTTCAAACGTGATATAACATGAAACAAATTGGCATTTAAACATTTTGCGTTTTTTTCTTTGCTTAAACTTAAAACTTTAAATTTTTTGCTAGACACTGGTCGAAATAAGCTGTGAGACACTGTACCTATACTAGTTGCACCTATACTAGTTGATGGCCAATATTTTGAATTATTTGCTTACATTAAATTAATTACAATTTGCACTCTGCATTTGGGATGACTAAAACCCATATATTTAATTATTCATGAAGTGTTATTCATATAAATTACTTTTATTTTCATAGCGTGAAAAATACAAACATTCAAAAATGTTTCAAACATAATTATCGACTTTGCACTTGGTAAAATATATACTGTTTGAGTAAATCCCAAATATTAATTATGGATACTAATGACAAAGGGAAGTAGAATGTAAGTACTAAACTATATACTAATACTATAAATTGATTTGTTATTGTGAAATGATATTTGTATGTATTGTTTTACCATGTACTTGAATTAATATTTTTAAGTTATTGATATTCTGAAGCTCTCAGCAGCAGCTATGTTTTTTCATACAGGAATTAAGCATTTGTAGGAGGCATAATAACATACATAATTAGTGAGTTTAATTCGGACGCCTTGCTCAGCAATATAGAAAATCTATTAAAATATTAATATTAATTTAATCTTAGGATTTGAGTGGTCAGACTGGTCTAAAAGTTTTCCTATTAAAATTATTACACATTTGGTGCCTATCAAATGTACAGAGAAACAATTGTGTAACTACAAACTGCAGACTGTGTACCCATTTCCGGGGGCATGTAGGCGTTCAAGGACATCGCCAACAAACTACCAACCAAATTTGGTGCCTGTAGCTCACAAATTGTGGCAGATTTGCGATTATTTGCAATTTTTATTTTTTATGTGATTTCCTATTCTCCTAGTGGACGAAGCAAGGCTCTAGCTTCAAGGGTGTCGAAGAAATTGCATTGATACGGACTGACAAACCGAAGGTGTTACCTTCGGTATCAGAGTATACAAAAAATCATACAGATACTCACCTCTAGAACCTTTTGTGGAACTTATACCGCCACTGCTAGAAATACCTCCATTGCGACTGTAAAGAACACTTTCTAAGTAAGGTAATCCGTTGTTATTGACAATATTCAATCCCAGGCACGTTTCAATTTGTTTCCAACGATGAAGACGTTCCTGTAACTCATTAGTTACTTCTCCAAGAGAGTTTCGCGCTTCAACTATTGAGCGATCAACATCATCAATGCTCCTACCATGCGTTGAAACAAAAGCTCCTACCAAGCTAGATCGCTTTTTACGTAATTTTTCACACGCTTCCCGAGCTGACTGCAGTTGTTTCTCAGCAGAACTGCGCTTTTTCTGATGGTTCTTGTTTTCTAACTCATATGTGTACTGTAGCCATGACTGCAATTGTTGAGGAGGCGCCCAACAATTGTCCACCAGCTCGAACTCAGCACGTGTTAATTCATTGCGTAACATTTCGATTTCTTTTTTTAACTGCTGTACCTCCAAATCTGAGCTTGAGGAACTAACTGAAGGTACTTCCTTTAGACGACGCTCAAGGTCCATTTTTTCCGTTGCAACATTTTCCTGTTCCATTCGCGCTAGCTCTAGCTCCTACAAAAAAAGTGATATTTACATAAAAATGTGACTTTAATAGCTCCAATCAATCAGAATACCTTTTGCATCTCTTGTAGACTTTGTTCAGCCCGTTGTAATCCTTCCATATCCTGTGCCATGCGACGCAAATGCCTCTTAGCATTTTTGTTCTGTTGGTAAGCATACCAACATCCTATAATAGCGCTCAGTAAGAGTGTGACAAGAATATAGTCTTTCCAGCGTGTGCCTGTCTCTGCAAATAACAAGCAATTCTCAAATTAATTAACCAAAATTACAAGAGTATGTCGGAATTTATATAACGTCTAGTAAATGCATAACTGCGTTGTTGTCATACCTCGCGGTGGTCCAAATAGCACAACATCCATCGCTTTCAGTGATATTTTTTGTTTATGTATTGGATCTTTTATGCCCAGTACATTGCTAACATAATGCAGATTATTTACAGCCAATCTAAAAATATACAAATTTCATATGATAGAAGTTATGGTAGAGTACGAATAACATATAAATGTTTTTTATTTACTATTTACTTATTTACTTATTAAAGAGCGTAGTAACTTTGACTAGTTCAATTTAGGATTCAGTCTTTCTTGGTTTCTTCTGGACTAGTGAACCACGGATGGGGTGTTGCTGCCTCTGTTCAACTCGTGCAGCGTTTTTTTTTTTTACAAATAAACGCCGCTTGCCTATTCTATATTATTCTGCATATTTTCATGCATATTTCTTTATTCCGTTTAAAAATAACCATTAACTCGTCATTTAGTTCACAATAGCAACTTAAAATTTCAAAAAATAATCATGAATACAATCGTAATGATTTCTTATTTAGTAACTTTTTAATCGATTTAACGCATCTATGTATTTTATCCTTATGCGATCAAATTTGAAGGGAAAGTATTGGCGTATGTTCGACTACCAAATTTGTATTTCTTATTTATAAGCTGTTAGGGGCAAATCATGTCTAAAAAATGTATGCTTATATTGTTTACGTCTTTAGACCTGTTCTCTTTATGGCTCAACCTACCAGATTATGTGATTGATGAAATAATCAAATCAATTATGCCAGGCAGTAGATTTATACCCTTCAGATATAAGACCATAAAGCATCAATTTAAATTTATTTGTAATCGCTGATTAATAACAATAGGTAAAAATGCTCTAGTCGAATGAGCTCGACCACAATATACCCTGAACCCAGATGTCAAATAAATTACTCTAACGCAGCGCACGTTTTTATTCACAAGATACATACATATGTGTGTATATATCGGGTTGCCGCACAATGCCCATGCATATTTACACTAGCCTCTACTATAATGCTGTTGCGGTCACATACATGCATACTAAAAATGCTTACGCCGGCTGATAGTAATGATATCAACATCAAAAAACCGGAATACTGGAAATCTATTTGTTATTTATTCTTTTAGGTATCGATAAAATCTTGGTATGTAGCTCGTATAGTCTCTGAGATCCCTTTGTTCAAACAGACGGACAGACAGAGAGACGGACACTGCTGGATCTACTCGGCTTTTGATTCAGATCGATAATATATATTTACTTTATGGGGTCGGAGATACTTTCTTCTGCCTGTTACATAGTTTTCCACAACTTTATTATATCATTCGTATCCATTTGTTATGGATTCTGGGTATACCTGTCCCTTATACATCTGTATATAAATCAAAGCTCTCCGTGGGAGTAGCTTTTCTATTCAACAATAAAAATACCTACCTTGGTAAAGCGGCACCAGTAACCTTATGTAGTTTGAAAAGGTCGACATACTGAGGTAGTTGAACTGACTGTGCCAACCAGTCTGTAGTTTGTTCAATGGTCCAATTATGTACCTCTGAGCGCAACCAAGCATCCCATAGTTCCTTAACTGATATATGCATGTCATCATTAAAATGAAATGCTTTCTGACGCTTTTCATAGCCGGAGTCATACTTGAGTTCTTCGCGGAGAAACTGTATTGAACAAAAGTTGTCATTACACTGCACAAATTATGATGATTCACATACATCATCCGATTCACTCAAGTCGATATTTCCATTATCATCATCGTCTAATTGCCGGTGTAAACTGGCGATTGCCTCCATGCCAAGCCGATCCTGCACGCTTCCGTTCTCACAGTCGAAGTCATTTGCATTGCATGTGACATCAGATGAAGTGGTCAAAGAGCCTGCAGAAAAAAAATAAAAAAATAGATATTCATAATAGAACTATCATAATAATTTATTTAAAACATACAAATGTGTGTCTATTTGCTAAACTGGACCCTTGTCGCAGATATTACTACAGAGCATATGATAAGATATATAAGATATATATATATACATATATATAGTGGATAATCACATAATCAAATTCCATACAACCGGTTGTATGGAGGAAATCTACACGACTAACTATTAGAATTAACTGAGCTCTTTCTTAGATTGTTAACAATTAAACGTTAAAGTGATTGTAAACTAAGTTTTTGCCAATCAATTGTACACAAACTGTATTTTATATGGATGTAATAAGAGACGGACAGAAAAGCTTAATCATGGTTCTCATAGGTAATCTGCAGGAGTTGTTGATAACACAAATATTTTAACAATTACGAATGTGGGTGAATTTGAAACATTTTAAAATTGTTCACTTACTGAATTCATTGCTGACCGCCTGAGACATTGCTTCGCTTAGCAGGTTGTATGAACTTCTATGACGCTGTTGCTCAATATGAAGAGAATTTTCACCACTGCCAGTGTGGGAGTGCGACATATGTAATGTCAGTGAAGATCCCGCATGTGTTGCCGCCGCTGGAGGCGTGGCAGCTGTTTTCATATGTACGCTTGGTTTTTCTTTCATATTTTCCTCATGCTGTTCCCCATGCGCGTTGTAACGATTTAAAATGATTTCACTTTCTTGGATGCCTACGTTCATAATGCTCACAAGACAAGACGTTTCGGATATGTAGTACAATAGAACAATTACAGAGTAGTTCCAAATATATTTATTGAGCATATTGTAGTGCGTATATAACGTTTCAAGTATTCAGTAACGTATTTGTTTAATAGTTGTTAGCAAATTCCAATTTAGATTGTGCTTCCTGCAAACGAAAATGGTTAAGGATTTAGTGTGTTTTCATTGAACGCATTACTAATATTAATTATTTACAAAGAAACATAATAAAGTCAAATACAATATATACTTGCCACAGCTCTACGCAACACATTTATTATAATCGCTACCCATTTTTCCTTATTTCCGAAAAACCAAATATTTGCATTATCTCTAATACGTATTGATCTCAAACAAAGAATGCATATCTAGAAGGATTTGTTTCGGATGCTTATAAAGAAAACAAAAACTTTTAACTGGGTATTTTTTCAGAACCTTTACCGAAGTAAAGTTGAATCACAAAGATCTATCTAAAGATGTCATATGATGAGATAAGTCTCGTACATTAAAAGTTGATAAGAAAACATGTACATTGAGTTGAGTTGATTTAGTTTAATAAAGGTTTCCGATCTAGACAACACTCAATAGTCTCTCATTTGTGCAATACAGTACTGTCCACTTTAAATAGTAAACCTCTTTTCTCTTCGTTTCATGCTCAACTGATCGGAACGAAGCACAAATAAAAAAAAACTTAATGAAAAATTCTACTTGCCATAATAATATATATATATATATATATATATACATATAAATAAACACAAATACAACAATAATGACATACGCCAATACTGCAGCTGCTTAACTTCATCTTCAAGTGATGTTCTGTCTGCAGCACGACCAAACGATCTTCCATCAGCCTTGGCCTAAGAAGTCGAATCCAATCAATGTAGGAGAACAACCAACAAGTCAGAGGGGAGGTCAGGGAACCATATTTGCAGGGAAAGAATCCTTATTTTAATAACAATAACCAAAAACACGGACAGACATCGAACAGACCGCATAGTAGCACTGCAAGATGTACGTCTCCGGAGAAACACGGAATAAACCATTTTGATCAACACGAGGCCTCACCTTTTGAGGAAAGTGTGAAATACCAAATTGAGACAGAACAGGAGGCAGAACACACTAACGACGACCTTACGGAACATGACCAGATTTATTTTTTTTTGTCATAACTCCCTACTCCATAGAAAGAATAATAGCAGGGAGAAAGATACAACTTTTAATAGATACGAAGAAAACTGCATACAGCTATGACATGAGTTGGAAAATATTGTAAATGCGAACGAAATCAAAACCGAGAACGAAGAGTTCATATACATATAAAAAGATTTAGCCTTATTCAATTTTGTGAAGAGAATAACCCCATCTGGATCGTAGATAAGAACGAAATTGATTAGAATGGAAATACGAAGAAACGTTTAATTTTATAGATTTAAGAAAATAGAAATAGACATTAGAAATATGTAACCGCAATTTTTTCGCAACACTTGACCTAAGCTATAAGACCGAGAACTTATACTATGCTCATGTTTATGAACTGATTATTTTTTCAGAGAATATGGATGATCATTTTAAGCATATCCCATTGGTCTTAGATAAGTTTCTCGAAACCAACATGAGGGTTTTGCTGAAAAACCCAACTTTTTCAAGAGAATGTCAAATATTTAGATTTTGTCAGATTTAGATTTACTCTGACTGTCAAGTTACTACAGCTGCTTCATTGAGGATTTCGCATCTATAGCAAAACTTCTAAGCGAAATTTAAAAAGCCGAGAATAGCAAAATAAGCTGTGTACAATCGAAGAAAATTATAATAAAAAGTTGATCAAAGACAAGCTTGCGTCAGAAAACGTAAAACCACCACAGTTTATAGGAAGCCATTTGATTTGACAACAAATGCTTCATCCTTCACAATCCACCAGCCTTTCACATTTGTTGTCTGAGATCTGTCGAAAATCGAAATTAATCGATATCGCGAAACGGAGGCACCTTTCGATAAAAATGTAGCTAGATCTGGGCGTGGTATATGAGAACCTATATTCAAAATATTCATACAGATGGACGGACGGACAGACAGACATGGCTAAATGGACTCGGCTGTTGTTCCTGATCAAGAATATTCATACCTGTTCGGAGATGCTTCCTTCTGCCTGTTACATACATTTGCACAAAACCAATAACCCCATTTATCGATAACTGTCTCTGTTTTGCAAATATCGATACCTTTTCAAATAGCAATAAAAGCCACAATTTTTAAGGCAAAGGATTCATATGTATTTATTGATCAGCTTACAAATTTCATCAAGATTCGGTGGGAAACAGCCAAGTCATAGTCCAAAATGTATTCTCATTTGTTTTTACTATCTAAAGAACAACCTGGAAAATATGTACAGAGAGTCAATAGACACTTCAGTGGACGTTGTCCATGTTTTTTGATCGGTTCTCATTAGATACCCAAGAGTTGTGGGCGTTATTGAAAGTACTTTTCTTAGGCGCGATGCCTCTGAGGTAATTTCGATAGCAGAACAGAAAGTATACCACTGTTTTCTTTTAGCCCTGCGCAGGCTCTAATTGTTATTGGATAAATTAGTTATATAGTTATTCCATGCCAGTCCAGTCTTTTGGCTTGACTGAACCTTTTTCGGGAAATTTTCGATGCATTGCTTTCGGGTCCCCGCGAGAGAATATACTGTTTTCATTTTTTAAATTTAACAACTTGGTCACGGTATATTAAATCGAGCTCACTCGTCTCGACCGTTCCTGAAAAAGGTGAAAATAAGAAGATACATTTATTTTTTGTTGCACATTAATTGGCTGTATTAAATACGCGTTGATGGCGTTGCTTTTTGCCAGGACATAGCTGCAATATATGTGTCATGGGTCTGTTGTAGATAGTTCCGGGTGGACTTGTCACTTTTCTGCTCAGGATTACGCTAATGGCAAAAGAGTGCAGTTTTGTAGTTTTAGGTTCCAAAAAGTGGATGCGTCGATGCCAAATTTAGGTAAGAAATTCGTTTTATACTCTGATACCGAGGTTATAAGAGTATATTCGATTTTCGCAACTTTCATCGATACCACAAACGCTGTCTGTGGCCGCGTCAGACAAATCAAAAAATTTGGGAGCAACGTCGATCAAAGGCTAGGAAACCGATAAGATCGATAAAACCAATGCCCGTATATTACAAAAGTTTTAAGCTACTCACCAAATTTCCAAAGTATATTACCGGTAACTCCCCTTAGGGATTGATAAAAAATTGGATGGCCACGCCCACACCGTCCCCAAAAACTAATAAGCCTGATTGCGTAAATCGATATTCCCATATATTTCACACAATCACCTTCAAAGATCGGCTAGAAAAAAATTCACCCTCTCACTCACCTAAAAATTGGAAAAGCCTATAATACCCGAAATTTTAGAGCTAAAGTTTGGTTGGCAAAAATGTGTATGGACAATCAATTTCTAGAAAGCCGGAATTTCCGCAGTAGTGTAGGAAGACGAGATTTTGGAAGATAAGATAAGATTTTGTAGATAAGATAAGATATGGAAAACAAGTATGCATTGGCAAAATATTGATTTTCGTATTAAATAGATTATGGAATGTTGATCCGTTTTTTTATATAGTAGTTCGACCCGACATACGAACTACCTGCAGCAAGGATTGAATATAGAATATGTTCATAATATCACCAGTGATAATTTCTATCTTTTACAATGCGAAAATTTTAAGCGAAATAAAGAGAGCTCTGCTATCGAGTTGGGATACATAAGTAATAAGTCAGATGGGAGAAACAATTGTCAAATCAGTCGATGAGGAGGGCCATAAAAACATTAACAAATGAAATTAACAATGGAAGTTTAACTCAATAAAATGGAAAATTAATTAAATAATATTATTGGAGATTACTAAACAGGCGTTATATCGCCAACATAAAAACAAAGTCTTCACTAAAGATAAAGCTCTGCACTTGACTATGCGCACTAAATATAAAAACAGTTGATGGAGAGAGCTTTTGCCCAGTCTATGGTTATTCTTGCATGTATTGTTGAACGTTAGTTTTCTACCATTAAAGTGACGTTACCGGAATAATTGCAGAAGCTTATTTTTTATTAAATGAATCAAAAATAGTACTTAACTATTTTTTGGTCGGACATTTTCCAATGTTTCCACAGCTCCATTTGGAAGTATCGTGATCAGACATTCAACTTCATTTTTGATCGAAAATATCAAAAATCACAAAATCATTTAATTAGTTTTATATATTGAATGAAATTTGAAATACAACTTATTGTGATTATGGTCCCTGAGAGTAAGATTTTCGCATGCCTTATCAATATTAATGTACATATGTATGTACATTTTGTCTAGCACGTAAATGCAACATTCATATGCATGCAAACATTTTACATTTGTGTATTGATGCATTGGGAATCTTCAGAAGTTTTGTACCACGGGTTATGGTGTACATATATGTGTGTACACATATATATGTTTAATTTGTTACGTCTCACAATCAATTTAAATTCCATTATACTTACATATGAACGCAATTGTAGGTCTGAATACTACATACATACATATGTACTTTGTAGAAGAATGTAACGCACAATAATTGAATCTTATTGTCTACAGAAACTCAATTTGGATGAAGTATAATAGTTCAAAAATAGTAATAAGTAAATAAAAATAAACTAAAAATGATATATAAAAAACAATCGGATGTAAATTTACATACATATATACGTATACCAATACAGGAATTGTATAACAATGTTGATTTCCGATTATATTTCAGCAATCAGAGTAACCAAAGACAACAGTGTTTGGTAGATATTTAACATGTCAAAATAGCGTCACAACTTGTAACGATGCAACGAAGTTTATTTGCCGCAGTCACACAGAGCGGCATCAAACATTAGTTTTGATGTTCCTAAACCGTTTGTTGCACTGAAATAATTTCAGTCCACTTAGGTCCACCACTAAAAATACTTAGCATTTACTTGCAGGGCAAGATATTGAAATTACATTTAAAAAATTATTATGATTAATGGGCAATATTCATAAAGGGCCAAACAATGCCTATTTGTGTCAATCTTTGGGCTGACAACCGTATTAACTTAACATCATAATCAATATTAATGCATTTAATTAAATGTATTTTAAATTAACAGTATTTAAGGCAACAATCAGACGCTTTGACTGGACTCCAGATTTCGAAAAACGCAAGAAACAACTTCGGCTACAACTGAAGTTTACAGACAAACTTAAACACAAGCAACATTTAATTTCTTAAAGAAAAAACCTATGAATGCTCTCAAATGCGAATAAATGTTATATATTTGGATTGAGAAGTAGCCTAATGATCAAATAAATATGCAAAACGATTTTTGACCCATCCATTCTGTATGCCATACAGATCTTGCAAAACAGTGCAGAGCAATTACAACATTTAATTTGTTACGAGAGCCGGCGCACAATATTATATTACAAATTATCATCGATTATCGAAGGGCTTCAGTTATAAAAATAAATAATAATTTGAAAAGGTCGATGGTAGTTGCATCACACCGTGGCATTAGGCGGAATACAGAGCATTTTTTCAATAATGTGACACGTTTTATTAACAAATAATATTTTTAAGAAGGAATAATTTTATTGCTGTTTTGCACGATCGTATTCTAAAGATAGGAGTGGGCAAAGAGTTATGCCGAGTAAATATTCTTTTGATAGCCGTGCGAATAGAGCAACAAACCATCCAACTATTTTAATTTCATGTTAAAGTCTCAGAATGGTATTTATTATTTACTTAAATATAGAAATATTCAAAAATGAAAGGTCGAATACATTTTCCACAACTGGTCCAATTTGAAACATTTTAAGAAATTGGCCGTCTCTCGGTGGATTGGTCGACCAGAAAAAGGTTTAAAGGTTGAAAAATTACAATCAAATTATATGTATTTATTATCGAAAATCCTAGATGATATGTAGTTCCAAAATATTTTTAAAATTTTTAGTACGGTGTAATTTTATATAATTTGCGTCAAATTTCATATTAAAAAAATCGCTTAAATAGCCAACAGGGGAAACAAAGCATGCTGTGCAATAATCATCGCCAATCCTGTTCAGCAATCTTAAATTGTTGGGCGAAAGGGAAATCATTTCTCAAATTAATTTTTGCTGCCAAATATGAACGAATCTAATCTAATAATAATAAGGCTAACTCAAACTAATAAGGCTAACTCGACTAAAAGGCCAAAACGGTAACACTGTCTTATCGATACTCGATTAATATGATATTTCTATCATCCCTAAATTACTTGAATATTGAATGAAACGTTGCTCGACATCTGTTATCAGGATTTGATCAGAAAACATGACTGAATGTCAAACTTTACTTACTGAATCGTTGGGATTAAGTATTTCACAAAAATCATTAATTACCGGTATGTATTCTTGGTTTTGGCCCCTATGTCCATCCGGCATATTCATACCTGGGCCTTACCAACAATAAGCACGCTTGCTGTGAATCTTTCACGGTGTTTTACTCTCAATTCTAAAAGGTCCCCTGATGTTTACTGTTTTCATCGGGATGTTAGCTGCTTATGGATAGTATTTATAAGAATGTGATTACTACAGTACTCATACAAACATATTTATATATGTAATGTGTACTTATGCATTTATATTTCTCATACATTTTGTCAAGAAAGTGTTTTGACAAAGTATAAAATTCACCTCTTTCATTTGTTTCGCAAAAAAATGAACTTTCAATTCTATTTTTCTATTAAGGAAAAATCCTTTACTTATTTATTATATTACAATTCTGTGGAGTTGATTTCTGCAGCCTTCTTAAGCTGATTTGCAATGGATCTGATCGAAATTTTAGTGGATTATTGTAGTTCCGTAACGGAACGATCAGCCAGAATTTCGGAGTTACGGATGTAGTTTTCATTCCATCCGGCAAATTTTGCGATGAGCTGTGTTTCCACTGTTCAATTATTCCAACCGATATCGATATGGTTGATATAGCTTTTCTGTTTATGTTTGAATGAACTATATGTATGTATGTAATATTGTTATTATAATTTTATATCTTTTAGCTATCGGCAATCAATCGTTTTTTATTACGGGAAACAGAAAAACACGTCTGCCGCATGAATTTCGGTTCAAAAAGGTACACGGCTTCACATTTAGTCGGAAATGTGAGTCAACTGGAGTGCTACTACTCTATGCAGAAAATGAATTCTGCTTATTCAAATATGACAATACTGAAAAGGAAATCTTTAAATTGATTTACGAGGGCGAGACAAAGGATTGGATTAATGCAGCCATATTTTTAAAGGATGAGATAGGTTGTCAATTTGTGTTGCACATGGCCCACAGTGCACTTCTGCGTTTACAATATAATGACTTGAAAAATGAGTCTTTCGGAGAATGCAGCATATTAGAGCTAGCTTGCTGCACCGACTATTCACTGCTCTACCACACGAGCTTATGCGGTAACTGCTATGATGAGCTTATTATATTAAGCGGGAATTGTTGTGGGGAAATATTCATATGGCAGCCACATGATCCTGTTGATTTGAATACAACTACTTGCACCAAAACGTATCCCCTTTGCTTGCGTCTTAAGGCGCATAATGGTGTTATATTTTCTATTGACTTGAACTTAGCAGCGCGCTTGCTGGTAACTACATCAGACGACCGCTCTTTAAAGTTTTGGCAACTTGAAAGTGAGTCTATTAGAGATTGGAAATACGATGCGGGATCGGTGAGGCCGTTGTTCAGCTGCTTTGGCCACACTGCGCGAGTATTTTGTGCGACCATTGCAGAGTACGGTAAGACAGCTAAAAAAAAATAAAAAGCAACAAAACAACTGATTGTCCTAATAATTTTTAATTTTTTTTGTTACAGATGGCCAAGTTTTTGTTATAAGTGGAGGTGAGGATTCATATATATGCGTTTGGAGTCAATCAGGTGAAATGCTTTTTAAGCGACGTCAACAGTTTGGCTCACCAATATGGCGCATGAGTTTCGATCATATTACGACAACGCTTTATTGCACAGGTTCAACGGGAAACGTTCTTGCTTATAACCTGAAAACCATTCTTAATGCAAAGCAATCCCAATCAACCCAATTGATACCATTCGATTCAGAAACGGAATTTATGAAAAATATTAAATATCTAAATAGCAGTGCAATAATTGCTCTGAGCAGCAGAAATCGCTTGTTCTTGATGAAACAATCAAAATCACATAACATTGGCAATTGGGAATTAGTTCCTGATTTCCCAAAATACAAATGCACATTATTGGCAGTGTGCGATGGAATGATTGCTACTTGTGGCTATAAGCGGGTTACACTTCTAAAATATACAGAAAAGACTGAACAATTTGATCAACTATATGATGGTACAAAGCTTGAAGGCCTCATTCAGTCATTTCATTTTCTTAGCAAAGATCTGTATCTTATATCTGATGAATATGGTAACTGTATGCTGTTAAAGGGACATAACATGGACGTTGACGGAAATATGAAAATCAGTAATTGTCGTGAACCCTGGATAACAATGGCTCTGCTTGTATCGCCAAACTGTTTGTTGCTAAGCATTCGGAATGGAAATATTATGCTATATTCACGGGAAGCTCATTCACAATTGCAACTAAGGAATACAATTAAGCGCTTGCAAGGACAAATGGGATCGAATGTCCTTCAATTGTTAAACACTGATGAAAAATACGCATACATACTTAGTGCTGGACACGAACCCGTTATAAAATATTTGCGTTTATGTTTTAAAAATTACGATTTAACTGTTGACCAGCGTGAGTGCGTCCCGTTGTCTTGGATAGAAGCATTGCCGACATCAGATCTGTTAATTGGCTTTAATGACAATCATCTTGTGGCTTGGTCCCGTAAGAATGACGTCCTTTTACAGTTGCAGTGTGGTGGGGGCCACCGATGCTGGGATTATCAGCTAAACAATGAACAACTTGATATTATTTATGTAAAGCAAAAGCATGTTTTTCACCACCGTGCGATACTGGACAATAATCGGTCTGGGTATTCGTTGCAAGCATTTCAAAATTGTTGGCACATGCGAAGTTGCAATATCATGCAATTACTTAAACGGCCGAATGTTGATGACCAGCCATATATTGTATCAGCCGGCGATGATAATATTATTAAAATTAGCCAGTTGAAAAATCAATCGTTCAATCAGTGTACCGAGCTACACACGCATATTTCAAGCATAAGACACCTAACGTCATATCCCATCAAGTTAGAAAATGGTGTAAGTCATTGGCTTCTCTTTTCAGTTGGAGGTCGATCACAGCTGTGCATCAATCAACTGGATCCAAGTGGTCCAGTCGTTCGTGAACTGTGCTCGCACACAATCCGAACGGATGTCGACGGCAAAAAATCGTTACTCGATGCCCGATTGATGTCAATTTCCATTTTACGACATACTGAGACTGGAGATTTCCATCTTTATGTTGCCAGCGCTGATGGAAAAATAATTATGCTCCGCTGGCAGTTAGAAAACCCCTCACAAGTTTACTTAATTCGCTTTATTGATATAAAACGGTGTCCGCTTCAGTTAAAGATTTTAATTAATACAAATTTATTGCT
Organism: Drosophila anomalipes; assembly: GCA_035041615.1. Classification (NCBI taxonomy): domain Eukaryota; kingdom Metazoa; phylum Arthropoda; class Insecta; order Diptera; family Drosophilidae; genus Drosophila; species Drosophila anomalipes. Next base: position 10,613,043 of record JAWNKZ010000254.1, read on the forward strand.
AATCACAACCACAAATGGAATGCTTTATGGATTTGATCAGACTCTCAGCTTGAAGCGGTTACAGCTCAAGTTGCACTCTGCTGGCATTAATGCTTTAGAAACGCTAGATGATGGATTCATTTTGAACGTTTTGACCAGCGGCGACGATGAAATCATAAAGCACACCACCATCAATATGTCCAACATGACTGTACAAAGAAGTACGGAATTCCCGGGCCTACATAATGCTCAGATTAATGCGTTGATTCTCCATTCGACTCAAGGCGTCGGACGAGCTGTTGAACTATATGCCTACACATGTAGTATCGATAAGCAAATATATATGGTGAATTTAACGACTTTGCAATACACTCGAATCGGGTATACTTGTATTTCTGATATCAAAGGACTGCTTTTAGATAAAAATCGATATTTATATATTTACGGCTGTGGGCTCCAGGTAATCACACTGGAAAATAAATAATTGTTCTCCTTCGCAAATATAAAAATGTAAATATTGTTTGAAACCGTCGATCCTTTAAACTTGAATAGCTCTAGCCTAACACGTGCAAATACTGTAGTTTAACCTAGCACTTTTAAATAAAAAAGCAGGAACAACAGCGTAATGCCCACTTAAAAGAGTGAATTTTCGATTTTTGGCGCTCTCAGTGCGCGAGGCTCCAAAATTATGAAAATGAGAGATTCCTAGTAATATATCTCCTAAATTTGGTATGTATGGCGAGTATGGGTGAGGCCGGTTGCAATTTCTTAAAATGTTGATTTTTAATATATTGCTGAGTAGGTAACGCAACACTTTTCGACACCGTTGTAGTTAGACCTCGCAATTGGAATACATATTCGTCTATGTCCTTTGTTTCGGGCAGTGTTGCTGTGCTACGCGCTTTTGGAGGCTGGGAAATCGATAACGTATCGATGCCCCTCGAAGTACATATCGATAAAATCCCGTATATTTTGTTACGGTCAACGAAAACAGCGATAGAAATAGGGCTGGTGCAATGGCGCCATCTATTGATGTTATAAAAAAGGGTTCAGCGCCATCTGTCTGCGGACAAAGCAGCTACAGACACATAGCCTGAAGAAATATTAAAAATCAGTCACCGACCAAATAAATATATATGATTCCTTGGACATTTTCATATTGAAGTACATTTTATACTCTTATAGTGAAGGCATTCGAGTTGTCTGTCCGTCCGTCTAAGTTTCTTCGACACCCCTAAAGCTAGAGACTTTAAACTTGGATCATACACTCGTCCGTGCCTACGTCGACTGCTGCTAGAAAATTGATATAATCAATAACAGCAAATCGACAAAAAACCACAAATGAATGAACAATTTTAAAACTTGCAGATAAATTACCCGTAACCTTCATGTGTCTGTAAAAAACGAAGGCCACGCTAAGTCCCCTCTCCCAATCGATATATCTGAAAATCCAAATCGTTAAATCTGCATATCTCTCACAATTTCAAAGCCACTATCACCAAACTTGGTGACATTCTTTAAGGATTGGTATATTGAAATCGATACAGATTGACATAATTTGAATATACACTTATTTTTAATACATTTAATAATTTGCATGCACGCAAAATATGTGCCATATGAGCACTAGATTAAGAAAAGTCCTTTCATGGGCAGTAGATATGTATAAAAAAAAACATGTTAGGATTTAAAAGTCCCTTGCTTTAAATAAATAACTATATCACAATTATAAATTGTAGCCGTCGTCGGGATTAACATAGATCCCCTGCTGTACTGCAGGATCAGGTAGAATATAAGACCCATTGTTAGCTGTATAAGATGCGGATTTTAAGAAATAAAACAGTTTTTGTTCGCTTTATTGAGACCCTGTGTCAGGGTTTCTAGTTCACTGCTTGCTCGTATCCTCTTCTTTTTCCGTTGTCAATTCAGGTTTAAGTCTGGGATGGACTGAAAATATAGCCAGTTAGTCTCTCTAGGGTTCCTGATCTTCCTACAAAAAGAGGAGACCTGCTTGATGTCGAATAATATAATGCTGTGATCCGATATTGATGGTTCAGACGATACTCTTCAGTTGACGAGTCTGGATAGACCTTTATTTCCGAAAGTTTGCTTTGATCTCACATTTAAGAACGTTAGGTTCTTGTCTAATGTGTAGTTCAACAGGTACTCAACCCTACTGTTATTATCTTAGGATTAGTGACCGCCAATTTATCCGCAAGGCAGCTCTCCACAAGATAACAACTGTTATCGAAAAATCTCCCCAGCTTCATTCTGATTGCCCTCCCCGAAATAGGAGGCACTTTTAACGACATCCTTCCAAATACAATCACCATTCCGCTGAGGTACCTGAGTAGATTACTGAAACGCAGGTGGTATTGACAGTGTGGACAACCCCCAGATACGACAGTCGAGGCACACCGCTAAGTTGAGTACTCCCACGCTCCCCCAAGCTCTGTGTGGTATCTGGGTGTTATCTTAGATAGGAAACTTGCCTCGAGATTTCCACGCTACAACTATAGAAAATCTATTTGTCTAAAATGTGGAGTGTTTCCATACATTGTCACATAATTATAAGCGCCTGTGGACTACTCCAGGCGATGTTCTACACACCATTTTGCACATCCTTTCCGTTGAACTTATGGAAAAATAGATAGAAACTTTTAAGAATGCTGAACGCGATAATGTAGAAGCCTTTCGTATTGTCACAATGAAAACAAAAAAGAGTCTTCATGTCAATAAAATGTAAAACATTTCAAGGTTCAGGCAAGTTTGGCTATTTATTATTATTACTTATTATTTTGACCATGACTGTAAGTGTACGTACAAATAATAAATCTACTTGAAAGTAGTTAATTAGCTGACATCATAATTTAATAGCGGTCATTTAAAATGTAAACATAATTCGCTGATGTGGCGTGTTCTTTGGAGGTGATGTTAAGAGAAATACTTAAATTTTGAGGGATATAAATAACTGTTACTTATACATATGTACGTGTTGTAAAACCAAAAAATAAATGGGGCTTAACCGATATTGTGAGACTTTACAAGTCACATTTAAAATTTAACCATACAAGAAATGAAAAAGTTAGGTCTCAGGTTTTTTTTTTCAAATCTGTAACTCTCTATAGCTGACTATAGAAATGATACCAATGATAGGTTTACATATATTTTTCTTGTGAACATACATAAGTAATATTTTTTGTCCAGAATACAGAATAAAGCCATAGGCATATGCAAATTTAAGGTTTACACGAATTCAAGTTTATATTTAAGTTAGGTGTTACACAATGGTATTTTGCCTAATTTTGCTCTTCATGACTATTATCTTGCGCTTGACTATTTTGGAAATACATCATATATTTAATCATATTCACTGATTAATTTCCTGCTATGTGGGTACTGCTTGTGAAGCATTGTTATTGCCTGTGTTCGTGATTTTATATTCGTTGTCATCTTCGGTCATAAGTCCTTTAAAATCGTGCTCTTAGCATTTTTTAGTTTATCAAGACGTTTTAGTAGATGGTTATTAGCGGTTTCAGATTCTTCCAAACGTTCCAGAATCTCCCGGTGCTGTGGATGTCAAATAAAACAGAAAAAGTATTAATATAGATGCGTAAATATTCATTAAACCTGCCGTATTTACATCTATAATCTTCATCGCATTCAAATTAATTCATGCATACTCAAAAAGCAATTGGAAACTTAGTGGATAGGATGGGACTCGACCTTTCAATAAAAAAAAAGTTGCCAGCGATCTACCTCTCAAATTTGGTGACTCCAGCTCTAAGATGATGTGAGATTAAGATTTTCGCGTTTTTTTTTGTGGGAACGGAAGTGGGCGTGACCAGAAAGTCTTTTTACTGCAATTATCAAGAGGATAATCAATAATTAACCTATCAAGTACCACCAATTTATCTTCGAAAATGTCGGGACTTCAAATTTTAAATTGTGGCAAATTTATGGGTTTCATCGATTTACACTTTGAGGTGTATCTACGTATTATTGATATCCCAGCCCATCCATATCATGTAATCGGCAATCTTAGATACGCTGAAAATTTCATTACCTTGCATACCAAATTCCACCCAGTACAAATAAAGATTTAATTATTAAATTAAAAAATCTATTGGAGAAATAAAAAAATATGCTGATATTAACATTTTTGTGAGTAGCGTGTTGACGAGTGTTGTCAATAAGTTTGTTATCATAACAAAACTTTAAATTCTGTTTTTCAAGTGTGAAAGGAGGGGACAACTGTTAAATAAAATGTCGTTAAATTGTATTTCTTCTTACTTCGCGTTGGAGTTTACGTCGTTCGACTTTTAGTTCTGCCTCTGCCTTTTCGGCTGCTTCTGCCGTGCTTTTATATCGTATAACTTGTGTCTCCGAGCGTGATAAGCTTGCCTGAAGACTAGCGATTTCCTGTTCAGCCTTTTGTAGCTTGTATTTATAATCTGATATGATTTTATTTGCTTCTCCTATGGAATATACATGTTAAAATAATTGTAATTGTAATTCAACCAATTTGTAAACTTACTTTGAACTTCGTAATCATCATCATAACCAACGGGACCATTCAATGAACTGCCTCGTCCACCCCGACCATCACACTTATACGCATCCAATTGTTCACGAAGATTTTGCATTTCGCTCAAAAGTCGTTGTTTTTCTTCTGCCAACTTTTTGAGTCTTATATCTGGGATTATATTGATATTTATTCATATGTTTTTCTTTTTTTTTTTAGTTCTAATCTATACTCACCAAGCGAACCCTGCACTGTCGCCAATGTATTGGCGTTTTCAACACTGAGTAGAGCCCTCTTGGCATCAGTACCATCAGTATTCTCAATGGCAACAATAACAAGGCCATGTTCCGCTATTAGTGCATCACGCTCGGTTAGCTGGCCTTGCACTAGGTTCAATTCAAGTGTTGTGCGGTCCAAGTTGCGTTTCAGGGCATTACAATCCCGTAATTTATTTTTAAGCTCACGTTGAAGTTGTGCAAAAGACTCTTGCATTGTTTCACCTTTATCTTTGAGTAACTTCACTTCATAGGTTTGAGATGAGCGGTCGTTGTCAAGCTGGGCATTCGTTATCATCGCTTTCCGGAAACGTTCTTCGACATCCTGATTTGAAAAAATGTCGCAGGTAAAAAAAAAAATACGTACTTGTCCACTTAAACACGTAATTAAACAATTAAAATTAAAATACTTGTCGAATATTGTCGAAGTGGGGCATGAATTATCAAAAACATAGAATATATACACAGAACACAATAAAAAAAATATAAATGATAGAGAATTAACTGGATAATACACAATCATCTCGACTCGATCACAACCAACCGCCTATAGTGAGCTGCTGTGAAGGTCGCTACCTATTTTTTTTCTTCCCAAAATATAAGAAGTATATTTGCAGGATTTATGATATGTGGATCCGATCCGACAGGCTCTCACGTCTACCTGCAGCAAGAATATGTTTATGTTCCAATACTTTGAGACTGAGAGACTAGTTCGCATACAAACAGACAAGCTGAGGAACATGGCTACATCGATTTGGCTAGTTATGTTACGAATCTCACGATAAAATAATAGTAAGCTCTGTAAGTGAATAAAAATACTTATTTCCATATTTTTAAGATATGTGCATACCTTAAGCTCATATTTAATATCACGCAAACTGCGACCTTCGTCCTCCAATGAATCCTCACTACTGCGTCTCGAAGCTGTTGCGCGCGTTAAGTTTATTAGACCGCCGTAGGTATTACGTGTGGGGTGTGATGAGACAGTGTCGATAATAACACCACCACTGGTGTTATGCATGTCAAATGCGCGGTCAGCATTTTGTTCTTGCTCCTTTTGTTGCCGCTCAAGCTCTCGCATGCGTATCTCACGCGCTTCGGCACGAGCTTGTCGACGAGCTGCTAACCGCGCTTCCGCCTATATAAAAGAAGTTTATAAAACAAACATGTCACTTAATTCGTTATTAAATTACTTTTTTCCGTCGTACTTTAATTAAAATTACATCACATTTCAGTTTTAATAAATATGGGTCTTCCAACAAGACAATAATCCCAAGCATACCACTAAGAAAGCAAAGGAATGGTTTGAAAAACAGATCGACGAACATTTTGAAGTGGCCTGCGCAAACACCTGAGCTCAGTTCAATTCACTATGGAGAGTAATTTGAAAGTTCTGAAGCGAAATGCGTCAAAAAACTATGCCAACACTTAGTTGATCCAATGCGAAGTCGTCGAGTACCCATTAATGCCAAAAAACGAACGGAACTATTTACTTATTTATAAAATAATGTTAACTTTAACAATTAGGTATAAGTAAAGAAATTTTGATGTATTTATAGTTTTCATAATTATAAGTGCACATTTTAAAAGCAGCGCTATTATATAGATTGGCGAACATCAAAGAGGATCATCGTTGTTACATTAAAACTTAATAAAAACTTGTTCTACATTTCCCCTTTTTATTGATACAGATAACTGACAATTTTGAAGTCTTACAATAAAACACAGTGGCTAATTAACTAATTAATAATATAATTGTCTAATACATACCTCCTTTGTAATTTGATCGAGCGCATTATCCTCGGCATTAACACATATATTGTTCCGTCGCCGACCAGTGGCACTTGTGTTGTCCATGGCATTCAAATAATAGAATGTTTAGAAAATATTCCTATGCCATATGGCTGTATGACAATAATTTGAACTTGACTTTCACGATTTCTATTAACTTTTAACTAAACAAGACATCGGTTGATCTAAAATGAAATATAATCATATTAATAAGTTTGTATACAGGTGATCGTAATTGCTATATATAGAGTTGAAGGATTGTGTACAATAACAATAAATTATCAGCACCCGACTACGATAGGCTTGTGGATGTCGATAATAATTGCGTTCATAAGGACGGACAGACAGCATGACAGAAATTGCACAAAACCAAAATACTTTATAGCTTCGGTATCAGAGTATAAAAGCAATAATCAGAAGTGCCAAGAGAGTATAACTATATAACGACTACAACATAGGTGTTTTTTATCCGATCTGTCCAGTTGATCGATATCAGAGATCGATATATATCGACATATGCGAAGCAGAGGTAGCTATCGAAAATATTGAGTCTCCAGCTCTTATAGTCTGTGAGACATTGCTATATCGACTCGGCTGTTGATCCTGAAAATCCAACTGGCGTATATAATATAGTTATTTTTACAGGAATGACTTTCTCCGCAAAAATTATCTAACTGTGCAACTTAAAAGAGAAATTTGTTGCCACGGTCATAAATAAAAGCTTAGACAAAATATATACACTCATTTGCAAAGGCTCAAAAGAGAACTGCAAAATTACTAGCAATGTCACTAAAACTTAGTCTAAATTATGGCTCCCAAAACAATTTTGTTTTAAACATTTGTACCGCCCTTAGTAAAAGGACAGATACATACAAAGTTTCATCCAGATAGTTTTAAATTTCACATTTACATAGGCAGACAGCCGAATATGTCCATATCGATTTGGCTAGTGTTGCTGATCAAGAATCTATATATGGAGTCAGAGATGTCAATAGGTTAAAAACTTCATAGTAAAATTATAATACCCTCTGCAAGAGTATACAAATTTAAAACGTTAAATAAATAAGTTTCTAGCAAAAGGAATTTGTAAATATTATCATTTTTTTTCGTCATATCTTTATTTTTGTTTTCATTAACTTTATCTGTACATATGTGTGTGTATGTAGATACGTAGTTCAGATGACTACCTCAGTTTGCAATGCCATTCAATTTAGCATGTTATTCAAACGTATGTATTTTGTATCAAAAATTTTGCCAATTAGGGTAAATGTAGGTGGAAAGTGGTTAGCAAAGAGAAACAAACTTTTGGTAAAACACAACATTTCAACACAAACAGTTGCCACCAATACGATTTCCAAAAAAAGCCTGGTTATTCTGCTGAGTGATGGTGTACGCCTTAGAATTGGTCAATTTATGAATATATTGATTAATATATCTTGAATATTGTAATAAATTTGCCTATACCGAAGCGGTGTATAACGCACATATTTTGGGTATAATCAGCATGCAAATTACACATTTTCGCTACTCCATTTGATTGACAATTTAAAGTACAACAAAAAGAGTCTTCGACCTTATTTATTACCATACACTGAAATTAACCCATTCTTCAATTATTTATAAATGCAAGCAAAAGCCGAAAAGGCTTCCATTTACCTTTTCAAAAGCTGAAGTAAAGCCGCTTAATTTTAGAGCAATCGGCATCGACTGCATTTAATGTTTAGAGTGAATTTATTTAACTAGTTAGTATTTCATACAGAACATTTTAATGCTAGAGTTGGAAAACGGTCGATTTTACTATCGATATATTATATATCTCCCGATGTAATTTCACACAAGGTGACATAAAGCACCAATCATCGGTTATGGTGATGCAAATATACAGAGCAGACTTTTGCATGACGAATGGGAATATTTCAAAGATGTGAAACACTGTTCGCATAGGCAACATCAGTCACAATTCTTACTTTATAATTAATAATAATTGAATTTTCGGAAATTGATGTTCTACTTGCTATTTTTAATACTCTGCACTGTTTTGCGAGATCTGTTTATCAAAGATGATAGCAGCGATGGGTCAAAGAGATATGCAGAGCAATTGTCATAGCCAGTCGTTTTGTGGAAAATGCATTTAACTATTAAATAAATAGTAAATAATCACTTTATTAAATTGTAATTTCAGTGCTTTGCACCGAAAAATACCAGCAGTGTAACAATATGATTTAGGAACATCCCATTTTGATTCAGAAATGATGCAAACACAAACCGACATCTAGAGGAACAAATGGGAATTTTTCAAAGACGGGAGACAATCAATAGAAAAGAAAATTACATATTTCAGCTTAAAATTTATTTAAATATAATATTTTAAGACACTTACACCTGAGGTAACAAATGATAACGCAGAGCTCTGTGTGAACAAAATTTATTATAACATTTACTGAATTCTGTCCAGTTCAGTAAACAATTACGTGACGCTATCTTGACACAGTAAGTTCGAAGAAAAATGAACGATAACCGATACATTGGGTTGTTGCTAGCAAATAAAGGATCCTCTGCATTCTCATGTGCAGTATAAGCTTATTGCAATTTTTGTATTGTTGATGGGGTAAAAGGAGTCAAATTATTGGGTTTATTTTTATGTATAATTTAAATAATAAAGAGAGAGCGATGATAGAGACAAGGATCCCGAACGGTTCGGGTGACCAACTTAATGACGATGAAATACTTGGTATTTTAAAGAATTTTTCGAATTGCCTGAATATTTTGGAAAATGACCTGGATTTGGCAATTAAAGTGCATTCTTGCCCAACATTGACCACCGAAGAGCACATCAAACTCGATACATACTTGACCTATGCAAACAGCACGTTGTTTTGGATGTACCTGAAACTGCAGGGATCTGATTTATCAAAGGTATAAACAATTATTTTATTAATATTCAAATTCTAAATATTTAATTTTGATTACGTAGCACAACATTTTACATGATTTGGATCGAGCAAAAGAGATGTTAGCCCGCGATAAACAAATGAATGATTCAAAGTCAGCGCCACACTTGGACATTGCTGCAAGCAGACGATTTATTGCTGCTGGATTGCACACACGCTTTGTAGATATGGATGGTGTAATGGTCACTGAGGCACAATATAAACGTAGCCTGGCGGAAGCGAGTAGTAGAAATTAGGGGTTCATTCAAAGAGTTTACAATGTTATTCTATAATGCCTTAAATAAAATAATTTACTTACATTTTGACGCTTCGAAGTGTATCGAAGGATCATTTTACAGTCGCTGTTGTGCATGGTAAAGTGCTCAAAATGGAAATATATTATTGGTATAAACTTTGTTAGTGTTCGATCCGGGGACTTTACAACTCAACTCAACTCTCGCAATCTATATGAAGCCACAGCCTTGTTTTCTGTCTTTGCCTTTTTTCTATTCGCGGCAACTATTGAATCACGTGATCGATAGGAGTGCCCTGGGACACATGCCACTGGCCTGGAAAAACTTTGGCAACCAAAGTTACAATTGTAGAACGATGTGCAGGGTTTTACATATGGAGACGACGTGTTGTTCGCTTTCTGGATTTTATTTCTACCGTTGACAATCTCAAAAACCACAAGACGGAGGGCCAAGGTAGAAGCTTGGACGGAAAGATGATGGCAGTGTTGCTCATATTGTCTATCGGGCCCATTGGCTCACATTCCTGAACATATTTCGGTACGTCGGTAGTGCGAGCCAATCTTGGAGTTAGAGACCGGAAAAGTCAACTCTTCAGGCGTTCTCCCTACCTGGTCGAGCAGGAACTGGAGGGTGTCCTGAAACCTGCCCTTAGACGGTACAAAACTCCAACACAAATCCGACCTATGCAACAGTTGCTGACTTGTTGTGATGGTAACACAGAATATCATCACCATCTTCCCTTGCATTTAAGGGCTTTGCCGTTCGTGAAGCATGGATAAGTCATTCTGCCGCCTTTCACCTTTCTCTGAGTTTGCCTCCAGCTTGCAGCTTCAAAACTTTAAGAGATGAACTACCGACTTGATTCGGCGAGGAAAAGGTTAGACGCCGCTTTATTTTTAGTACCATTGATTCAGTGAACGACTCGACTCGACCAAGAGACCCTCAAGACCTTCTATTGCTTCTGATCATCAACTGTCTTGCTTAGAGCTTCTAAGCTGCATTGCCTGATGAAATGTACGTCTTAAGGATCATTAAGCCCTTTTCTAATCTGGATCGTTAGAGTAACAACCAGAGATAGTTCGAGATTGCCACAATCGTGATCTACTCAGTGCTACTTTGTGGTAAGTGTGGCTACCTTAAGGTCAACCCCGCTAAGCTGTTCCATTCGTAGGCACGACGTGCAGAGTTGCTCCGCTCTCATAAATTTCCCCATTTAGGCCACTCTCACTCGGCATACTAATTACACTCGAATATGCCTCGCCTAACGAATTTCCCTTCTGGTCTTTGACCTCTTTGAACTTGCTTGCAGAATTTCGGCCAAATACCCTTTGGTCTGGCACCGCGGAAAACTTTCGGTACAGCTGCTGCTTCATACCGGCCTCAACTGCGTTGCCGTTTTCATGTGCTGGATTTCGAAGGCTTCGATCGTATATTCAAGCACTAACTGTCTACTGTTGTCTAACTTGATTGTGTCACCAAACTTGTTAAAGATCTCCCCCACCAGGAGATCAAAAAATGATCATAGACCCACTTCCAAGGTAGGTAGGTATTTGTTGATGCCTCCGTTTAATTGGAAATTGAGCAACTGCCTAAATGCTCTCAAACCTGACCCGGCTTGTTGGCAACAAATGGAGAGTTTTTGCCACGTATCCATGAGAAACCTTTCCGTCCATTATTATTTTCTGTTTTGTGCTATTTAGCTGTCGATAGCTGTATATGTAGAAATTCACAAATTCATTCACAGATCTCAAGCTTACCCAGTTTGTTTTTGGAAACCTTTATTTTAAAATTACATACTTTTGTTTAATACATCATGCGGTAATCATTCGCACACATGCACGGATGCATAAGAAATGCTTGTGTTGCATGATTTTCATTGATATTTGGTGAACGAGAGAGTATCGATCAAATTAAATGAAATAAACTTGATGTTGCAAGGTACGAGACACTTTATATTTTAAGTATAAAGGTTCAAACTCTTGTCGTTTCTAAGGCAGACCAGAGAACATGACTAGACCGACTCGGCTGCTGATAAAATTGTATTAAAATGAACAAATTTCAAAGAAAACGGTTCAGTTAAATAGATAACAAAATTATAATTTTAATTTTGTAAGCAATATGCAAACAAATTATTTGAAGACCAAAAAACCAATTTCTTAATTATAAAATACACCTTTTAAATTATCATTCAATTATTTTCCCATCCTAAATTAAAAAAAAAAGAAAAGATAAACTAGCTATTTTGTTTTCTTTTCGCAATAATAAGAGCACATTGGAATTTGAAATGTAACTATCCATATATCTTGTGAGCTCTATGGAACATCCATATTGGTAAAATTGGGCAAACTTTAATGTTATAAGAATTTTCGTCAATACGACAAGGATGAAGAGCACAAAATTTGAAATTATAACTGATAAGAAACTGGATAAAATGGGGGTAATTACACTTACAATCCCAAAGTTGGCTATCATTACGAATAGCGATGTATATTTGAGGAATGTATTGAAGCAAAATAAAATTTAAACACAGACTTATGCATAAATAAAATGCCAAATTGAGCATACGTTTTTATCCCCAATTTGTATTTTTGTTTCCTTTCATCAATTGATTGGAAACATAGATTCATTAATGCTCTTTTAATAAATAATATATTCAGTCACATAAATAATCAGTCTGGCAAAGCCAATAAAAAGACATCTATATGTCGAAAGCGGAATGTAACATACAGCTTGTTGTTTTTTCATCTGACAGTTAAAAATAAGGCTTATTTCTAATTTTGTTGTGTATGTTTCGGCGAGCTAAAGATAAATATTTTCTATTTTAATATATATAGCTGTGATTTATTTGATTATTATAAAAAAAAAAAACTAGGTGTACTTTTAATTGCGTCAGATATTGGTATGTTAATATTATTAATTTCTATTTTGTACATACGCTTCTCTTAAATTAAAAGTGTAGAAAAACAAAATATTGATATTAAGTGCGTACATTTTCTGGTAAGTTACATTTGTTGTATCTTAATTTTTACACGCTACTTACATTATTTAAGATTTAAATTATCTAATTTTTCTTGAAATTTAAATGTGTATTAATTTTGTTCAGAATGGAGCGCTAAAGAAAAGCCCCTTATCGGGGGCTACTTGCAACCTCTATAAAAACCTGGGTGGACCGGAATTTAATGCACCTGAAGGAGGAGGTTGTGGAGCAGGCGAGTGCTGCCCCTGCCGCAGAATGTCAAATGGCGAATTTGAGCGCTGTATTATGTGGTGGTAGTTGCTTTGTGGTAGTTGATGCTGTATGGGATGGGATGTTTAAATTAGTTTCGTCATTTTTAATAAAAAAAACACTCAAAAGAAGCTCACCTGTAAGTTTCGCAAAGTTATGACACCAGCAGCAGTATTAATTATATGTGGAGATGGGCCATCTCCTAAATCAAGTTGCAAACTTTCTGACGTATCACTGTTACTTCCGATGGGACGACTACTGACGTTACTCACACAACCAGACCCTCCACTGCTTAGATGGAGCTGACCCAACGATGCTGTGGCCATGGCCACATCGGGCATCATATCAGAAAGATGTCCGTTGCCAGTGTCTAAGCCGCAGGCACCACCCTCACCTCCTCTGTCTATGCTCAAAGCATTGCGATGTGGGAATCGAAAATCGCCTTCTGTAATCAGCGAAGGTAACTCGCTGCGATGATGCACTGATGTCGATAGGCGTGCATAGCTTGATTGTAGTGCCGAGCCCGAGCTAGCTGCCAAAAAGCTTGCGACACCGAGTAGGCTGCTTGGCTGCTGACGTGGAAAAGTCAAATTTCGAGTGTAGCATTGTTGCACACCATCCACACCGCACGCGGATGTAACTGACGGGGCCATTGATGAGGTCGATAAAAATGAAGCGGCAACAGCTGCTTGCAGTGCACAGCCGGTAGCTGCCGGCGACGGCGGCGGACTTTGGTCCTCGGCTTCTAACAGACACTCCTCCGTTTCAGAAGTTGAAGGCATACTATTGCACTCTTCTCTACCTCTACCACTGTCCTGGTTCGTTAAAAGTGAGGTTTCTAACAGATCAGATACTTCGTCTGGGAGATTGAACTCTCTGACTACACGAAGACGAATTTGACGATCGATTTCGTGTTTTGATGACAGTGGCAGCAGTAGTGCTCGTTGACACATTGGAGATTGACGAAGTTTATGCTCACGCTTACGCATGGCTGCAAGTGTATGACTATCTGGGGTTGGTATGGTATTATGATCAACTTTATCCGCATTATCGCCAATACCACAAGTGACACCAGAGGCAAATCCGCTATTTGTAGCAGAATTCATGCGTGATACCATGTAAAGGGTGTCCGGAATGTCGGGGAAATGTCGCGACCTACGCATACGCATGAGTTCAACTTGATGATGAGACGAGGACATTCGGTCTTCTAGTAGAGCCTTAACTTCTTCAAAATACGGCATAAAGAGTCGTGGTCGTACAAAAAGTCCTTGGTTTTTTCCTCCACGTATCCAAGCGTTTACTCGTAAATTTTCCCGCTCGTCGCCAATCATATGCGATGGCGGTGTGCTAACAAGACCACGGCGTATCGCTTGGCAGAGCACCTCACTGTTTGGCGGTAAAACATGATCCATTCTAACCAGAGGTAGTAGCTCGGAAAGTATCTCACGCAACTCAACGTCACTCAAGTCACGTTTTTTAACGCCCTTTCTAGCCACCGAGTGAGCCGTGTGCGATAGGAGATTCGGCTCACGATCTTCCATGCGCCGAATAAGCTCCTGTTCTCCCCATTTAAGAACAGCTTGCAATACTTCCAACTCGGATGCTTGTAAGAAGTTACTTTGTAATACATGCACAAGCTGTACTTTATCGATCTGGTTAAGCACTGGTGAAGCGCTAACTGAGGCAAATTCCTCGCGTAAGTACTGGCATGCTTGACGAAAAACCCAAGCAGAGCCGTGTGGTTGACAGCCCCACTTTAGAACCATTGATAGAGTATCAAGTGACAACCACTCAAGTATTAAATCTTCACAGCCCTGCGCTAAAATATCAAGTTCTAGAAACCGTCCAATTTGATAAAGCTCCATAGCTTCTTCAAGAGTAGTGGGTCTCACACGACCAGTGTTAGTTAATGCATGGACCTCACCAAGAGAGCCAGAGGAGCTGCCGGTTCCAGCACCTCGTAGTATGAGCGCCAAGTCAACTGTATCTAAATATATAGCGTGCAGAAGTACACGCGCATACCTCTTTGGTATAACTGTCTCATCAAGTACAATGCGCGTGGGTACGTGTATAGAGCGTTCTACGTATTCGTCTATGTTGCGCATTCGGCGGGCAATAAGATTGCGAAAGAATGGTGAACGCGCACTAAGTATAGCTTTATGACATGGAAGCTCAAGTTTCGGCCGAAAGCCGTATTCAGAATTACCAGAGTCTTGGCGAAAATAATCATTTGTGCCTTCAGCTGTGAATACTAATGCGGCGTCTGCATAATCGCCCGTTTCCAACAAATATCGAAGATCATGGTCCAGGGGGTTAGGCGTACCAAAATCGTTACCTAGTTGACGCAGCAAGTTAATATTTATATTCGGATCATGCGGACAAAGATCGCCCGTATACAAATAACGTAGCAATGACGAGAATATTTGGACATCGATAGGTGACGAAGGGAGCTCGAGACATATGCGTGCTCCAAAGCCCGGACAACCAGAAAGCAGGTCACGAAAATATGTACAACGTGAAGATAATATGGAACGATGCACCGGAAAAATTGATCCACGAAATACAAGATCACAATCCGTACATAGATTGGAATCATAAAGAGCTGCCAGATCTTGTTTATATGTTGTTGCTGGTGGTCGCGCCAATTCTGCTTGTACCTGTACAATTAAAAAATATATATAATGGTGATAAGGTGTGACAGTCGCATACCTACTGATAAATCCCTCAGTGCTGCCAGTGCTTCAAACTCCTCACAGAGTGCTGCCAATTCAAGCGGTGCCCAGTCAGACACAAAGTCGCGTAAGACACGCGCGTGATCACAGGCTTTTGATGAACGCCGCCGACGTATAAATTTTCGCTTGAGTGTTGCAAATCCCGTTACACGCTTTCGCCGTTGATCACGATGGTAGTGCGCACCGCTATAAGCGACAGTCGCACCGGGGCCACCGCCGCTTCCATTAGAGCTTGTTGATACCATGCTTGCAGAGTTGATCGGCTGTAGCAGCGAGACGTTTCCATTGACGTTCTCGCTGCTGGCACTTGCGCTTTCAGTAGTAGTGGCTATCGGATAACCACTGCTGGAAGTGTTTGCCCCCATTTCGTTTCAACAAATTCCAAGCAGAAGTACTTAATATTAATATTAGTTTCTTCACACTTAAATTATTAACGTATTTACGATTTATTGAAACAATTTATTTTTTTTTCTTTTTCATTTTATCAATTACAAGAATTGAATCTGTTGTTGCACTGCTGCAAGAGAAATAATAATCTGTTATTAGATTTCATAAGTAAACTCAATAAAATAATATATTAAACAAATATAATTTATGAAACAGTTTGGTCTTCTTTTTTTTTTGTTCAAAACTTATTGTAAAAAACTTACACTTAATTGAAAATTCTTAATGATAATCATTTATCATTCGGCAAATATCTTAGGCTTAAAATGCAAGGGAAGCTTACAAATTGTAGTAGTCAGTAGCCTTTCTTTGGTTAATGGCCGACATCCTAAAATCTGAAATCTTATCTAACAGACTCTCTATCTATAGACGAGATCAAACCCCATTGTGTGGTGGGTGCGTGCTTTTTGCTACTGATGCAGATTTATCTTCGGAAATAATAATACAAGATGGTTCTATGGATATAGAGTTGGTTGCAGTTAAACAGAGTATAGGTGGTGTTGTCCTTTTACCGATTTTGTTAAACTAACTCGACTCTCATTGCAGACTGACTGGGTCCAGCTTTAAAGTATTGACATTTTTTTTTTATAATAATTTGGATGATTTATTTATTTTGTATGTACCTGTTCTTAAGCCATATAGGTCTAACAAAAAAAAAAAAACTTACTTGACCATCGTTTTTAATCCGTTGAACAACCCGGTGTTGTTGTCCAAGTTCATGATTTTGAATGAGCTTTTCCAACCACTGTAAAAGAATAAAACAAGATACTCATATTATATCTGAAATAAACAATTGGCGCAAAACAGTTCCGTTTTCGCTTTTATCACAACAAAATTTCGTAGTTTCAATTGCACCGTTTTTTGGACGACCATCATCATCGCATTGAATGTGTTCTGTGTTGCTTTAGAATTACTTTGTCGTGCTCAATACTACAATTGGCTATAAGTACTGCCACAAAAGTGCACAGTTCACATTTCAATTAATTTGACGTATGCAAACAATTAAAAATGCTTGCAAGTTAAACATGCAGGTAAACAGCTGTTTGGTGTAAAAGCATTTAGAAGGCAAAAAAAATAAAACAGTTTTAGCTCAATCAGTGACTGCCTTTATTTTGCTTCGAATCACGCAAGCGAAAACAAGTGAGAACGTTGGAGTCGTGCGTAACCGACTGCGAAATACTCTGATACTAATAGGTAATCTGATAACAGGTTCCACAGCTAAGCAATATCGATCCTTGAAGGACGTTCCTAGTAATCTACCTTTTAGTAGATATGCACTTTTGTGAATTTTTTGAGGGCAGGAGTTTTGCTACCTTCCAAATTTGGTAACTTTAGCCCTAAAATTGCGTAAGATATGGATTTTGATTTTTGATTTTTCGTAGCAATTTATCTTCTAAGTTTGGTATCAACAAACAATGTAAATAATTGAAGTAAAGGTTTACAAAGAGACTCAGAACAGTATCGAAGTACACATCCCGGAATTCCATCTGAACTTGGAGAATACCCAGACTTGATAGAGTATAGGTCGCCAAAGATGAAAATAGAAATTTGAAAAAGATAATAATAGGGTACATTAGGTGTATAGTTAGTAGATGAATAGGTAGATTGAAAACACTCAGCAAACAGATCGTCTGCAGCCTGATCATTCTTTGATTTTGTATCATCATAAGAGGAAATTTCTCTTTCATGATTAAATTTAAGTTTTCTACAGCAATACTAGTTGACTCTATTATTTTTACTTAAACAGTTGCTAGAATGTGTTGTACTTTAAGAAGGGGGGAAATAGGTTGAAATATTCATAGCAAACCGTTTAATGAATTTAAATCATTTAAATTCTTTCTATCTTAGCACTTCCACACTTGCTTACATTTGAGTTTGCAAGGGGAAAATTTGAAAATAAAACCATAATAACATATTTATCATCTGGGTTCAGGGTATATCATAGCAAAGCTTACTCGATTACAGCGTTCCTACTTGTTTGATATGAATGTTTTTCCTTTCTGAGACAGCAAAACATTCACATAAATATATTGTCTTAAGGAAATTAACAGATGGGAATATTTGACGTGGGCTTCCCTACGAGACAGTCATATATATCAATCCACTCCACTTTTAATGTGCCTTTTTATAGAAACGCTAACTCATTTTTGGTAATAGTCAACACGTTTCATTTGCAATAATGTTCACTATTTAAGACTATTGATTGTAAAATGGCAATTCACTGTTGAGCGTCGAATTTAAAAATCATAAGATTTGATTTCCAAATAAGAAGTTTTCGAACGTATTAGAGTTTAAGCCAAGTCAGACAAACCGTTTTATGTACTTATATTACAATTACATGCATATGTAAATATGTATATATGTTTTATGCATTAGAGCTTTTTGAGGCCTGTGACTTAAGACAACAAATACAAATAGAGCAATTTCGAACACAGATGATTTTGAATAAAATATACACACGCATATAGATGTGTAGGTATTGGAAAATCATGTGTACAGTTAACGTCTTGACCCACATTTATAAGCGCTAACAATCCAAACGGCATTTTTCATTTAATTTCCAGTACATGCACATATGTAGGAACATATGCATACACCAGTATTACACATATACATACACATTTATGTATATGGAGATTGCATGGCAGTGCTAAGACACATTTGTGAAACGCGAAACATACATTGGCATATTATGTATTTAATGCACATACATCAAATATGTATACATATATAGTCACATATGTATTCATGTATCAGTTTGTCACAAAAAAAAAATAAAAAATATATAAATTATTTTAACATAAATACATGTTTGTTGTACTTTACACTCATGGATAATTTTCAATATGAGAATCTTGCATTTACAGTGTGACATCAAAACTAAATATTGTACACAAATTAAATAAACGGTACTACTCTCATAAGTATGTATATGTATATTACATATACATGTAAATAAAAAAACAGCGTAGCATGTTGTATTTGACATTTCAAAACAGATTGTTAACTTACGGGTGTATCTAGATACATACACTTTTTTCCAACATCCTTTAAGCCTAATGACCACAATTATTGTTATATTTACAGCTGCTAACACTTTTTTCCAGTATAGTATATTTGTACATATGTATGTTAATGCCTTATAAAAGCTATTACACAAGCGATAATCAATTCGCTACATTAATAAGAGTTGCTTCGAAAATACACTCTGTTCCGCGACACTTTTAACACAACACAGTTTTTTAATTAAAACTAATTTTCAATTATATGGAAAAGTTACATTTTCACAAAATTATAAGATGAGCTGAATTGCAAAACTATCGTTAATATAAACGATGATTATCAGTGTTACCAAATATCGATATCGAACCATCGGACAGATTGGCCAAAATAAAAGGGCAAAAATGGGACAGCAAAATGTTTAAAAGGTAGAGAGTAATTGTACATTTTGTTTAGAAATATTTTTAGTATGCCTTATGGAAATAACAGAGTTTTGTGAAGAAAATTTAAAATGAACACATATCCGATAAAAGCCCAAAGCATCAACACTTCAAATACCCAGTTCAAAGAGGTTTGCAATTTCAAGAAACTTTAATAAATACAGTTTGAGCAACATAAATTCCTCATCAATTCGGCATCTTGTTTCTTACACTCATTAGTTTTGAGATATTTGACGGCCACTAGTGAATAATTCTGGCCATAATTTCGAAATGGGCGAAAGTCGACATTGCAAATTGATATTATGCTTTCTTACAACAAGGAGTTAAATTAAATTGACTTTAGACTTCGAAAACTTTAAAAAGAAACAATGTTGGTTATCGAAGAAGGGTTTCAAACAAGGTTGCCTTGCTGCGTTAGATACTCCATATTAATAAATTTATAAAAAAAAAAACTCAAATTCGACCGACATTTAATTGCTCAATAAATCCCTTTGAGAAATAGCGCAATTGTCGAATACATTTTCCACAATTGTCTAGCTTTGACAAATTGTAATTAATTAATTGCATGTTGCGGTGAGCTCACATTTACTGCAAAAATGTAATTAAAAATTTAAAAACAAATAAGTATTTCATATGAACAGTATTTAAGGCAAAAACTATTTGCAATTATTGGGAATTAAAAAAAAAACAAAGAATTTCGACTAGGTTTTCAAACAAGGTTGCTTTAGCTGTTGCCTGAGAAGCAGACAAACCCAAACGTTATTTAGTTTCTTAAATAAAATCTATTAATGTGTTAAAATGTGATTAATATGAATTGAGAAGTAGCCCATTGCAACAATTGTTCGTTGCTCTTCGTACACAGTTGCCAACAGAGTCACATTTACTTTGCATATCTTTTGAAGCATATCTCTTTGAAAAATTCTCATTCGTTCCGCAAGACGTTGCTGTGTGTTAGCCCATCAGACATCAAAACACGTAGCTTGTCTATCTAATGAAAATATCGATATTGTTTAATGTATCGATGCTTTTAACATCGCTATTATGTGGCAAACCTCCTTTTTGCATGTGCTTTGTTGTCGTTGATTGAACCTGTGCTATGTCTGCCGAATTGATAACTCAGTTAGAAAAGCTTACAAGCTTGGTATGTACTGTAGTTGTGTGTAATTTGAATAAATTTGTGTAAATTTGAAAACCTTTTACAGGAACGCGATGCTACGGAGTTGCATGTTGCAATTCAAGGTTCAATGAAGCAGTTAGTGTCGCTTGGAGAACACAACAATGATCTGATCAAGCTGCAACTTGCAAACACGAAACTTAAACAGCGTTTAGCTATTATCAAGCAAGTGAGTGATGTTTCAAAATATAAATATATAAGTTTTTTAAAATGATTGTTATTTTGCTTACAGTCAATAGTTGAGGAGAATAAAACAAATCCTGAGATGCATTTAGATGATGACCTCTCTATTACGGAACACTTGGAAAAAGTCTTTACGAAAGCAATTGCCACAGCGTATCCGAGCTTTAGCAATGTTCCAGTTGTTGTTGCAGCTGTGAACGGACCATCGAAATTTGGCGATTACCAATGCAACAACGCCATGGGGTTAGTCAAGAAACTGAAAGAAGCTGGCATTAATAAATCTCCACGTGAGATTGCTACAGAGATTCAAAAGTGCTGTCCGGATTCACCAATTATAAAGAAGATAGACGTGGCCGGTGCTGGTTTCATTAACGTTTTTCTCAGCAAGTAATTTGAGTCTGCAATTATTTGCATAAATATTTTATTTAATGCTTATATGCTCAATATATTCTGTTATCTACAGGGAATATGCGGTGAATTCAATAACAAATATGCTGCGTGATGGCATTAAGCCGCCAAGGGTGCCCAGAAAACGCGTCTTAGTCGATTTTTCATCGCCCAACATTGCAAAGCAAATGCACGTCGGCCATTTACGTTCTACCATTATTGGCGAATCAATTTGCCGCCTTCTGGAATTCATGCAACATGACGTTATTCGGATAAATCACTTAGGTGACTGGGGTACGCAATTTGGTATGCTGATAGCGCATTTGGAAGATCGCTTTCCCAACTTTATAAACGAAAGTCCACCAATTGGAGATCTGCAGGAATTTTACAAGGAATCTAAAAAGCGGTGAGTTATAACAACTGTAGGCTTATGCTTCTGCCATGTGTGTATATCTGATTCCATAAAGTATATATATTCTTAATCGGGTCAACAGCCGAGTCGACATCGCCATGTCAGTTTGTCCGTCCGTCTGTATGAACACGCAGATCTCAGAGACTATAAGAGCTAGAGACTTCAAATTTGGAATTTATAAGATTTCGCATACCATGACTATTTTATTTGGTCGATACATTTCGATTTCGATTAGCAATAAAAGCCATAATTTTACAGGCAGAGCATTCCAGTTCATATATAATATACATTAGCATTTTATAGACAAATTTCATTCAAATCGGATAAGAAACACCCAAGTTATAATCCAGAACGTATTCCCATTTTGATCTCATGCCTGCTCGTGCATGTGCGAGAAAGGGATGGCATATCAATCGACATGAGTGCACATATTGTATGTAGTTACTCTCCGCTGCCTGTGCATGCCATAAGGAATGAGTGCAATTGTAGACCTGCTTACATTTGAGTATGCGATATTTTAGAGAGAAATTTGGCAATAAATCTAGAATATATTTAACGGCTGGGTTCAGGGTATAAATAGTTGAGCTCAATCGACTTTGGCATTCTTAATTGTTTAAATTTATAGTAAAATTTGGATGGTTGGTTGAATTCGGTCATTACAACGGTATGTAATATCCGGGCTGCCTTAGAAACCCGTTCTTTCTTGCTTAATTATAAGTTTTTATATTGTTTTCCCCCTTTTGTATTTCATTAGGGTAGTTTGAAAAACCCTTTTAATTGCAACGATGAAGTTAACTGCTACATCGTGCTTAACATATATGAAGCTTTTTAAATGTTGTAATTGTAATCTGTTTTTTTTTTTTTTTCAGTTTCGATGCTGATGACAATTTCAAAAAGCGTGCATACAATCGGGTTGTTTCTCTACAAAGCGGTGATCCAAAATCAACTAAAGCTTGGCAACTAATTTGTGATGTATCGCGAAAAGAATTCCAGAAGATTTATGATCGCCTGGACGTGACAATCACAGAACGCGGCGAATCATTTTATCAGTCACGCATGTTGGCTATTGTTGAGCTTCTACGAAGCAAGAGTTTGCTCGAACTAGATGAAGGCCGTGAAATCATGTGGACCGATGATAGTAAGAGTGGAATACCCTTGACAGTTGTAAAGTCGGATGGTGGCTTTACATACGATACTTCTGATATGGCAGCTATAAAGTATCGAATTGAAGAAGACCTTGCAACTTGGATTATTTATGTCGTGGATTCTGGACAAAGCACACATTTTAATACAATTTTTAAAGCCGCTGAGCGTTGTGGGATTTTAAATCCAAATGTTCATCGCGTCGATCACGTGCAGTTCGGCGTGGTTCTTGGTGAGGATGGCAAAAAGTTTAAGACACGTTCGGGTGATACTGTTAAACTGTCCGACTTGCTTGATGAGGGCTTGAAATATTCCTTGACGCAGTTAAAGGAAAGAGGTCGGGACCAAATATTGACACATACAGAATTAATCGAAGCTCAAGAAGCAATTGCATACGGTTGTATTAAGTATACCGATTTGTGTCACAACCGTATTAGCGATTATGTATTTTCTTTTGAAAAAATGCTCGATGATCGTGGAAATACTGCGGTATATTTGCTATATACATATACACGCATTTGCTCTATAGCTCGCAATTCCGGCGAGGACTTTAGCAATGTGGCTGCAATATTAGATAAATATAAATTGGAACTGGACCATGAAAAAGAGTGGAAACTTACGAAAACACTGCTCAAATTTCATGACGTATTAATTAAGTGTGCAAATGGGCTATTTCTTCACTTCCTTTGTGAGTTTTGTTACGAGGTCTGTTCTGCATTTACAGAGTTCTACGACAGTTGCTATTGCATTGAAAAGAATAAGGATGGTAAAATAATCAAAATTAATCATAGCCGAATTTTGATTTGCGAGGCAACAGCTGCTCTGTTGCGAACATGTTTTAAAATCTTGGGCTTAAAAACTGTTGCTAAAATGTAATAAAAAGAAACCTACGATATAAAGCTTTTAAGAACATGTATATAATGTGTAAAAATAAAAATACAAAAATGTTCTGAAAAAACAAGAATTTTAAAATAAAAAAAACGTGTGATTATGCACACCAATTTTGTAAATTATTTTGTAAATTTATTCAGGATACTACGTCCGATCGGATCGGATTATTGTATCATATATAAATCTCGCATGGTGACAATCGATCGAAATATAATATTTTGGGATCGAGATGGACGTATCGATGGATAACTCAACAGTTATTTATATTCGTGACAATAAGAAAAAAAGTTCGATAAGCGCTGCTCACATTGTTGAACATGTTCACTTCTTTTTTTCACAGTGTATCTACTGAGTACTTGATAGATGGATGGATTTACCAGAAAAGTAAGGCAAAAAAAATTTTAAATTGATAAAGACAAACTATATTTCTTAGATAGAATCACCAAATTTTGACTCATTTTAATTGATTAATTAATTTTTTAACAAAAACTAAAGTTTCTTTTTCAAACGTGATATAACATGAAACAAATTGGCATTTAAACATTTTGCGTTTGTTTCCTTGCCTAAACTTTATATCAGTTAAAATCTTTTGCTAGACACTGGTCGAAATAAGGTCTGAGACACTGTATATACAACCTGCGAGAAAACTATTTTGAAAAATTCAGCTATCCAGCTCCTAGGATTTGGGATGTTTTTTTTTTATTATTTAATTACATATATATTAAATGAACAGAATTTATCGCAACAAGGAGTCACATTGCTTATACTAAGCACAATAAAGAATTTCATCTGGTGGAAAATGTTTTCAAACAAGGTTGCTTTCGCTGTTGCCCAAGATACAGCCAAATTAAAAAAACCCTTAATTAATTTCTTAAATAAAATCCATTAATGTCTTAAAATGTGATCAATGCATTTCCCACAACTCGTCTGGCAATGACAATTGTACTCTTCGCACACAGTTGCCAACAGATTCACTCTGCATGTCTCTTGGAGTTATCCCTTCTATCTTCATTGATAAGCAGCTCTTTCAAAACTGTGCAGAGCATTTAATATATACATCGATGATGTTGATGTTGCCAATGTGAACAGCGTTTCACATCTTTGAAAAATTCCCATTCGTCCCACAAGATGTCGCTGTGTGATTCGCCAATATGGCAACCTTGTTTGTTACTTGTGTTTTTCGCAAAACAGTCGAGTCAATGTGACTCCTTTCTGCCCTAAATACATAAATAATTAACTGTAAAATAATATTTTATACTGTATTGTAATTTTAATTCGTAGCACTGCGTTTATTTACATTTTTGCAGCGAATAGCAAATATTATTAGTGGTGGACTGAAAAAAAATCACGACAATATATTGGATACTTAATTTCGATCTGTGCAAATTCAGCATAACGTATTGCAGGATTATTATTACCTCTGCCATTCGAATCTTTCAAAATTTTCATATTTTCTTTCCTTGTTTTATTTATTAAGTAAGGTTTATTATTCAAAAATGCATTTTGAAAACATCGATGTATCGATGTTCCAAAGATTCTTCCAGCACTACCAAAAATTCCTCAGTACTAAATAAATGAAAATGATTCTGTGAATATACTTAATCAAGAATACAGAGAAGTCATTTTTTATAAGATGACACATAAAATTGTAATTCGAAAGCTGCTAACTTAATTTCCATACTTTACTAAATTGTGAATAATTTCAAAAATGCTATTTTTCTTGCTTTTTGAAAAGTTAATAATTTAAAAATATGAGAATCAATAATTACAAATGTTAATAATTATAAATTAGATATTGTTAATGCATAAAAAAGAACAGTTATCTTATACACAGAAGATTACAGATTATAAGTAAAACTCACATCTAAATTTTAGCCCGGATTTGTTTCCGGCAGACGGAATCAGGAATTAGGAATTTGGAAATATATCTGAAAACTGTATTTTAATCGATTAAATATGTTTACCAGCTGGGTTTAGGTTATCTCTTAGTCGAGCTCTCTCGACAAGTGCATCCTGACTTGTTTATTATTATTATGTTGACCATCGTTGCTCAACTAACGTGAACTAGATCTTTGCCAGTTTCATAATTTTATCCTTAACACAGGTTCATGTCCTTGCCACACTCAGTTTTATGTTGTGTGTCGATGATGCTTTCAGTCGCATGCAACAAGTGGGGAAGCCAAATGTTATTTTAGTACTAACTGATGATCAGGATGTAGTGCTACACGGTATGTATCCACTACAAAAGACCAGTCAATGGTTTAACAAGATGGGAGTACAGTTCACGAATGCATTCACCAACACGCCCATTTGCTGTCCGTCGCGAGCAAGCCTATTAACTGGACAGTATGCGCACAACCACAGGACCTACAACAATTCGATCACTGGCGGCTGCAACGGACATCTCTGGCGTGAAAAATCCGAGCCACGCGCCCTGCCTGTCCAATTACAAAACCATGGTTATCACACATTTTTTGCTGGCAAGTACTTAAATCAGTTTAAGGGCGCTGAAGTTCCGCCCGGCTGGAATGAGTTTTATGGTCTTCACGGTAATTCGCGATACTATAATTATACATTGCGCGAAAATAATCAAAATGTCAGCTATACGGATACATATTTGACGGACCTGTTAAAGGATAGAGCAGTAACCTTCATTCGTAATATGGCGAGCAAACAGTATCAAAAGCCATTTTTTGCAATGATTTCGCCACCAGCCGCTCACGCACCCTTTACACCTGCGCCGCGTCACAAGGGTTTCTTTTCCGAAGTGCGTGCATTGCGCACACCGAACTTTAACGCACCGGATACGGGTATGTATCCTGCTGCACAGTTCAATATTTTCGCACTAATTCATTCCTTACAGATAAGCATTGGTTGGTTGGATCGGCTCAGAATTTGTCAAAGGCTACAGTTCGCACAATTGACGAGTATTTTCAGAGCCGATGGGAGACGCTGCTGGCAGTTGACGAAATGATGCAAAACTTGCTGACTGTGCTGAATGAGACACAGTTCCTTGAGAATACTTACATTATCTACACTTCGGATAATGGTTACCACTTGGGGCAATTTGCACAACCATTTGATAAACGACAGCCCTACGAGACGGACATCAAAGTGCCCTTACTTATTTCTGGACCAGATGTGCCAGCTGGTCACTCAACTGATATTATTGTCAGCTTGCTGGACCTTGCTCCTACCATATTGGAGTGGGCAGGAATGTCGGTGCCCGATTATATTGATGGCCGTTCTTTGAGGGACCAGCTGTTATCGGTATACGACATGAATCGAAATCTACAAAATGTACTGCTTATTGAATATTGGGGCGAAGGAAATGATGATACCTATAATTCTGAATGTCCGGGGCGGCGTTCTGATCATTTAGCGCAGTGCACTTTGGACGCAGAATGCCATTGCCAAGATGCATGGAATAATACATACAACTGTGTTCGTGATTTTCGATATAGCCTCGATCGAATTTATTGTGAGTTTCGGGATACTGAGGTAATGCTCTTAAAATATAAACGATCGAATACATAACTAATACTTTATGTCTGCCATAGAATTTTGTTGAGGCTTATGATCTGACACAGGATCCTTATCAATTAAAAAATATCGCTGATGAATTGCTTCCCATTGAAAAGGGTATTTACGGAATTATAATTGAGAATCTCACAAAATGCACTGGAAAAGCGTGCCATGTTTGACTCTAAATGTAAAGACAGATTTCTGGCACGTAAACTAT
This sequence comes from Drosophila anomalipes, assembly GCA_035041615.1. NCBI lineage: Eukaryota > Metazoa > Arthropoda > Insecta > Diptera > Drosophilidae > Drosophila > Drosophila anomalipes. The sequence continues at coordinate 10,640,571 of JAWNKZ010000254.1, forward strand.
TTTCCACAAAGGCGCTTACAGAATATGGACTGCGCCCAGATGTAAAGGTATACTTTGAAATTCAATAGAAGACATATTTTCAGTTGTGACTATGTTAATAATATTTTTGTTGCTATGATGCTTTTAATGAAACAAACATCTTTTTTTTTTACAAAATGTGTATTTCTACTACTGTATTTGTAAGATTTTGTTGCAGATGGCGCAAACAGACAATATTAATTCAATTTAATGCAAACCAATCGTAAAACTTCAACACCCCTTCAACCCACATTTGACATTTCAATTCACTTACCACAAATTGATCCTAATCAACTTAACACAATCAAATTGGCCTGTTGCCTTTGCTATTTTAATTTTAACCAACAACTAAAAACATTGATAACATTTTAAAATATATTATGAAATGTGTTAATTTGAAAAACCAATTTAGCGTACTTTAAAGCAGGAGCAGCCAAAAGTTTCTTATGGATGCAGAAAAATTAATACATAAATTAGACGATCCTTAGAAGGACACACACGTGTCGTTCATTCTTCATGTGCCTTGGTTGTGATTGTTGGTTTCTGAGGACTAAGTTGGGTACATGAGCGATTTGTAATAACTGTTCTTAACTCATATAAACATTTTTATTGTTAAAAAAGAAAAGAAATAAATATTTTTCAATATATACATTAAAAAAACTGACATTTTCCTTCTTTTTTTTATATATGTATATATATTTTCTGTTCGACTGCATTATTTGAATATAATACATAGAGGTTCAGCTTTAAAATTAAGAGAGAAAAACAATCGCATTGCTAAACAGAGAATTAAGATAAGAAACAGAAAAAACAATTTGCTTTGTCTATTTTCCACGGCTTATGTGTATATCTGCTAAAACGCTTAGCCTATGCTTAAATGCGTTTGCAAACGCAAATATGGAAAGTGCATCTCTTTTCTAAGGACGCTTCTCATAATTAGAAATGATGTCAATATCCGTTGCGTTTCAAGCCGCAGTAAGCATGATATGTGTCGCTGCCTATGCTGGATGAGGTTGGATGCACAAGTGGCTGGATGTTTGGTCATGCAGCCAATGTCGATAGATAGTTGCCGAAGCAACAACCACAGCCAATGTATTAGCCAATTTAATTCCACAGACAGCTCAGTCGCATTTTCGAATTTACGTTTTTCCCCAACATATTTTGTGTTGATTGGCGCAGATTATGCATAACTGATTTGCGTGGGTAATAGACAAAAATACGTATCGATGATTCCTATTTATATAATTATTTATTGGTAAAGTTCGGCTTGTATTTTACTCAGCCCATCAGCCAATGAAAGTGGCCTGTAATCATGGTGTAGTCAGAGAAAACTTGTTCATATTTAAAAATACGCTATTTTCAGACCAGAAGAGGTGTAACTTAACAATACCTATAACAAATACTTACACTATATTTTTATATCTGAATATATCTATTTCCAAATCGGAAGTTAATTAATGTTTTGATCATACCTAAACAAGCTTCCACAAGTCACCGCATACTCAGGAAAGCCTACTCCACTGCTTGAGGAGCAAATTTGTAATGTAAGATGTTGATAACCTCGTTCTAAAATTGGTAAAACATGTTCCAGCTATATCTCCCACAGACTTAGAGCTAGAGCCACCAAATTGGAAATGTTGATTTCGTACAACATTTTTTGCAAAAGTCTAGTCACGCCCCCCCCCACCCATTCCCATCACCACGGTAAGGATATTTTCCGCCACATTTAAGCAGACAGTCTTACACTGGTATCAGATTATTAAGTAGTCGGTAATTTCCCAATTGCTTATTTTGTGCAGATGTATATGTGTAAAACATAGCATTTTGTTCTAAATGAGCTTCAACTGGCTAAACGATGTAGTGATTTAAGTCTGCCCATTCTATTTTCATACTATTTTCAGTTAATTTTCTATATGGAAAACAACTATCAGAGATCGGAAATGTTTTAAACTATTATTAATTTGTACACAATTATTGAATGATATTTAAATTCGTGTTTTCGCATTGTCATCGTCACATATTGGAGGGTGACGATTTACGGGATCGTGAGTGCGGCTTAGATGGGCTTTTGAGGCTGCAACGCGAGTTGCTGCGTGCTTTGAAGCTGCTATCATTCCATGGCTCTGTGACACGCCCAAACCAATTTACCAAATCCAATACCTCTAGCTGAAAATATATTGAAGCTTAAAGAAGATGAAACCTTTAAGAAGTTAACTGAATCATACCTGTAATGTTTGTGGTAATTCCTTAAATATTTCAGATTTTGTTAAATGTGCGTGCTGTGATAGAAATGAAAGGCAGTTCGTCTTCAGCACAGTTGCTACGTAACGATCAGCTATACCCAGCAGACAGACAACCGAATCCTCATCAATCAGTGAGTTTAAAGTAGTTTCGCATAGTTCCTAAAGGCGCAAAGATAAATGGCAGTTGCAAATTCGACAGTTTGAAAAAAATACAAAACTCGATAAAATGGATAAAAAGCGACCTTTAGGTTGTCAAGTGAGTATCGATCGGCAAGTAGCATTAGTTCGCAAAGCTGTTCAGCTCCCACGGTGCGATCAATAGGCGCACCATAAAGATATAGCAGCAGCCTCCGAAAGATTACCGGTGAAGTGTCTGTGATGATGATCTTTCTGTTAATAGACTCCTGCATTCCCGACATCAACGCTTTTTTAAACCACTCGCAGCGCGAGGCCACAATTATACGGTGTGCTTTAAGGCTGTGGATTTTCAGTGCTCCAGGATTTGCCTCAGTATTCATCGTCTCGATTGTATATGTGGACCTGCCCTCCTCAGCAGGGGCGGACGGTGCATATGTGTGAACCTCGAACTCCATGTCCGCAAGCTGTGCCGAGTGAAGCAAACGCAACGCATTTTTAGATAGGTTGCTGTTGGCTGCGATAGGTGGCTCGCATAAGTGCCTAATTAAGTTGAGCTGCTTGGCAATAAACAGTTATTTACTTAATCACATTGCCCACAATGTCTTTAGTCTCTATATATCTATCTATCTATACCTTTATATTTTTGTAGTCATAATAGTGCTTCACAGGCGACGTTCCCGTATTGGTTTGACTTAGATCCAGATTATTCTCATGGTCAGCCATCTTGCAATCATTTTGCACTTCAGTTGAGGACTCCAAGAGGCCCAGCTCGATAATTGAATTTAAAAATTCTTGTTTACGAACCAGCTTACATATTTGTTCGATCGAATGTCGAAGCGCTGATTTGTGGTCCAACAACTTTACAATAACACCGTTCTATAATATAAGAAAACAATTAATTGCTTATTTGTACATCAGAGATCGATTGAGCTCGCTTTTGGAATATTTTTTTTTTTAACTATATTACGTAGGTTACGTGTGAGAAACCTCAACTGAATTCTACCTAAGGGTGCCGAATGGTTATTGCATAACAGTGTTTTGCCTGACTGAGCATATCGGATACCTCCCCAGTATTATGAAAGCTTGACAGACCTCGGTTTAGGTTAACCAGCTTTCGCAGCCACTTGTGGAACGCAAGAAGGGCAAATTCACGAAAAAGTACAAGCAAATAAGTGCCACTCCCCACAAATCCAGAAATGTTCCAACTCCCCAAAGCGGAGGCAGTGGCTTTGATTTGATGGAAGTAATTACGGAAAGGAGTAGTAAATTCGAACTATTATTGTTACTTTGACAGAGAGAGATCGATTGGACAATTCTCGTTAGTTTTCTAGCTTATTTTTTGTATGAGCATGGTGGTAATAGTATTTAGACGAATTATCCATAATAAAGAAGCAAAGGAAACGATTGTAAATCATTGAAAAATATAATCCTAAGCGAATACAGCTAAAATAAATACTCACGATTTGACTTGTGGCGAGCTTAAAGCAAAATTTGAACTCTTTCCAGCCCAGTTTGTCATTCAGGCGATCCGACAAATTGTCTATAATAAATATGTATGCTGGTATGTCCACAATAAGCTGTTCAAGATTTTGATTGATAGTACTGCGCTTGCTGAGAAGGTCCATTTCGCAGAATGCCCTTCTAAATAAAAAGTCATAGCCAAGTTGCAAGAGTTATAATCCTAAATTATGTATAATATCTTTCTTACTTTTTGTCCTTAATAATCTCCAGGGCTGCAGTGATGCGTCCATATATATCACGCATCTTACGTACTTCGTACATATAGAGCACAAACTTTAGATCGTTCTCCGCGGAACTGAAACGCTGCTCCGAAGGATTATCGTAGAGTGTTAAGCCGATTGGCGGACCGCGACGAGGGTGGGGTGATAATAATTCTCTGCGTGGTGCTATTATTCCCCTGTTAACACACTGCATCTGCATTGCAATGCCACCTTCCGTCTGTTGTGGCTCCAACGACTGATCAAAGTCGGTGCACTTTAAGTCCTAGTTAAAAAGAAAAGAGCAGCACGTCAACAACAATTTTATATACTGTTGCTCGTCTATGTTGTGTCAGTTGCTGTAATAAACCCTAAAAACTAAGGTAATTGGAAATGCATTTTAATATGTACATCCTTAAACCTTAAGATACATTTTTGTTTTGGCCGTAAAAAAGATAAAAATATAATCGACTTTGCATGAGTACGTTGCAGTTGAAATGTTCCGAATGAACAATAATCTATTCCCAGTGTATTAATGTCACATCCATGGATCACTTAAGAAACTTTGGAGATAAAGTACCATGAATCGCTAATGAGATACCCAAGCATATTGAGTAAAGGCTAGTGAGCAAATATTGACATTTCTACTAGGCTAAGATGATCGTTTTTGCCATAAAATTCGACAGTACCTTAACACATTATCTATAAATGTGCTGAATTAATTCAGTTGACTCACCTTGCACATGGTGTCCAATGAGCTTTTAATTTCCTCTATCACAGTGGTTAAAATCAATAAAGTAGATTCAATCTAATAAAGATTTAGGACGATAAAAATGGAGTAAGAAATTGAGAGAGAAAAAGTCTTACCTCAGGTACAAGATAATTCACCAAAACCTCCTTCTCATCGATGCTTAGGCCAACAAAGACTCCCCGAGTGTTGCGTAGTAATTGCTGGACTTGGGATATAAATATCGGAATGCGGGTCCGTACATATTTGACAATTTCGTTCTTTTGATAGCGTGCAAGGTGAGTGGCATCCTTAATGAAAATGTTGCAAAATTGGAGCACCTTCGCACAGCCTTTTGTCAGTAAAATACAAAGAGAAACGCTCAATAAGTTCAAAGTAAGCTTGGTTTTCACATTGTATTTGAAGTAAAAATTATAGTAAGACCTGTGCTACATTTTAAAGATAACTATCTGGACATAAAATGGGATAGGTAATCATCCCTGTCACCAAAATATCTGATATATCTGATGCAGTTAGTCGATAAAACGTAATTGCTGTTAATTTCCTTCAAAGATAGGTTTGTCAAAATCCAATATTCGCCTTCATTCAGCTTGAACCAAAAAAATAATGAAGTTTTGGCGCTAGTCACTAAATTTTAAAGATATATAACTGGCAGCGACAGTGTGCAGTACCGGAAGAATATTGGAGATTGGCGCTAGAGCAGTGGATACTTCTTCACTTTAGTTGAATCTATCAATTTCTGGCGCTTATAGAGCACAAACGTATCAATCAATCCATCTCGCGCATGATTAAAAAATATACAAAATATGACGTTTGAAACAGAAATAAACAAAAGATGAAATGTAACCAAGTGTGGCTCTAATGTAGTCTTGTATAGTCTTACCTACGGCACATTCTCGCAAACTGTCCTTAAACGTTGCATAGAGCAGAGCTGGCTCGTGCGAAATGCTAGCAGGATCGATGTGGCGGATGACGCGGTTAAGAATACTGTGCAAATCCATGGTGACATTGACGACAACTTTGAGATATTATATGATATTTAAGTATGTGGAAACAAATGGTGGGTTTTCAAGTCACTCACACTTTTTAAGTTGCAATAATCTCAGGTACTTGCGTGTTGGTTCTACCAGCTTTATTAGCGATGGCTGGGCTTCGGCAAAATTTATAAGCTTCTCACATATATCTTCATCGAGTTCTGGCAACAAGGACTCTGTATAAAGCCAGTGCAAGATGGCGGTAAGTAGAAATGTGGGTAGATTATAGAGCACTCCAACCGGTGTCAGTGGCGATGATGGCGGCGTTTCCATCGAACTGGGAAATGGTAATGGGCTGCGTGCGCGATATGGCGACAGAGGTGGCCGCCTTGTGTTGCACACAGCCACACCAGCGGCCAAGCCACTTTGTGGAATGGAACAGGATATGGGTTGTAGCATCATATCCTGGCAAAAATTAAAAATATTTTTGCATTGCACCTGAGACACCTCAAGGTGCGAATCTGAATGCGAGTTGGGAGGAAATCGCCGCATGCCACCACCACCATCCACACTCTGTGTTCCGTTGCCTCCTGCTTCAGTCACATCTTGTTCATTACCATTGCTAAGGCAGTTGAAGCTATTACTTAAATGGTGCAATCGCTGCGCGCCTAGGCCACCACAAGTCGTCGTTGTTAATAGTTCCAATTCGCAGGGTGGCTGTAGATAAATAGGGGATAGACTTAAAGATGGCCATATTTTTTGTTGCTCCTCGCCTGCGGTAGCTCCCGCGGTCACAATTGATATCCTTACAGGATTAGGATTAGACACTTTGGGTAATATGTGTGGAGGTTTTAGGGCTAGCGGATGCGATGATTTTATGACACTTTTGGTGCACATGCTGCAGTCAAATCCATTGAGCCGCAGTATAGAGGCATGGAGAGCATATTCAAAGCCATTTGCACTCTTCACCATAACATCGCTAAAATATTTCTCTAGCAGAGCCTCGCCAAAGCTAAATTGCTCCTCCTGGCCAGCGGCCTGGTCTTCCTGGAGTCTCTTGCATTCAACCGCATACCAATTTTCACAGCTAAGCACTAGCGTGTCAGTCGGCAATAATGTACTGGTCTACAGTTTAGAAAATTAGGAAAAGATGTAATATTTTTTTGTTGTTGGCCAGTAGTTGGTGGAAATGCTAAACGGCTTACACTAAACTCAATGCTGTGTCCGGCAAAAGCGCCAAATATAAGACGGGGATTGACTTCGTAGACATCAAACGTCTCACAACTAAATAACACACTTGCTGAATCACAGCAAATGCCGCAGTCTTTGAATTCAGGAAGTGGGCTGACAAGATCATTGTACCAGGTAATGTCATTTGTATCGTCTAGTCGAAATTTAATGCTATATAAAAAAATTATTTTTAAGTCATTTACTTTAAAACACGCATCGACTCACCCCTCCAATCCGGATAACTCGCGCTTGCCCTCGAATGTGCAGGCAACTATCTATACGGATAATATAATAGAGAAATTAATGCCTAGAAAAATAATTGATCTGAAAAAATATACCTCCCAAGTTCCCAGAAATGTGTGCTCCGACGCCATGTTAACCAAAATATATTTTTGTTGTCACTTTGGCTTAAAGTAAATTGAAATGTACGAGAATATATATTATGAGAGTTTAGCATGTATTAGTTAAAATAATGCCGCACTTGCACCGGTTATATTTTTACCACGTCAGACAAAAAAAAAAAAACATACATACAATTGTGCATTTGTGATTTTTCCGTATGCGATTGTGTAACAATTTTGTGGCGATTATATTGCATATTTTGCATACGGCTTAAATGTATTTGTTGATTTATATTGTCTATTTGAACTCATTTTGAGCTACAAACCAAAACCTATGAACAAAAATGTAAACTGAACTGCCTCCATTTGCTACTGCTGCCAGGAGCAATTTTGTAGCAGAGCATGCGCAATGCGGACCCGCGTATCATACATACATGTATGTATGTACTTTTTGTAATGCTTTGGTCTCTCCGGTTTGTCATTGGGAAATAGGAATAAAGAGATGTGACTTCGCTCACGAGCTTTCCTTCAAAAAAAAAAATGGTTGAATTTAACGAGCTAGCACTCAATTGCAATATGTTGAGACTACCCCAAATTGTCTATACATTTTTCTGCTGTTTGTACCCAAATTGCATTAAAAACCCATAGACCCATAGATACGCACATATCATATATATATACTTGATATATGTATATTCCTGATCACAAAAAAATAAATACATATACATAAATATATTTTTTTCTTAGAAAATTCCTCAGTGGTGGTAATCTGGATTCGCTATCTTAACCCTTCCCTACCATAGTTTTGAAATGACTAAAGTTATTTTCTCCTTTAACGCCAAGAATAAAAGAAATTTTCTACAAGGATATTCATAATTATTACACATTTATTAAATAATGTTATTTATTAAACGTAACATGACCAATTCAAATTATTTGCAGCAGAAGGCTTCGTTTTATCTATGAATATTTATTTATTTACTGTGCGTGATTTGCTTGATCCTTAAATATTAAGGCAACTTCAAAAAAGTATGTCCAAGTATAATATAGATTTTCGATCACAGAAACGAAATCGGCTCGAAACGGATCAGCTGACAACAGCTGCCAAAGCAAGAGATACTACGCAAGAGAACGATTTAGCAGACGGCGGACAAAGGGGACGACTCGACTTGTGATGCTGATCAAGAATATATATACATTGTGGAGTCGCAAGCGGTACAAAAAAAAAAAACAATATATGTAAATTATATTTCATTTGAAATACTCAATTGTGCTCCAATTTGCGAAAACGGAAAATCATTCCGTTTCTATAATCGTCTATTGCCGATTGCAACAATCTGACCAATTTAACATTCTTATTTGATTGTTATCATTAACAGCAAAAACCCTTAACAAAGTCCTTACGCCACTACCAAGTTGATGGGAGTCAAAATTAGACCATTAGACACTGGTAAATGGCCAATTGTGCCACTTGTTCAAGTTTATGAGAGAAAAACTGTGAGTTGATTTATTATTCACTTTATTGACCTGAATGTGCTTACACCCATTATATAAATGGGTATACATCAAATGACTGCGCTTGCTGCTATGTAATTGATTAAATATTAATTTTAAATGCCTTTTTGTGTTCCTTCACCGATTTTAAAGAATGTTTTACTGTTAATCAATTTCTGTCGGCTTGGAAAGCTGTATCTTGAAAATCGTGGATTTTATTTTATAATCGGTAATCGATTTTTGTCAATGTTGGGGAAACGGAAATTGTACCAAACAAAATTATTATCAAATCAAATAAACTGGGTACGAGAACTTATATTCCAAGTTAGAAGGATCGAGCTCTTGGTATCTAATTAATCGATTCGACTTTTGATGCTGATTTATATATATTCGTTATGGGGAATAAATACTTTATAAATCTACTTAGTTTATGGGGTTGATCTATCTGCCCTCTTCATAATTTTGCTCAACGGCACTATACCCATTTATACATTTTTAGTGTGCTCATTGTAGAAAATGGTCAGACTTTTGCTGCAACGGGTAAATAACCGTCTTATTTATAGAGTAGATTTAGGAATAAATCGGAGTGTTGTGCTTTTCTAAGAAACTTTTTATTTCGTTTTATTTTTCGTAATTCCAGGGTAGACTTTTCTAAAAATCTTGTAAAAATATGTCTAATCTCTTTTTATATTGTTAAGCATTGTATTACTCTTAAACATTGGTATTTTAAGATTTGACATAAAACATAATCTTTTTAGATAGCTTATAAATTCATATAATTTATTTGAAAATATTTCCGATTGTGCGGCGCATCCACGATTTCGTTCGCGAGTTGATCGACTTCCCAGAAATCAAATGTTTGTTCTTCTAAAAATAACAGTTTGCAAAAAAGAAATATATTTATGCAAAATATAAGCAAAAAAAAAACATTTATAATTATAAGATTTTTAATTTTTCGTGTCTTTAGAAATAATGAAATAGAAAATAGAAAAAAACGTTATAGTTTTCAGGTCGCTGTTCTAAATTTCTGGGCGATTTCCCAAAAAATATGTCGAGTTTACTTGCAAAATAGTGTTTTACACACATACACATATGAAATAAATAATTATTTCAAGAAAATTTATTTAGTTAGATCATTAAAGTTGTCACAATTGAAATGGTTGTGCCTCAACTTTTAGAGCAAAACATGCAAGCCCATATTCTGTAGCTGTACATTCCTTTAAATAATTGTCACTTTGACCAATAATTCACGAATTTTTGGATTTTCTGAAAATTGCAAAATAAATGAAATCAGATCAAATCTGTATGGCAATATCATTTCGGCTATCATTATATAAAATGCGTTCACATTCATTTCCACATGTTTGTTATTACCCTTTTACCTATTATGGGCACAGAATATAAACATTCAGAAGCAAGAACATTGAAATCATGTGCTTTTTTTTCTTCTTTTTTTTTTCGTGGAAAATTGGCTGACAGCCGCCCTAATCGAAAAACTAAATAGAAAGTCAGAGAGTGCAGTCGTTGCGATGCGACGGCGCAGTAGAGCAGCTACACGCAAAATTCATTCATACTAAAGCAGCTGCTCTCTTGCAAAGGTGCTCCGATTCGGGTTTGCACCCGTGCTCTTGGTCTTGCTTCCATCATGGAGCAGCCGTTTAAACATTCCACCAGTGGTTTGGGTGCTCAGATATCAAAAATCGCTCTGAAATTGCTTACATTTCTCTCAATGGCACTACTCTCGCTCTCTCTCTCTCTCTCTCTACCCCCCTCTCTTTCTATCTTTAACTCTCTGAAAAGCGCTGCGCAACTGAGGCAACAGAAGCACAGAAAAATCCATTTTCCACATTTTCTAGCTGCGGACACGGGCTCTGATTGTTGTGTGCGGCGGACGTCCTTGTCCTGTGTACGTTGTTTACTGTCCGCGTCAAAAGAAATACCATCATAAAAATAAGAAAAAAACATTTTTCACTTATTCCCTCAACAACTGAAAATTCCAATAAGTAAAGTAAATACATGCATACAACATACATATGAATGTATGATTTAAACTAAAATTGCAGAGTAAAATACTGCGCAATAAAAAGTGCACAAAATTATTTGACTTTTCTTTTCTGTGAATTTGCAGATTGCTTGTTATTAAAAAAAAAATATATATATCTATATATCTATATATATATATATATATATGTATGTATATATATATATGTGAAGTGCACATTTAAAGCAAGCATAAATTGTAATAAATATTTAAAATCAGGCAACCGAAGGTGAAATTTAGAAAAGGTGAAATTTCGACGCCAAATGAAGCCAGACGCAAAGAGGTAACGAAAAGTGTTTGCATGTGTGAAAGCCAAATGTGTTGATGTGCTAGCAATGACACTGAATTTGTGGTAGAAAATTGTATGCTGGCAGTTATGAACATATGTATGTATCTATGTATATTTGTAACAGCCTTGTCGAGTGACATATCTCTTTAATGTTTACCAAGATAACTTTTTCTCTTGCACATTAAATAATAAAGGGAAATGCGTGTGGCGGATGCATTTTTTTTTTCGCTTCGTTTCGTTTCGTTTCGTTTTATTTTATATTATTCATGTGTCATACATTATTTTTCAACCTTTTGAAAGATTGCTAAGGTTTTGTTAGGCACATCCGAAGTTAAGTTATATTTTCGATTTTCTTTCTACGATCAACCATATGTATGCATCTATGTTCAATTTCCATGAAGCATCACCAACCACCACACCACACCACACCACAGCACACCATCCCTCCCCAGAAGCACACATTGTGTATGACCTTGCCAATACTCATTTTAAATGGGTAAAAAGCGTATAATAAAGTTGTTGAAATGTAAGAAAATGTATAAAAGACCGAATAATTAATTAATACGAATCTGTAATGCGAGGGCAATTTAGAGCAGACTCTTCTGCCGATAGCACTCTTATTTATAATTTTTTAGTTTGTGTATTGATTGTGGCAAAATATTTGTTATTGCTCTGTGTTATTCTCGTTTTTGCTGACGACAAGGTCAGCGCATACGGGGTAGTTTGATAAGTTAGTGACTTTTTGGATAACAGATATTTTCGGCAAGGCAGTGTTTTATTGCTCAAAATACAGCAGTGCTCGCATTTGTCTCACTTTTTTTTTTTTCAATTTTGCGCTTTCGAACATATAAACTAGTTTCCTGTTAGGTACTCTGCAAATCATAAAATTTTGATATCGATCCCAGCAACAGATGCTTTATTACAAATTGAAATTTCTCAAAAAGGGTATAATGAAGTCGTGCAAATATGTACGGTATCTCCGAACCGGCAAATATGTTCAGTCTTAGCCACCGATTCCGCATAGTCATGTCCGACTGTCTGTTCCTTCGTCCTAATTAATGCCGCTTTTTTCCGGTTCAGTATAATTTTTATATCACGTAAGATAATATATAACCTCTACAATTTTAGTATAAAAAATGTCCTTGCCCCGTAAGTCGTGAGAACCTATGCCATTTACATTTTTGAATAATAATAATTTTCTGGCAACCCCTTTAGCAAGATGCATCTTTCCCACCTGATATCAACTGGTACAGAGTATTCCGTAGTCGATAACGTCTAAGAGCAACGTTCTCACTTGTTATATCATCATAATTTCGTTTGTTTCTAGCAAACTTTTTTATAGCCATTACTGTCCGCGTGTCCCTATATCCGTTTATATGCGAATTAGTCCCTCAGCTTTAAATCTATCTTGATTAAACTACAGGCAGTGCACAAGTCGGAATCAAATCGTACTCCTATATCCTATAGCTACCTTATCGTTTGAAAGATAAGCTCTTATTTAGGAAATCGCGATAGGTAGAGTTATACAATCACAATTTTCATTGTAAAATTGTATCCGGCTCAAGTATGTATTTTATTGATCAGCATTAAAAGCTGAATTTTTATATATCCATGTTCGTCTGTCTATCTGTCCTATTTGCCTGGACGATCATCGGATTTTCTTTTTGTTATTCGGTATCGCAGTAAAGATATTAACATCGTTGTTTTCAAATTTTTGACAAATCCATTACCAAGATAGGAAATGAACAGAAAACGGTTGCACGCAATCTGTTTCAATGAGTTTTATACTGATTTTCAAAGATCGTTATCTAATTGAAAACAGCATATGAAAACAAGCAAGATACGTTAGGTAAAAATATGGTAGTTAAAATATTAAAGTAAATAAATAATTAATCAAAATAATATACAAAATACAGACAAAAATTCATACAAAAGGCTATGATTTCGATGATGATTTCGTATTTTATTCATTTAATGGAGATCGTTGAATAACGAATTTATTTTCTGGTGGTGACAGTGACAAAACTTGTTGGCAAAAGTGTTTGAAAATTGTACAAATTGTAGCTGCAGCTACATTTTTACATCGATTTGCCCAGAGAAAGGATAATGGCAATCATCTCCACTACTCTGTAAGACGACGCCGATCGTCTCGCGCAGCTGCCTGTTTTGTAGTTATTGGAGTTCCATAAGCACAGTTTGACTTCCAAGTAGCTCAATATCGGCCACTGGGCTGGACGTTCATATTTTACGAGTTTCATTACTTGGTAAAATATAATTAGTAATTAGTAAATAAGACTAAGCATCGCTGGACATTCTAGTACCCTTATGTAACGCTGACATTGTGCAGTCTGTGGATGACTTAATGGCAGCTATATTGTTTCCGTGTGATCGTGTTAACTTACACATATATTTGCATATATTAACAATAGCAAAATTATATATATATGTATATATATATAACGGATAACTGGAGCATAAGATCCGAAATGAGTTATGGATAGCATAGTGTGTATTACAAATTTTAAGAGAAAGAGGTAAAAAAAATTCTTATACTCCCGATCAGGACTGCAAAACGAACTAAATATTAGTATTCCAGTTAAGACTCAGAAGGGCAAATAACAGAAATGTTTTTGTGCACATTCTATTTAGTCATGATGAACATTGTGAAATCAGTGCAACATCCATTTTCAGGAACAGAACGCACAAGTGTGATATAAATAATTTTAGTAATAGTCAAACTAAAGTTTATGATATAAAAGAATACCCAAATCATAAACACATTTTATGTAATCAAGTTGTTTGACATGAAGAAAATAATTATTGAAAAGATCAAGATCAGTTTGTAAGCTATGATCGGAAAACGAGTTGGTTGTCGACAGGAAAAGCCTTACATCATCAGCAAACACAAGAGTGATGTAAGTCATATCACGGAAGGAAGGTCATTTATGAACAAGGTAAATAACAAGGGGCCACGGATGCCAAGGTGATTTTCTTGCGATATTTTGGAGGTGATCTCTAATAATATGCAATATCTAAATGAGCATATAATCAATTAATCAAGTTGAGCTGAAAACTTTCCAAATTTGGATCATTGGATTGCCATTAACATTTGTTCGCCGAGATGGTTGATGTTTAAAGATTTGGGTTCAATATATCTTCTAAGTGAGCTCTGCTGGGGCTATCCTACACTGGGGAAGTGTACATAAATAAACTTTCACACACTTCAAGCTTCATTCACCAAATTGGGAAAATAGATTCTCTGGCAATATCCTTAAAGAAACAGAGAAATATCCGCCCTGCGATTTATCTTGGTACTGTGTATTTGAATCGGTCGAATGCTAAGTGATAAGTTGTGGGATCGAGATGGGCGTATACATTTACTGCTGCATAATATAACTATTCAGTTCACCAAGAATTAGGTCTTAACAAATTAACTCCGGTCTACAAGGGTCTGTTATTTTATTTTTTGTGTTATAATAAAATGTTTTATTTAAATTCTTGAAATTTGTTTGTTTTCGATCAGTCCTTGATAAAATATGTTGCATGCGACAATCTTAAATGCATTTGTTTTCATGCGTCATGCGTCTGTCGTGAATGGTTCCTGGTGACGGAAATATAACATTTTGAGAGACCATCCTGATCTTCGGAAGAAAATCGGTGAAGAAACCTGTCTCTTAAAAATTACTCTGGTTTCAAAAGTTTCTAACCGATGAGGAGCTACACAAAGATGTTGATGGAGAAATTAATAAAACCATTTATCTCTATTTATCAGTTCATAAAAAATGATATACACTCGCTTTTTGCAAGCCGGTGACTTCAGTTCTTGACCAGAGCATTCTTGGTGTGAGACTGAATAAGTCTTTCGGCTTTCAATAAAATTATTTTTATCATATGATCGATATCGTTTTTCCTGGGATCCATATAACTCTTCTTTGGGAAAGGGTTTGGTATCAAGTTTGAAAGATAATCTAAGCCAATGGCACATATCCGATGGGTGTACTAACTAAATTATTCGATGTAATAGATGATTGGGGAAACGGAGACAGTTATCGATGGAATAAAATATATAAACTAAGCACGTAGTATACAAGAAATGACCAAAATTGTTGTCGAAGATTGGCGCGACACGCCCACTGTAGTCTGTTAAATCGATAAAATCTCAGTATTATCGTATTCAATCGTGTTCAATGCGCAAAGCGCCTGGTAAATTGTTGTAGCTAAAATCCGTACAATTATGCTAAAAATTGAATGCGTATTGTATCCTATGCCATACAAAAATATTTTATACAAAACAGTTGTTTTTAAAAAAAAATATTTTTGATTTAAATTATTTTTTTTTTCCGGAAAATTCTTAACTTTTAGCAAGAAATCTGTTTAGTATGCGATAACGATAGTTTCGCGCAAGGGAGTCGATATATTTCGACAATTTTTTTCGATATTTAATATTAAACTGTAAATATATAAATAATTTGTAAATATACACAGCAAATTTGCAAATATTAGTAAAAGAAAACAAATCGAGACTGCAAGGAATTAATATGCTTAGTCCAGCTGTGCAAGTGAATTGCACAATAACCGACAGATAATTCAAGAGAGACGAGTACAACACAGCCGTTAACGGCAACGGTAGCAGGAAACCTCCTGCACAATCGGAAACTCATTTGCCAGCAGTTTGAAACGAACTTCCTGTCTAACAACGGCGCCGTTATTCAGACAACACTGACACATCAGTGCCGCATAGCCTGCGACCGTTAAAAGCACCTATTTCAATGCAAGAGAGATAATCAATATTGAGCCAGACACATTAAACGTGTATTTATCCAAAGTTAACTTATCTTAGTGCGTCAACCGTCCCTTTTGAGAGAAAGTAACAGACCAATTTTAGAAAAGCATCTGTCCCATCTGCAGTAGCCGGATGCTCACATTAGCTTTTCTTTTGTTCCACATCTATATTATTCAAATGTGAGGGATCAGTTTATAGGATCCATATAAGTTTTGCAGAAATCCACGCAAAATAAAAAAAGCGCCGTGTTTAAAATAATTCACGAAAATCAAAGCTTAATTTTGAAGTTAGATTTCTAGAAAACTTCTCTTTAAATACGTCGCCCTGCCAAAGCTAAAGCTTAAATGACAGAAATGCAAATCCATGAATATGGGTGGAATCATTATATACTCTGATACCGAATGCATAAGAGTATAACGGTTTTGTGCAATGCCCGAGATGATGTCCGTTCGTCTGTCGTTGTTCGTGCGAGCGCAATTTTCCTCGTCACCCTTACAGTTAGACACTTGGAACTCGCATGTGACCGCGTCAGACATTGTTGTCATTGTGGTGCTGCGTCCACTGGGTGTCTGGGAAATCGATAGGACCACATATCTCTGTTAACTTTAAAGCTAAAGTCATCAAATTTGGTTAATTTCTTGTTGGCGACGTTCGTCAGAGATCAGTACCAATTATGAACACCATCACTGTCCCCAGCCCCTCAAAGGTGATGGATTAATACCTCCATAATTCCATAAATCGGCATAACACAGTGGGTATCAGAGTCGTCTACAACTGCAACGTTCTCCATGAAGCATGTTCAATTTTACAATGTGGATTTTCTTCAAAGATCGGCATATAAATTAAAACAAAACTATGAGACTAGCTTGGGATATCGTTTCGGGTTTTGAACATAACATTTCTGTTACTTCATATTTATAATATTTAAGACATTCGTTCTTCTATT
Organism: Drosophila anomalipes; assembly: GCA_035041615.1. NCBI lineage: Eukaryota > Metazoa > Arthropoda > Insecta > Diptera > Drosophilidae > Drosophila > Drosophila anomalipes. The sequence continues at coordinate 10,657,534 of JAWNKZ010000254.1, forward strand.
TGTAGCAAAGATTTGCATGCACAAGGATGTGATGGCCATCGGGTAGATGCACCAAGCATCTAACTAATCAGCACAAAGTTAAGTGGCTTGATTATTGGCCAGGAAGCAGCAACATCAATTATACCGTGATTTGATAGAGGACAGGCTCTTAACGCAAAATCTACGACGACTCATCTGTAGATTTGCGGCACCGTCATGGAGCCGCCTGGCGGACTGCCACCAGATCGAGATCAGCAGTTAGTTTTGCGCAATCTGCTTAATGCAACACCTTCAACGTCGGCCACACTGCAGCAGGCACACTCACAATCGCTGCCACCTGAACAATTGGTACAAATACCGCAATTGGTCAAGCCAACAACTTTGAGCCTACACCCGCTGATTGCGCCGCAGGCGACAGCTCAGCTTTTTCCTTCTACACAAATAAACAACAATGTGGGTACTGTTGCAACATTAACTAGCTATGCCGGTGGTCATAGTGGAAGCAGTCCTGCTCTTGCCTCCGCAGCAACTACAATAAATGCCGCCACGCAGGCGGCAACTGCCTTCAGTGGCAGCTCAATGGGACACCATCATCCGCAGCACCACCACCATTTGCACCAGCATCAGGCAGCGAGTGTAGGATCAAATGCTTCCCAACAGCATCACCACCAAGGCTCTGCATCCAGTGCGCCCATATCTGCTGGTGCCCCCATCCACCAGCCAGCACAGCAAACCATTGACAAGCTCTCCCGTCCAATGGCATTTGATAAGGTGAGTAAGACTCTCCAGTAAAGCGAAGTGAACTTGAAATTGAGATATAAGTTCTTGTTCGATGACCTTAAGGACTTTTTTTTAATAATATCTTTGTAATCATTGCAAGGACATGAGTGTTGCAGCATGTGTTGTGGGGCATGCCTCGATTGCCATTTGTGGGAGTGGAAATGGTCACGGCAGACATTTTTTTTCACAATCTTAGGAAGGGACAATCTTAGAAGGAAGATTTGTTGTGCCATTCAAAAACCCAGTGTTTCAATTCTTAATTCCACGGTCTATTTATTAATATATTTTTGTTAAGTTTATAACAAAAATTTCTAAGTTGCAGGGTGTTTTATTTGTACCCATTTATTTCTTCTATATTTTACGATTATAAATATTGAGATATTTATGATAGTTAATAAATATATATAATTGCGATTTAATCTTGTAAACCAACGTTTACAATTTTCCAACTGAGCCATATCCTTATAGCAATCGATTATAAACTTTTGGAGTAAATTTTCTGATTTTTAGCAACATTTTGTCTCTAAATATCCAAAACATAGATTTTTTAAAACTCAAAACTCAGAAAAAAAATTATTTATTGCAGATTATTATTAATTAAGTGCAAGTGTATAAAATATTAATAATTATTTCGTAAATTTGCAAATTACTTTCAGTAACCAGAATAATTTTCTGGATGTTATTGTAGGTTTTGTGAATGTAGGTTTCAGATTGTAAACACATCGGACATAGCCGACTGCGAAATGCTCTTATATCAATAAATAAATAAATAAAGCTAAATGGGCCTTTTTTATTCAAGTAATTTTCTTGAAGTCAGAATGTGGCTTCGATCTGGTTGGAGGACGATACAAATGAAACCAGTGTGTAATATTGATTTATTTGAAAGGGAAACTTGCGGTTTCACCAATTAGACTATAAGTAACGTAAAATATATATAAGGAGAATTATAATTAAATAAAAATAAAATAATGCCACTCGGCTGGCCAGTGCCGGTGACCAAAAATACTTATGCGCCTCGCGCAGACGCTGGAATTACCCAGCGGGTATTTCGCATCAAAATGTCACCGAGTGCTGGATTCGACGCCCGCCCCTCTCGGCATGGATTCCCGTGGAATACCCGGTGTCAGCATATTCTAACAGTAGTGTCTGCTAGTAACTAAGCAATCAATATAAACTACAATAAAATTGATTGATTGCTAAGTGCTAATATGTATTTTGCAGTACCCACAAATCATTTAAATTATCAATGTGCCTTATCAATCTGACACTAGAACTAAGACTTCGAAAGATATTTTTTTATTATTAAAATCTTTCTAAAATTTAGAGATGTAAAGAATTACACAATTTTCGGCAGTGATTGTTGTCAGGAAATGAAAATGTATGGAAGGCATCAGAGTATAAAAATGTTGCGACAATTTGCCTTTTCCGTATAGAATGAAAACGATATATGTATATATAAACGATACAAACGATATCCAAGTTAAATTTGTGTTGCAAACAAATTGATTGATTTCCCTGTAATATGACTTTCTTTTTTATTTAACAAAAAAGTCAATAAACAACCAAATTTTAGGTTAGGAATGTATGGTGGTAACGGGGGTTTCCGGAAAAGTGTATATGCCGAAAAGTTTTTCTATTTTTTAGGAAACAATTTCTTAAATCTAGAAAGGCTTGTTAAATCAACAAACAAAAAAAATAAGGCTGTTTTTCTTTTCAATTTTTTTTAGAAATATCTTGTATTATTTATACATTAAGAAACCCATTTCTAATAGCAAGAAATGCAAAAACTAATTTTTACAAAAATCCTTTCTAATATGCAGAAACAAATAATGATATTTAGCTATAGTTTTATTTAGAGGTCGAGTAGTTCAGTGGAAAATCACTCAACTCGTAAGTTCTTAAATTTAGTATATGATTTTTATAAGCTTTGTAAATTGTTTTGTGTATATGTGAAGTCTAAAAATACTAATGTTTGTTTATGGGTCACCCTGAAGGATATATGTAATACCTCGCTATGTCGATGTATTCTCTCTCGAATGCTTGAGTATACAAATTTGAATGCCCGTAGTATACGATTTATAAAAATTATATTACGATATTTGTTTTTGTTTCAGATGGAAGTCCTAGTGCGGGAGATGCAGGACCAAGAGCATGGAGTACCAGTGCGTCAGCAAAAGATGTTCCTTACCTCCATCCCTTATGCTTTCATGGGTAATTGAAAGGAATACAAATAACAGAGAAGATTACTGCAAACTGAAACTGAAATTTATATCATTTAACAGGGTACGATCTAATTGAGTGGCTTATGGATCGTCTTCAAATAGAGGAATCGGAAGCACTGAATATTGCAAATCAGCTATGCCTCCATGGATACTTTTTCCCCGTCAACGACTCAAAGACCTTGACTGTAAAAGACGATTCATCTCTTTATCGCTTCCAGACACCCTACTACTGGCCCTGGCAGCACAAGGCTCCGGACAATGTGGAGTACGCAATATATTTAGCAAAGCGGTCACTTCGCAATAAGCAGCGTCATGCTTTGGAGGACTACGAGGCTGAGGCTTTGGCCTCTCTGCATAAGAACCTAAAAGGGAAGTGGGACTTCATTTCAATGCAGGCCGAGGAGCAGGTGCGTCTTGCAAAGGAGCGCAAAAAGGGTGAGAAGATCGTTGGCGACTCGCAAGAGCGAGCTTATTGGCGAGTCCACCGACCACCACCCGGTCAATTTACACCCCTCGAGCCGTGCCCGATCCCTTCACGGGATCGCCAGGGCCAAAAGCCAAATAAAAAGAAGACTGTCGATGATATTCAACGCGAGGTGGAATTTCTGAGCAAATCCTTAAATCGAACACGCATGAAGATGTCACAAGCTTGTGAATCTCTAGTCTGCTACTCGGAGACATTCAACGAGTATGACTTCTTTCTGCAGCCAGCACTGCCCTCCAACCCATGGGTTACTGAGGATATTGCCTTTTGGCAGCTTAACAGCACTTTTGTGGATATACCAACGGAAAAGCGTGTAAAACGCTGGGCCATTTCGATAGAGGAGCTCGTCTCGGATCCCACAGGCCTGCAGGAATTTACAAACTTTCTAGAGAAAGAGTATTCTCACGAAAACATTCGCTTTTGGATTGCAGTTAATCGTCTCCGACGATCAGCTCATTCGCAAGTGTCGCGCAAAGTTCACGAGATATTTGAGTGAGAATAACTGAATTTACGGTAACATTAAACATATTTTCACTGTATTTTTGCTTTCAGAGAGTTCCTTAAGCCTGGTGCGCCGTGCGAGATTAACATCGATGGGAAGACCATGGAAAGCGTTCTGCGTGGTCTTAAAAATCCCACGCGCTTCACATTTGACTCCGCCTCAGAGCACATTTACATGCTGTTACTGAAAAAAGATTGCTATCCGCGCTTTGTACGTTCCGATTTCTACAAACGTCTTGTGGACAGTGGTATCCAGCCTTCGCACAAGAAACGCTTCTTTAATTTTGGTGGTGTGAGTGGTGCGAAGAAGAAGATGACTGCTGCTCTGTCTAGTCAGCCAAATTTAGGCGAAGCGGCCAGAGGCACTAGTAGCACCGGCACAGCTAGCGGCACAGGATCCATTATCCAAGCACCACCACCTAATAGTATAGCGCGACGGCGCGGAAGTGATCGCAGTCTCACTGGGTCAGCTCATGAGCTTGCTGTTGGTGGTGTCACTAAGGATAGCTCCAAAGTCCCGCACTCTCACTCTCAAAATAATCTCAGCGAGATTTCCTACAGGTAAGCGAATGCCATTGATTTTTCCACAATTTATGTGTCACTGTCGGAATTGCCAAAATGATGTAGCCTCCACCTTTAAGTTGGTTCTTTCCTAATTTGTGTTTCACGCTCTAAAGCTGTGGGAGATTATCAGTTCAAGTTAGAACTCAGTTACAAAGCGGTACGTGTAGTTGTCACATCTTACGATTATGCGGATTATTTAAGACCTGAAGAACAACAAATGCCACACAAAACAAACAAAGCGGAATAAAAGTTAATGCGTTGGGAGCGATGACGAATATGGGCCATAAATTAAAGAAAGATAAATTGACTGGAGACTTGAACATATTGTCGGGTCGAGTTTTAAGGCGTTTGAGCCATGCCATGGGAAGCCGATATTTTACACAATTTTGATTTTGAAAGTGGTAAACCATTCAGATTTTTTATTTTAGAAACGGTTATGATTTAAATATTTATAATATAATAATTAAAATTCAAATTAAAATAAGTAATAGTTTTGTAGTCAGGCGTAACCGAGTACAGAATACTCTGATACCATAATTAAAATCATTAAATTTGGTGACTTTAAAATTGCGGGAGATATGGGCTTTCACAATTTATGGAGGTGGTGTGGGCGTGGCCAAGAAATTACCAATCTTACGAGGAGGCCCCTTGCAGGCTAACTTCAAAGTTTGGTACATTTCACTATTATATTGGGGAAAATATCGACTGGTATAACACGCCCGACTGCAATGATCTAACTTGTTTCATTATCTTGTAGTATCAAAGGTCTTTTACAATTTTATGGTTGGAAATTAAGTTTTTATGGTTTTTAGTTTGTGTTTGTCTTTTAACGAACGAAATCCAAATTTTGTCGAAGTATTTCGATAAATAAAATATTTCATTATTTTGTCAAGCAATAAAAATGCGCTGCATATGCCTCTATTATTATTGTAACAATTGTCTTTTCTACACAGTGAATCTTCGAATATCAAGTTTTCCCAATTAGGGACTACCATAGAGGGCTTGTCAGCTGCCAGAGGCAGTGCCATCTGTCCATGGGATGAGCCGGGTTCAGATGCACTGCCTGCAGCACAGGTAAAGCTGTCTATTTGTCCTTGGGATCATGATATCGAAACAGCGGACACAGTACAAGCCACATCATCAGTCACTAATGCTGATTATACTCCAGCTCTGCCTTTACCCTTGCCAACCGGCACTGTCGACGCCAGGGTAGAGCCGCAGCCCCCAACAAGGTAAATAAAACCAATTGAAAATGCTCGCATTTACGTGAAGAAATTAAATCATGACATTTTCCCATCGATCTTTTGTTTATAGGGAATAAGATGCAGAGTATCAGTTCACGCAGGCCAGCTTTGGGCAAAAAGAGTTTCGTGCATATTTATTTGTCATTTTCGGATAAATTGAGCAAGGGTGCATTTTTTATTTCTTATCGATATTGTCGATGCTAATGTCCTTCGAAAATTGGGCATATATATCGACGGGCCGCGTTGATCACTACCTCATCCAACCACTCAGCCGATAAGAATTGGAAATGACCATATCATTCAAAGTTTTCGGTTAGCATCCCCAGATACAGGTAACTGCTCTAAAAGATCGAAAAAAAAAAAATAAATAATGAAATAAAAAACGAAAATTCCCGCAATCAAATTCATCAAAATTGGTATACAAAAAAAGGGCAAATCGGGTTCTTGAGATGTCCTTCAAGATAGCTGAATAGATGTATATGGAGTTGCCAATTTTTCAAGTATTCTGAACTCATCTACAACCTATTTAAACCCACTGTCACCAAATCTAAAAGGCAGATCAATGGCAAAATTACTTAATTAGTTACCAGCTGTCATTACACAAAAAATGAGAAAAATGCGAGCAGTTATTTTGAATCAATTCGATTTGTACAACCAATGTTAGTTACATATGTAGCAGATGGTAATCGACAGTAAGCAGCAGTAAATTGATAAAAAGAACGTCATGATTGATGTTCTTCATGGGAATGCGGATTAACAAACAATCTAATGTACTGATTTTTATAGCACTTGTTCACAAGTCTGTGATGTGTCTGAACGCATGCAACGCAATCTAGGCTTGCGGCATCAAAATACTGTAGACAGCGGAGTGGCGGGTATGAAGAGTTTAATGCCCAACCAAACCGAACAACGGCGCGCCTCCGTTTCATTTACACCCAGGTATCCCATCGCATAGTTTAATAAATATATGTTGTGATTAAAATATTAAATCTTATCTATCTATCTATCTATCTATACATACGTAAACAAGAAAGTACGGCTATCTTAGGCACACCGAAGATTACATACACTTGTTAACCTGCTGACATCTGTCATTTATTTTGAATTCGATGTTGGAAACATATTTTTTGTCCTTTAACAATTTTATTAATTCAATAGTATTTTATTCGAGCTCGACTATTGATTTATTGATTGTACAAGATGGCGATTCTTGCTATCACTCCCGAACCTTAGGCTTAAAACGAGCAACAACAAAAAAACAACCATCAGACTCGGAAAGTCTCTGAAAGTGATGAATGAAAACATCTGTATGAATTTCAATGAATAAATTTTAAATGAATTGAACATCTTTTTGTAAATTGAACTCTGCGGCAAGGCAAACCAATTTAGCCACTCGGATCTTGTCATCCGCATCTGGGCAAGTGAATTGGACACGGTGACACTATTGTCACGCGTTGTGTTTTTTAACTATAAACATATCATCTATTTGGAGATGAGGGTTAATAAATCCATAAGATCCTCCGGAATTTGAGGGATTAGCCTTAAATTAAGGCAAGCTTCAAATTATGCTAGGAGGGTGGAGAGCTCCTTGTATTCGAACGAAAGCGTTGTGAAGCTTTTTCCACCTTCTGGTGATTATGTTTGGAGACGATTCCAGGAATTCTCGCGATAATATACTTGATGGTCCAACAATTGTTTTGCCATTGTCAGAGAACCTTTACCTAAGACGTCCTCGCAGAACTACAAGCCGAGAAAGGGCAACTAGGAGTCTTTCAGCTGTTAGGTCGGATGTGACTTCCAAATAGATTGCCTTCGTGTTCAAGTACATGAAGACGGAAATATATCCTTTCGAGATGAGGCAGGCGTGACCAATTTATTTTTTCACATGATCATGATCCGGCAAAATCGACTCTGGTATTAGTAAAGTGACGGGTCTCTCCATAGGCAACTCACCCATGAGTTTGGATCAGACAAGCCTTGCATGAGCTAATGGTAAACATAACCAAAATCTTTATCTTGGGGATCGAAAACTTGGATCGTATGAGGCTAGTTAGTTACTTAGTTGCCTCTATGCAAAGACCTCTTCCGACAGTGGAAGGCGGAAAATAAATTATATTTCTCGCAGTGCTTTATAAAACTTACAGAAGCGTTCCTGACACGTTCTGTGGGGAGCAACGTTGCTCCTTATCCTTAGACGGGATCCCTCTGCTTGCAAGAACAGCAGAATTGTCTTCGGATTTGACATGAGCCATTGACCATTTTTTGTTTATCAATTATCTCCGTAATCTTGGAATTGGTCATACTTCTGTGCAGGCAGTTGTGGAAGGAGTCCGACCGAGAGTTCAGCGAGTAACACATCCCCACACTGCAAATGATCCTTGACACTTCACTGCGTCCCTTAAATTTGTGGTTAATTTTCGAGAGCCGGCGCTGTCCAGCTCCGCTCGAAGTTCCTAAATGGAATTTGTTCGATTATATTTTTGTTATGTAAGGAATCGAGCATTTTTTCTTTATTAAATTGAATATGCGTCTGCACTTCGTCAAGGGTCAAAGGTTTTCATTCCCTGTTAAAGGGAACATCGGTCGCCTTTTAAATTTATAGTAGAATTCAGATGTGAGCAGGTCTGTAAGGGTATACGTTGTCTTCGTCGTGTTGATTATATATGAGATACTAAACACCTGTAATGTTTGCCTGTTTGCCAGTCAAGTGTAATTTTCTTATAAACATTCTTACGTTATTCTTTTCTAACAGCACCTGGGAATATCAAACTGGTCGCAATAATTGCCCATCGATTACAAATACACCCGTTGTTATCAGCTACCCACTATTGGACACGCAACCTGTCTGTGCTGCTAGTGACAGCAGCAGGGCCGTCATAACTAAAAGTTTGCCCGCTGTCAGTGATACGGAAGCCGAGCTTGAAGATGAGCCCATCAAATTGTCAGCATCTCAACAAAGTAGTGGGGTATCTGGATCTGAAATGCTTTTGTTGGTCTCGCCAGAGCTAACGGAAATAAAGCCGCCCATCACCAACGTCACGTCGCCATCAAAAGAGGGTGCACTTGTTGAACAAGGAGATGTCGTTGGCCAACAATTGGCTACAAGTACGCCGATGGTTCCATTGCCCACTGAAAGTCCCACTGCCAACCTCTGCACGGAGCGGCAATTAGAGTCTGACTTGCTTGTTGTCAAAGAAGTATTAATCGAGTTGATCGAGCCACACGCCTACAACAACTATAACATGCAACTCGAGCTGGTCGTCAATGCGTCAGCCACCGAAACGCAGAAGGCAGTTGATCCCACAAAAAATGAACAGCTTCAAGGCGAGTCGCAGGTCAAGACACTGACAGGGACTCAAATCAATACCGAAAATGAATTGGAAAGTCATGGGCCGGAAAGTGTTGAGGCCGAGCTATCGCCCACCACTGATGAATACCAGGAAGAGATGCATTTTGGTGACGATAGTAAGGATGCTGTCTACGATTACGATATTACTGACACAGATAGACATCTAGAATATATACCGCCGGCGCCAACACCGGCACCCTCAATGGCTCCACTCGCCGTATTGGACATAGACACAGTGGACGATGAACTTTTTGATGAATCGACAGTCGTCATAACACCAACGCCAGCGCTTAGTATTGATGAACAGCATCGCCGGCGCAAGAAACGGAACTCTGACGTAAAAAAAAACAGTTCGCTTGATGATCAAGATAAAGGAAATGAGGAGGCCAGTGGCTCGGCGCAAGCAGCTACTGATGAGCACAATGCCGTATGTCCATGGGAAGACCAGTGAGTTAATTATATATATATATATATTTTACATGAAATCGCTTCACTAACTGCTTAAATTCTATTCTAATTCTATGTGTCCATAGGAACGTCAGCACCAGCGATGACACTTTTGTGAAAACATACGCTACGTTGGGGTACTTATGAATAAAGCCAAATATTTTTAAATTATTGGCCAGCAAGCTTCTAAGAAAAAAGCAGAACAAGAAATAAGCTCCATTTTACTTAAGTAACTTAGTGTATTTGGTATTACAATACATTAAGCATGTATACAAATTATTAAATAATTCGGTATATTCGCATAAATTCAAACGTGGTTATGATAATTTCTGTGTAAATGTATGGATATGATAAACTTATAATCGCTTCTCATATTCAACTTATATATACAACCAGTTGCAAAGTTTGTTTAGCCGCAAAAACATAATACTTATTATTACTGAGAAAAAACGCTTGTAAATCGAAGTATTTTATTTATTGCCTTGAAAAAAATTGAATTACGAATAATGTTTCTAAAATTATAAACAATAAAATTATTAATAGTTATAAAAAAAAAACAAAAAAACAATTTTAAAAATAACAGTAATCTTCAGATAATAAGCCCTTGGAGACATATACATATAACGGATACACTATTTAATGTTCTGATCTTCGACATGCAACGGCTTTCCCTATAATAAAAAAAAAAAACAAAATTCAACTTCGACCGATTATTATGTATTATGAAAATGTATGTTCGAGTACTCAGATGTCAAGAATATGTTAACGCGATATGCATATAATACAAATCTTTAACTTTGAAGTATGGGTATGTACTTTCGAGAGTTGCTTAACAAATTAGTATCAGAGCCATTATTTGCAAGATACGACAAAAAATTGGGGATCGTAATCATTATATTTTATATTATAAAATTAAACATCCAATGTTTATTTGTTAAATTTGGTCTATTTGTTTACAGAATAATGAATATTTTTGGGTTTAAGTTGGGTTTTATTTCTTCAATCAGAAAATAATCGTTATGCCTGAGTTGAAAAAATCGAGATGTAATCATTACCACTGTGGAACATGCACGAAAATCAAAAAATCAAAAATCAATGTGGATACGCAAAGACTATCCAAATAGACACCTACTGGTATAATTATTTTATTTGTGCGGCTAATGTAAGTGGATAATTAAATAAAGTTTTGAAAAAAATGTTAAAAATAATCATTATTTATGATCCCTGCATGACATTAAGATACGGCAACAGGACAAGGGCAAAACAATATCATTTGGGATCGTCGCCCTGACAAAGAAAAGGGTAAACTAGTGTTACAAAGAGAAAATGTACATATGAGAGCTTAATCCGTTTCATGTAATTCAATCCCATCTAAGCCCCATTGGCAGTAACCTCAGCGTCTTTTGAAACCAGAATTTCGAGTGTCGCGGATCTGCTCCCAGCAGGCTCCCAGCTACCGCATAGAACCCGTATCTAAGTCTAAACTGTGTATTTAAAATATATATACATGGTTCTATAAACTAATACACAATCAAATTAACTCAACTGTGGTTTCCGTAAGAGAACGAGTTCGGTTGACTCTTTGCAACTGCCGCTGACATTTGCATTATAAAAAACATCACAGACCTAAAATTGCCTAGCAGCCATTTATATATATATATATATATATATATATATATATATATATGATATGTAAATGCGCCTCGGCGAAGTCCAACAGCATCTGCACAGACATACATGTCACCCTTTCTGCAGACCATCAAAATATATTTGTGTAAAGCATTTTTTTCATAATATTTGTGAATATCACAAAGAATTTGTTGCAAAGCAATACAGCTATACGTGAAACAGGAAGCCTATAATTACAAGTTTTTTAAATATAATATTTCAAAATGTAGTCAAAAATTGTAAATATAAGCATACCCAAAAGGGTATGTAATATTTTGCGGGCTTAGGATAACTTTTTGTCTTATTTTTTTTATGTAAAACTTTTTCTTTTTTAAATTTTTGCATTAATTTCTTAAATTACCGTAAATTATATAAATTTGAAATTTGAATGTATTTGTACTTGTACTTGACCCATGCAAACGGGAATTTCCTGCGAACTTCCCACAGATTCCAATGCAAACCTGTCTGCGTTGACATTATCTAAAAACTCACGACGATCCACTGCCGATGATGAATATTGGAGGACGATTTTTGTAATCTACCTTCCAAGGTTTGCTACCTCTTAAGCTTTGAGAGATATAGGCTTTTATCGCTTCTGGGGGTGGAAGTAGACGTGGTCCAAACTTGTTTCTACGAATTTTTGATGGGTGCCACTATCAATATACCTTTAAAATTCGGTGATTAACTTTCAAATATGGAAAATGGAAGATATGCGCCTATCAGATTTCTAGGGTCGAAATTCCTGGGGGCGTCGGGTGTGGGCGTCTTCTATATGCCGATCTTTGAAGGAGGTTTGGTGACTCTATCCTTAAAATTGTGAGAGATATGCGGTCTGATCGATTTACACTTTCCGAAATATCGCATTTGGCAATTATGGGGACAGATGTGGGCGTGGCTAAAAAAATTAAAAACCAGTAATACATCTACCAAATTTGACGACTTTAACTTTAAAGTAACCATTTAAAATATTTATTTAAAGGATATTGCCAACAAGCTGCCAACAAAACCTTAAAATTGTGGAAGATATGTGGGTTTATCGACTTGCGATTATCGATCTTATCGATTTCCAGCAAGTTTTGTCACTTTGTCTGACGCGGGCACAGACCAGTATATGTTCCAAGTATCAAGTTGATACCTTCGGTATCAGTGTATAAACATAACAATTTATATTACTATGTTGCTCGTATCGAAACCAACAATATACTTAAATACTAAGCCATACACACCCATTTAGCCATTATACAAAAACCAATGATTTTTTTTATATTTCAAGTTTTAAGTGACACAATTGGCCCATTACTCCAGTCAAAAAATGGTAACGAATACGCAGTCTTCATTATTTGTGATCTTTCACAATATCTTGTTGCCATACCTATAATTAACAAAAATAATAAACCTATATACGATTATTTTATTCGAATCATCACGGATATGGTCACTGAATACAAAAACTTATGCAAATCGCTTACAAATAAAAAAAAAAACAAATTGTGAAACATTTCAGAGCATAAAAACCACCACTTATTCCTCCTTAAAATCTGTTTTTTAATCGATTAGTTTTTCTTCTTGAATTTGAATTTGATACACAACTAACTGTTGAAAGATGCAAGATGTTAATTTTCACTGTGAAAACTACGTTTCGCATCTTCGTAAAATTCCCATGCATTCCGCAAGACATCGTTCTGTATGATTTGCCGTGTAACAATACAATACAGATGACATTCTCTTTCCTTTTTTTCACTTTTGTCTTTAGGGAATTTCTGATTTAATTATGTATATATTTATTTATATATTATATTAATATATAAGATAAAATCATAGAGAGTATCTACTGAAGAGACAAAGTGGATAATTATCGTATTGCTCTGTAAGCTCCGCAATCCAGATCCCGTTTGTTTGGATTTGCTTGCATTTTCGTAGTGAATGTCAAATATGAACCAAAATTATCGGGGAAAAAAATACTTACTTTTGGTTGCCCAGTATTTGACTTAATTTTATGCCAACATTTTCTCCTTTAAGCATTTTTCCATTACTGCATAAGTTAATTTGTTTCTCTTATCTTGTGAGCGGTCAGATCTAAAAGGGAAAAATATTTCGCTTTGATATTTTTTACATACTTACCTAAACATCAAAAAGTTTGATTACATTTTCTTTTTTTTTAATTCTTTCCAATACATATATATTTTAAACCATTTTTGGAATTTAGTTTCATTTGATAATTGGACATGTTTAATGCCACGAAGATTAGATAAAATTTCACACAAACTAGATTTTATTCTTACGAAGTAAAGTATGAGAAGCTTGAAAACGGCTTGTCCGCCAGATCACTGTAACATTGTTCATACTGGCTGCTTTCATATATGTGAATGCCATCCTTGGTAATGATGTCTAACGGAGAAATCTACAAAATGAGAATAAAAATGAAAATGGTACCCAAAATGTTTATTCGTCTGCGTACACTCATCAGCCGCTTGGTTTCCAATTTGTATCCTTTGAAAATCGCAATGCGCTGCAAGCCCATTACGCTTCGTATGCGTTGACGTGGGTCCACAACGAGAAGTCGACGCAGTACGTCCTGCTCCTCGCTTGGCAGGCCTTGGACAGCCTTTGGCAAAAAGTCGTTACTATCATTATCTAATAAGTAGCCGTTAATCTGAGCAATAGACGGTGCATTCGACATGCAGTCCTTTTGGCTGCTACCATCGCGAGAACGCAGATAGCTTCTGATATTGGGGTCCTGTGAAAAGAATTATTCATGTTTATAAATATATGTAAATGTTGTCACAGACGAATCAATTTCTTAAATTAAATCGACATTTGATTTAAATATATAAAAAGACTATTTCATTGTATTAAGCAACACAAATCTGAGCAATCCGACGTTAAATAAAGTAAAATATCTAAAAATGAAAACTTCCACTGATCGCAAGTGTGGTGTTTTTAAAATATCTATCAGACATCAGTGTTACACACACCCAATCCCCGCGGGATCACCGTTAGGTATTACTTCGCGGGAGTGGGTTGCCTAATAGGGAACTCTCCGTCACTCGCCGCTCAGTTTTTTTCTCAGAGCCTCATGCCCATGAAACAGCGTATGGTGGCAAGACTCGTTGGATAAATCACCTGAATAGTCTCCTGGCTCAGGATCTCCTTTTGATGCTGTGCTTGAGGTCTCGCTTGGTTCTTCTAAGGTCCCCCAGCCTACTGGCAAAGTAAAGGCTGCCCCGGGCAGGTTAAGAGCGCCTTCTCGCCAGTAAACACGGTTTCCTTAACTGGTTTATCCAGCAGCGTGTTCTACGAGTGCCTGGCTTTCTCTTAGGTATAGATAGGTCTTAGGTCTCAGGTCTTACGTAGATGGGTAGGTGGATAGGTGTGGACTCGGCGTTACGTATAGAGTCGGTGAAATTATACACATATAGACATTTTCCTCTCCAATTTGGCACCGGTTGTTTAGGGTCGCGGCCGTATTTGCGTTCTTCCATTGATCTGAAAGTGGATCGCTTGGTGATCGCTGAATGTGAAGTTCTCGCAGACTCTCCCATTGTCGTTCTACATAATGGGTTCCTTAATAGAGTAATATCTACAATAGACCCTATGGCAACCCGTAGTTGGCAAGGTTTCTGTGGATTGCCACAAACTTTTCCTACAGATTGGTTCCTCTGGCATTTGTCTCTTTGCTTCCACATTTTACTGCCCTGACGATGAAATCCCCAGCCATGACTAGAGGAGATCTGCCGCGAGCATCCTCCGATATTTCCTCCAGCATCTGTTGGAACCGCCTCTCATCTCAGCTCGGTAGGGCGTAACAGCTGTAAAAAGTTATGTGGGGGTCTCTCTTAGTGGGACCAAATGGCCAGTTTTCCACACTTGCTTGCCGACTGTCTCAGCAAGACCTAAGCTGCTTCACAATAGTTGAGATTTAACTGGATGCACATCCAAATTCTTCTCCTTGCAGACCATACACTGCGCATCCATGTGGAAGCCCTTAGCCATGTAGTCTTCCGTATCATTGGCACAGATTCGACCGTCAAGTTCACTCTTGCACCTAGTGATGCTTATGCGCTAACGGAGTCTTGAACTGACCCATCCCACTTTAGGACGACAACAGACAAGGCTTTCCTTGCGCTATCTGATGGTACCCTAGTCGCTTGGGTTGCCCATGCGCCTAACGCAGGTTGACATTCTGCAGTGATACCTACTCCTAGCCAAATTGCTTTCTCAGCGCGTCGCGCATATCTTCCTTTGGCGTAACCTCATCCAGATCTCTGGATTCGATCGTCACGCGGTTCACCCAAAGTTTCAACCACAAGGCACTTGAAAGCTTGTCTAGCTGCAGCAATAACTCATCCTTCTGAGCCCTCCTGATTCTAACCGCTTTCCCAAGCTCGCTCGGATGATAAGTTGCCTTTACCTCCGTCTCCACGTAACTGGCCTAGAACTTTGCCGCGATTACTAGGGCGTATGGGCGCATCTCCTCAATGCGAACTACTGATTTTTTGGGCTTTCTGGCCTTCTTCTTGTGGGTGACTTCCTTCTTGGGGTCCCTTGTACTGATCCGTCTAATTGGAGCTCCTCTATAACCTGGTTTCCTATGGAGGCGACCGAACATTTCTGGTCGTTGTACTTATGTGCTTATGGATCGGATGTTCAGGGTCGGAACGCTTTAATCAGGAATGTTACATCTAAGCCTGTACTGACTTACTGAACTTAATGACGAGGTACCAGAAAACGAGCTTGGAGATTTGCTAAGTTTTAACGGAACGGTGACGGTAGAAGCATTACCCATCACCCAACAGTCATTTCGGCAAGATATCATTCCGCTAACTGAGATGCTAGAATACTGCTACCGTCCGCCCAGGTTTCGTCAAATTCACAAACAAAGACTTGCTCGTTGACATGTTAATGTCCACGATCTAGAGGTACTTATGCGAGTAGTGTCTTGCCCGCATTTACAAAACAAAAACGGAAAGAGGTTCGCAGGGAATTGGAAGACAGATAAATATAAATAAAATTTGCTTAATACGTACACAAACAGAAAATCTCGTAAGCCGCAATTGTTCAGAATGCTAAGCTTGAGTTGAGTTTTGAATGTTTAAATTAGTCTGTTTACTGCCGCCCTTGCACTAATTGTTATTGTTCATTAATTGAGAAATACTTTCTAAGCATTCCAGCTGAACAAGTTTGTGAGGCTCGAGCTCTACTTAAATTCATTATGTTGAGAGCTTAGTTTGGTTCGACATGTATGCCTCACTATTAAATTTAGGATCCATGTCCATCCAACAATATCATTAGTATACATTTTGGGGATTTCGGGTTTAGAAGTGGTCTAACAAATTTGTTAACCTTAAATATTTTGCGAATTTGCACATATCGATCGACTTTCCAGCTCTCGATATCCGACTATAATTTTGGGGTAGATGTTCAATATATGATGTTCGATATGTGCAACGTATAGATAGATATATACCACATCTACTTATTTAACTACTATGATTTGAATTGTTCGACAGCTCCTGTGGTCGGATCGTCTGTAGTAAAAAGACGCTCTTTTTTTTTGTTTCTTTTTTAGTTTATATTTGAGCACTCCGCGGCTCCTCTATTTGTCTACGAGTCGAGTCATCGAGAAACCTTCCGTTCGCCTACTTTTGACTGCTCGTTTATGTTTTCAACGTCGCAGCACGTTGCAGTGGATGCGCTGTCGACGTCGACGTCGACGCTGTCAGAATTGCGGGCCCGCCGAATGTATAAAACCCACCTGACGCAAGAGCAGCCCGGCAAAACGGTTTCTGAAAGTGGCCGTTCAGAACACGCTAATGGCCAAGGTCAACAGTTTTTGCTTACGTATTTCAAAATTAATTAAAGAATAAAAAACCTAAAATCTCAACCAGACCCGCTACAGTAAATCATCTTTACATCACGAAACAATTGTAAAAAGTGCAAGGTGAGTTTTTTGTTGCAAATTCTGGTCAATTTTATGTACAACTAAAAACAATTTCCGAGGTTCAAAAACAAACAAAAAAACAGCGCTGTTGCGGATTGAATGACACTGGCATCTGCGTGTGCAGGAGAGCCACCATATTAAGGATATATCTATCTAATTGGATTTGAATATTCCTTGACATAATATTGATTGCATCAAAATTAGTTAAGCAGTGCGGAAGAAAATCGTATTTTCATATTAATTAAATTACCAAGCCGCAAGCATTTCCTGTGTACATGCATACAAATCAAATATCTGCAAATTTACATGTGAATACACAATGAGTGTTTTCGAATTACGATCGGTAAAAACATTGGACTCTGAAACAAATCTCATAGTCGTGCTCTCTATGACAGGATTTTAATGATTTGTTTAATTGGTTTAGGAGAAGTATTCTTAATGAACTTGAACTAAAACAAATTTTTTGAAAATGTTTTTAAGAATATTTAATCTTTGGCACTCCGAATATATCTGTTCTTTACCACGCACTTTACACTAACTACACAATAATTAACTGTATGGTCTTCTTACAGCATGAACTATTATATTTTTGTGACGGCAGCAGCTTGTATGGCCAGCATTTTGGCGCTCCCGCTGCCGGATGAGGAGGTAGCAATACAACCCTATGCTATAACAAATGAAAAACTGTTTGTCAAAACTATTCAAACCAATCCCATATATCTTGTACCTGAGCGCAAGGCTATAGTCAAAGCTGAGGTTGTTACCGAACGAACAGCTCTATATTCAGTAAACCGGAAGCCAAACAATGGTGATGCTAGTATCAAGCATAAGTTGAGCGCACCGGATGTGGAAACCGCTCCCGTCATACCTGCAACAAGGGCAGCTATCCAGACCGAAGTTGACAAGAAACTAGAGAATCAAGATACAAAAAACTCACTTGGTAAAGTTGAGTCCATTGGAGCCCCCAAGGGAATTCCCCTAGTAGACGCTCCTGTCGCTACTAGCAAAATGCAAACCCAGATTGTTATGAAGTCTAATTCGTATCCTCTCCAAGCCACCGCCGTCGAAAATAAATTGGCTGCAATAGGTTTCGAAGACCAGTTCGATCCAAGTTCTCCAGAGTCAGATGATATTGAAACAAAAGAAGTTTCAACAGAGCAGCTTGCACCACCCCAGGAACGCATTGAATTTGAGGAAAAAAATGACTTCACACTAAAAGAAGGAAAGTCCGGGAACAACATTCACCTGATCGCCCCAGAGCAAACGAAAATCATTGACAATTCAGAGGAAGCGCAGTTATCTGAAGACGGTACAACTTTCGATATTGCTGACGAAGTATCTCGCTTTCATTTTACCACTATAAATTCTGAATATGATTCTAAGAATAGCCCACGGGACCATTTTGGCGAGAGGCTCAAGATTCCAACCTCTGTTGGAATTGCACCTTTGCCTCAAATAGTCATCTAGTTTCCTTTTAAAAAATGGAGAATCTGCTAAGTCTAAAGAAGCCGACTAAAGCTATGAATCCAATGATATTCGTGCAAACTAGTAAATACTCTATTCCAATAACAAGATTACCCAGCTTACCAACAACGACACTATTCGTAGCAGCAGCAACACAATCACAGAACCCTGTTAACTCTTTCTCTCTAAGCTTCTTGCTCTCAAATAAAAAGTGGCTCTTGCGTCCGGCTGCTGTAGTTCAATAAGTATCGCTATCATTAATCGATCGTATTTACTTCTTTTCCTTGTTGTTGAAGAGCAAGCTGTCGTTTCAAGCTTTATATACACATAAACAAATAAACATAATGTCGTTCGAAATAAACTTTGCGTTATTATTTGCACATAAAGCTACCAGAAAAGCTGGTTATATATATCATTTTCTACGACTGACAAGTACACCTACTATAACAACATTAGAATTAGATATATGTATGTTCGTGTTATAAGAGATATGTGGCTTGATCGATTTGCGGTTACCGATTTGAACAATTTCCTAGCCTCCTAGTGGGCGTAGCACCCCAATTTTTATACTTCGTCTGACGCGGGCACCTTGGATACGTTCTGTATCAGCATACAAAAAACCTTTAAGCTTTTATAACTACCGAATATCTGTATAAAATATTGATATTTGCGAAACGGGGAGAGTCATCGATATATAAAGATAATAATCAATATGAGAATACCTTTTGGGTTATATAATTGGTGTTTCTTATCCGATCTTGATGAAATGTTTATAGTTGATTAATATTATCTTAACGTATAGTTTATATTTATAAAATCCTTTGGGCTTCTATTTATATCGAAAATGGATATCAAACATTGGTATTCGCGAAACGGGGGGACTTATCGACTTTAACTTTTATAGTTTGGGATATCCACTTGTTCTTACAGACAGACGAACGGACGGACAGACGGACAAGGCTATATTGACTCGGCTGTGTAATGTGGACACAATAAAAGTGCAAAAGTGATTTCATTTTAAAAACCGGCTAAAAAGCCACTATTTAAAACACACAATCAAAAGGCAAGCCGAATGCCCTGTTCAACCTAATGCTAATATAATTTCCTGTATATTGAATCTAAATTGTCGGATATGATTTATGTAAGGGACTTGCCATTTTACCACTCACCTTTTTTGTTAACATCTGACAGACGATGACGCCCAAGGACCACCAATCCACTGCATGGCCGTAGGGTTCACCGCACAGAATTTCTGGCGCTGCAATGAAAATGGAGCGGAGAAATGGTTTTACCCACCCGGAAAACAAATTCATACCAATTTTGGTGCAATACAAATAAATACAATCAATCAATCGACAAAATTAAATTTAAATCTGTATACAATATGTGAATGACAGGTCTAAGAACATAAATACCACTAAAACTCATCCCTTAAGCAATTTGAATATAGGTGTTGATTTTGTTTGTTAATTTTATTTTGTCCACTTAATTTAAACATTGCAACAATAGTCAAATTGGAATTTACATGTTATTATTTAATTTACAGTTACAACGTCGACATACACTTAAATACATATATATATATGTTGAATGGATTACATTCTTAAATCCAATAACATATAGATCTGTCAAAACTACAAAACTACAAGAACAATCACAATAATTTTAAACGTAACGTTTTCTTTTCCTTCCTTTATCATCTTAACGATTCCTACTCTTGTTCTCTCTTCTCCACTTGATCTTATTCACGTACATAATTTACTAGTTTGTAATATATAGATTGTGTTTACTATAGACATATACTATATTTACAAATATATATATATATATATATACATATATGTATATATATATATATATATATATTAACTTAAATTTGTGTTCGTCATATTTCATAGGCATCATGTACAACTTTTTCTTTTCATGTTTAAAATATTATTGATGGGATTTTGATGGGACTGCTCCGCAAAAGAAAATCAACTTAATAAACCACTAGTAGGCATTTACTGATAACGCCATTACATATATATATGTATATTAAATTTATTCCCAAAAAGCCTTAATTAAAATCATCAAAATCAGAGTGTGAAGATTTCTAAGACTTTCAAAAATTACAATAGATTATAATTACCCTCGGAAAAATCAATGATTTCTAAAGCCTTTTATCAATGAAGGATATATATATATATATATAAATGTATCTTTAAAATATAACTATTCATTTTATGTGTATTTTATTTTATCGAAGTATGTGCTTTTGCTGTTGTTGTTGTTGTTGAACGATTGAAAAACTTGTATTATGCCTGACTAAAGACTATTGGGTTTTGTAAATCATAATGGAACTCAAAGATTAGTAAGGAAATTGAAAATCAATATATTCTTGTTATCTCTTTCCTTCTGCCGAATATAACATAAAAGTAAACAGTAACAGCCAATTACCATAAACAAAATACTAATAAACTTAAACGCTTTTATTTTAAAATGAGTTTGGAAGCAATGTAAATAGCAGTTTGCACAAAAATATTATTAAGCTCAGCATAACAAAATTGGGTTAGTTAACCTAACCCTAGGCGAATGCTCGCTTGCTCACATACCCAGCCAGTCACATGGCAAGCGTCTCTTTGATGATCTTTTTCATTGCATTTCCCATTGAGGGTGCCTTCGATCCAGAAGTGGAATAATCAAATTTAAACAAATACGGCTGCACATCGGGAAACGAAGTGTCGAAAATGAGATCTAGCTCGCTTTGGCTTGGAGTCTTCGGCACATAGTCGTGTCGGTTCATTAGTTCTGTTATATATATAACCTTTTCGGTAAGCAGATCTGATACATTCTCGCGGCAAAGCTGGCGCTCGTCTTCGTTCTCGTGCTTAATTAAATCCAGATGAACTGTCCATACTTCCCACGGTATTGACTCCTGTGTAAACAATGGCCAGCGATTTTTCTTTTTCTGGAAAAACTCCAAACTTATTTGACCGGAACCGCAGCTCTCATTTGAGCGCAACTTTTCGCTGAACATATTAATAGCACGCTTGACCTTACGCGTAAGGCTATCTGAAGTGCAGCACACATATGTGAAGTCAATGAAATCACAATCAACATCTGAATAACCCACAGTACCAATTGAGTATTGGGCATCTCCAGTATACATATATTTGCCCAAACAGCGATGAAACAGCACGGTGTGAAAGATGCTGGCCACTGCCTCGTCCACCTGTCGACCCTCCATGGCTAGATCAAATATCTGTGAGCGTGCGTTCATTTTTGAATTTAATTGTAAGACTTAATTGTTTAGTCAATTTTGTTTTTCTTGTGTGTGGTATCATTTACGCTAGACCTTTTACTGTCAACCTTTTTTTTTTTAGCGGTGAAATGCTCCTGCCTCTGACGCTTTTCTCTCTGATAATAGTTTCCTTCCCCTTGCTTTTCAAAGTCAAAAACTGTTTCACTCAAAGTTCAGTTAAAGCTTAATAATATTTTTTTTCCGCTTTAGTTTCGTTAATGTTTTAGTCGTTGATTGGACTCTTCAATATTTGGGTCTTATATTTTTGCTTGACGCCGCTCCTTAGCTAACGGTATTACTACTTATTATTGTTTAAAGTTTGCGTTAGGTCGTACCCATATATTTGAATGTGCCACAGATGGTATGTGTGCTTGCCCCTAGCTTAAGCCACTTGCTCAATCCAAAATCGGTCAATTTTATGTGATATCTTTGCGTTAGCAGAATGTTCTCCGGCTTGATATCTCGATAAATTACCCCAGCGTTGTGTAGGAAATCTGAAGAAAAAAAAACGATCGATTACATATTGATTATTCGTTTAACTGCAAAGGAAATAATTGTTTACTTACCGATTGCAAGCGCAATTTCCCCGATATACAATCGTACTAAATCAGGAGAGAACTGATCAATTTTGTGAAATAATTCGCCATTGGGCACATACTCGGACACTAAAAAGGAATGAAATAAAGTTACATTTCTTATATTTACATTGCATTCGAGTATCACAATTTAATAGTTAGCTATATGATAAGGTAGCTAATAATCAAGTCAAGAGATTATCAGCATAATTACACTCAAGCCTCGAGGAACAAACAGAAATTGTTCGCACGCTTTTTTCTGTTACCTTAAAGTTAAAAACTTAATGCTTGAAATATGAAATATGCCCACGTCACAAAATGTGGGATGCGTACCATGCCAACAAGGTAGAAAATCGATAACATAAATAACACCATATATGTCCATCAATTTCAAAACCAGAGTCAGAATATTTGGAGTGTAGATTGCTGGTGACGTCCCAAAAGATTTAGGCCCAGCACAAACACCATGGACCCCAAACTCATCTCTGGGAGTTTAGGCAACATATTTCTCACAATTTTAAAGCTAAAGTCACCAAATTTCCTCCTGCCCCCATATTTTTGGAAGTGTAAATCGATAAAACCCACAAATCTAAAGATTGAGTCATCAAACTTGCTGGTAACCTCCTACAAATATCGGTATATACATTTTCAGACCACGCCCACATCCGCCTCATTTGAGTGCCTAAGGCAAGCAAACTATATTTATATATTTGAAGTCTCTAGCTCTAATAGTCTCTGAAATCTGCGTGCGTTCATACAGACGCACAGAAGAACGGACATTGCTATATCGACTCGGCTGTTGATCCTGCTTAAGAATACATCAAATCTTTAAAATTGGGTCGAATAAATGTCAATTGATAATAACAAAATAATGGATTGTTATAGCATGGAATGCACAATAATACATACAAATATGAAGGTTGTGACGATTCTGCCAAAGATCAATTTGTTTAACTATGAAGGGATGATGACCGCACAACTTTTGTATATCTGCCTCGTCCTTGATCTGCTGCACACTGTTATCCGCAATAACCTACAACAAAAGCGTACAAGTTACTGCAGAAGATACGAAATAATCTATGAACAAAATTGCATACCTTCGACTTTGGAATCACCTTCAGAGCGTAGCTTGTTTTATTGCTGGGATTGTCCTTGCACTTATTGAAAACTTTGAATACTACACCAAAGGCACCTTTGGCTACAAGACACTCAGCGAAGAACTGCTCGTTGCGACTGCAATCTTTGAAGTGGGAACTAAATAATGAATTATTTTTTGGACGATGCCATTGCGTTCTGTAACGTCGTGAGTCCTGTGACGATGTGAAACTTTAATTGAAATCGGAATAAAGAATAGAATTTAGTAAAAGTTACAGTAATTGTTGAATTTTACGAAAAGCTATCTCACCTCTTAGACTTTGGTTTTTGACGGTGCCGAAAAGAATTACACACCACTGAGCTCCAATTAAGGCGCCTGCTGCTGCCAGTATCTAAAGTACACGTGGACAGCTAAAGAATGGAGTTGAAGAAACGACATACATTCACATTAGTTTTCAATGAAATCCAATGCAATTTTTATAGTTTCTTATTTTCTTATAGTAAAAATATTTCTATTCACATATGAACGGCGCCCTATTGCTAACTTCATAATTTCAAAATTAATTAACTAATTATATTAAAATTTAGAATGTAAAACAAAGATAGTAAATATATACAGCGTAGATTTGCTAGACGGATTCCACTATGCTCAACATTTCTTACATTCACATTCTTTAGATTTCGCGATTACATTATGAGTCTCAGTTGTCGATAGGTTAGGTTAGGATAGGTTATCGGTCTTTAAGGCCGACACACATATGTAATTTTCGGCCCGTTGTGATACCGTGTCGGATTCGGTTTTTCTCCGGCTCTCGTGTGATCAGAAATTTAACCAGCCGGTTGCATTTATAAAATTCACAATCTTGGCTGCTCCTAAGTTTGCCATCATTGACAGATTGGGTAGGAAATGGCTGCCGTTTCCTAGCAAGTGCAGGGCAAAAGCAGAAGTGCTCAGCAGATTCTTCCTCATCCTCTTCCCCAGAAGTCGTATTATATTTTGCGGTTATGTTTGGCCACGCTTGGTGGGCTATTCGATCGCAGTTTGCATTTCATCATGTGTCGTTAGACTTGCATATATTTTCTTCTTTGATTTTAAGCTTACAGGTAGCCAGAGGCAGACATATACCTTCATTAGCAGTTAGGAGAGGTAATAATGTGCCTTTCCTACCTAGCTCGTCAGCCTTGCAACTACCTTCGATATTTTGGTGACCACGCAGCCATATTAGGCTGATAATATGCTGCTTGGCCATCTCATGCAGAGATTTGCGACAGCTTGTTGGTTGTCGATCAACATGACCTTGTGGTCCGATACAATTCTTAAATATGCACAGCTGCAGTCTGCAGCAAAAAATAACAGCATATTCCAAGTTTAATCAAGTCAGCTTTAAAACTAAGCGACTATTGCGCATAGAAATAGACAGACAGACATCAACAATTAATCCATAAATATCCTTTTTTTAATAACCAGCATCGCGATACACTGATTGTTTTGTTAGTTTCAATAACTAGCAATAACAAGCTCAGTTATTTCCACTCAGGAAACGTTATCATTAACAACTCCAACGAGTTCTGCTACTTTTATTTTGAACGCTGCATTTGTGATATCTTTTAATGTTTACTTATATTCAATATTGATAGCTAGTGTTCATATAAAATTGTCATAATTTTTCTGCTGAATTTTCAAAAGTAATTTTTTTTAAATATTTTTCAAAACATATTTTATGCACTACTATTATTTTGACACCATTCACATCGATCTGATAGGAATATCGTAACCGATTTTCAATTCTCCTTGTTTATATTGCTAGTCACCTTTGGGAGGACTCATGCTTCGTCAGAAGCGTGGTGAGTCAAAAGAGCAACTATCTCTATCTACATCTATAAGGTTTACACAGCACTTGTTTCGTCTACGAAAATAACCACTCAGCGAAACTGCAATTCTACGTATTTAAAACTTACGTAAATCCACAATTTTAACTTAATATCAAAAACAGCATGAAAACACATATGACAAAGATGAGCGGGAAATGGGCCTCTTGGTAGGCTTCAATAGACCAACAAACAAATTTGTTATTTAAGAACGCAATTTTTTTCTAAAGCAAAACAAAAATTGTAAATCGTATTTACTATGACGTAGAAGTAAAGATAAGATAAAAATACATGTATATGCCTGAAAGGGAACCAGCAGGTATGTAAATAGCCAACCACATATCTGTTTATATATAAATATATATATATATGCGTTGTGTACACACATACACACTACATATACGATTTTTCGTGTGCTGACTTTTTGAATTGACGCACCTGACGCAAGGGTATTTCTGTCGTAGCCGATGTGGCTTTGCTAGTCCCGCTCCGGGTAGCTACTGGTCTTGGATAAGTTCCAGTGGCTCTCTGCAGGGGTTTTGTGCTGTCAGCGTCGAATCCAAGGAATTCTACGCACTGTTGTGATTCTCTTGATGGCCGCGATACTGTCAACTCATTCGATGATGTTATTTGCGATTTGTTCAATGTGGATGTCACAGGAAAACAATCCAAGTTCTTCGGCGCCCTTCCGTTTTCATTCCTTCTTTGAGCATTGCCCATCAAAATTTGCACTAATTTATTTCCAATCCCTTTCCTGATTTAATTTTGCTGCGATCTAGAGATGCTCAACTTTTGTATCTGTTGTTTTTTACACGTATCACAAAATATCGATTATCAATAATAAAAATATCGAGCCCATGTGCGTTAATGGGCTCAACATACACAAAGCGGAACGCATGGGATTTTTTTCAATAATGTAATAGGCTCAAAGGCATATCACAAAGAGCGACTCCAGGCAACAATAAATTTTAAAAACAATTCAGCGTAATTTCTACATTAAGCCCAGTTTACATATCAAAGTTCATTATTTTGACAAAAAATTCCGCCGCAAAATATTTCGCAACCTGTTTGAAACAGTTGTTTTTTTATATTGTTTTGCATTATCGATAACTTTTTTTTTCTGTAAGTTTTGGTTTAACAGGGGATGCTCCAAAATCATTTAGTTGCACTCAAAATACGAGTATTTTTCAGTCCAACACTAATAATATTTGTCATTCAATGCGAAATTGTAAACAAACCAAATGCAAAGAATTAAAATTACAATTTTACAATGGCCGACAAGCAAAAAAAAAAAAAATGTATACCATTTTAACTGTTTTATATTTAATTATAAGTATTTTAGATTAAGAGTATTTGTTGATGGAAACAGCATTTCACATATTTCAAATATCCCTTAGCGTCTCGCACAACATGTCTGCGTGGTTCACATAAATCGACGTTTATATACACGCATTATTAATATCGGATTGGATGTTGCTTACTTCTGTCTCTTACATATTTTATTTTACCAACTTTATGGAATAAAAAAATCCCATTAAAGAAATTTTAAGCGTTTATTTTAACGATTTTCGTGCATTTACATTACATCCAACCACCTGTCGTAATGTCTTCTCTGACTTCATTCTGCATATAAGAAAAAGTTATCGATAATAAAAAACAGCTCGCGAAATTTTTCACAGCAGAATTTCGACGGTCGGCTTAGATACCTTCTTGTAATGTCGCAATAACGGTGGAATTGAAATTGGGATTGCGCGTCAATTAGAATATCTAAACACGGAAACGGAAGATTTTGGTAAAAATCGGAAACTGACAAGTTTCGCGGAAATTGAAGCACGTCTGTAAAACTAACATTTTAATTGTGCTTGGTTTTACGACAGTGGCTTTGTATCTCAAGCAGCACATAAAAGAACATTTCTTGATCTCCTCTTCTAGCTGAAATTGTTTCTGATTTTTCTCAAAATCGGGCACAGTCAAACCTTATTGCATTTCATATTGATAGCTCGAAATACCTCTAATTAAATATAATAAACTTGAATATAACAATTTATTCTTCAATTATTAATTTTCGACCATTTTATATTGCAATTTCAGATGTTTAATCGGGATGTGTATACATATAGATATATACACTTCGAATGTCATTTATTTTTAGAAGTGGACCGAAAATTACGTAATAAAAAAACAGTGAGTGCAACAATGCGTATTATAGGCGAATCACATGAAGCGACATTCGCGGAACGCGTGGGAGTTTTCAAAGATATGAAACACTAGCAACATCAGTATCAGTATTATGCACATAAAGGAATTTCAAATTGAATTTTGAGGAGAAATTAGTTGAAATTTTTATTTCTCTACACTCTCTGCAGGATCTGTTTGTCGATGGGTCAAAGATGTAGGCAGAGTAAGTGTATAGCTGTTGGCAACTGTTTGCACGGAGCAACGAACAATTGTCGTAGCCAGACGAGTTGTGGAAAGTACATTTGACCATTGGGCTACTTCTCAATTGAAATAAATAGTAATTAGTGACATTTTAAGCCATTCATTCATAAGTTTATTTTTAACTAAGTAAATATATTTCCCACATCAGCTAAAGCAAAATGAAAACCTTCTAGTTGAAATTCTTGCTTGTGTTTTTCAAAATCAGAAGTTAATTTAAAATACATATCGAATATAATAATCTTGAAAATATAATATTCTTTTTATTTATCTTGTATGTCGGCCATTTTTAAATAGTACCTGTTCGGTGGTGTTATAATCAAACTATGATGATATGTACTGATGGAGATTTTAATTTAATAATAATTAAAATTATAAGTTGTGAACAAATCCCACAATATAAGGCAAGTTCGTGTTCGCAATAATTCAAATACAAATTTTTTGTAGTCGTCTGAAGTTTCAGCGATGACACGCAATTAGAAGGGAAAATTGATATTGAGTTATTGATCGACACCACCATTTAAAAGCGTATACAACCATCTATTTCCGTATTGTGTTAGCGTAGAATCATCAGAATTGAATGGATTAGCTTGTAATTTTTTTTTAAAAGATTATCGTTGGAATCTACTGATTTCACTTTCTTGAAACGGCCGTTAGGCCATATCGTGTCTGACCCCTAAATTCTCTTATGCAGTTCTATTACGTAACTGCAATATAGACTACATATTTTTTAAATTTCAAAATAGCTCTATCGTTTTTTTCAAAATGGAACCGGTGTGGTCCAATACAAAAGTCTGAAGACATATACGTTCCAGTCGGGCGTATCTGACTATGGAATACTCTAATACCATTTGAACAAATCAAATCATGGGTGGAATTTTGAAAAATGTACACTGAACTTCAGGTCTCAGCAGGTGAACTGAGGTCGGCTAGGTTAATTCTTGGGATACATTGACCTCATTAAAAATGATTAACTTGCCGGCCCCATAGGGTATATTTATTAATGAGTTTCAAAATTTTCTTTATAACCTTAACAAAAATAATCATAAACAGCGACCCCCGCTAAAATTACACACCCTTCTGACTAAAGTCGGATATCCACCATCTAAATTTGCCGCCAATCAAAATAATATCATATTTTAAAGATTTTTATATTTGATTACATAATTTTGATACTAACAATAGTTTACGCAACAAGAAATCGCATTGTCAATACTCCTGATTTCGAAAAACACAAGCAAGAATTTCAACTAGAAGGTTTTTAAACATACATTATTTTTTCACACATTATTGTTTTATAAATTCACTTAAGTTCTTAATTAAAACCTTTGATTGAATGGCATAAAACGTCATCAATTCCTATGTATTATTTGAATTGAGAAGTAGCCAATTTAGTCAAATGCACTATCCACAACTCGTCTGGCTATGACAATTGTTCATTGCTCCGTGCAAACAGTTGCAAATAGCTATACACTTACTCTGCCTACATCTTTGACCCATCGACAAACAGATCCTGCAGAGAGTGCAGTGAATTAAAAGCTCCTCTAAATTGAATTTGAATTCATTTATGTGCACAATACTGGATACTGATACTGGTGTTGCCTATGTGAACAGTGTTTCATATCTTTGAAAATTCCCATGCGTTCCAAAAGTCGACGCTTTGTGTGATGCACATATATGCACAATTTTATTATATCTTTTGGTTCTGTGATGCATTATTTAGCTGAGTGGAAGGACAAATTTGCGTATCAGGGTACCTGGTGCACAATGGAACACTAAGCCTAACTGGAGCACTTTTGAATGCTCATGTTGTTCCATATTAAAAGTCAAATAAATGTAATTGTATCTTGAAAAAATATGTTAAATAAAATGTATATAAAATAATTCAAATTGTTTGTCAATTGTGCTAGCAATCAGTAATGTTTGATTATATTTATAGAAATAACACTGGCAATTTCAGCCAGTTGTATTTCCAAACAAGCATAGATATTTTGGCTATATTCAGAAATTTAATTTTCAACATTGTCAGTTGAATGTGCAAACTTGTCTCGTGCTAACTGTTTCAATTTTTTTCATAGTCTACTTTTCTTCATGTTCGATAACGATAAGTTTGGAGGAGAAAACTAATCGCTTTTCAATAAACACGAACATCGATGATTTGTATTCACTGTTTTCGTGTTCGACTTTGTAGTCAAAAAGTTGCAGAATAGATAAATGCTCTTTATGCAACATAATAGTTAACATAATAACAATGCATGCAGTTTAAATCGCAGAAGCTTTTATCAGAATTCGTACGTGTATATATTGCCGCGTGAATGAAGTTAGAAATGTATGCAAAAAATGATTTTAAATTTATTACAAATTGTCTGTGATGTGTACTGATGTTTGCGGCGCTGTAGCTGTTGCTGCGTTCACAACACGTAGAAAACGCTACGATGTTGACTACACTAAAAAAAAGTGCAAGCGAGATGGCTATTGCTACTAGAATAATTGTATACAACATCTTACAAATACATACATACAAGGCAAGTAGCGCGCGAGCGCTCTCGTAGCCGACTACAGAGCATAGAGAAAAATTACAGAAAAAAATAATATCAATTCACTTGTGCTTACATAGATGTATGTACATAAGAATACTTAAATACGTAGCGAAGAGCACTTAAATACAGAGCGAGCAGTGAAAATATTTACAATGCATATAATTTAATATTTATATATATATTTAAATATGCATGTGTACAATAAACGTATCTATATAATAGAGTCATCAACATGAAAACATTTTCAGTTTTAAAAAAGTTAATATGCATATGTGTGCGCAAATAAATATGTGTTTTTTGTTTTGTTAAGTACATTAATATGTATGTATGTATTTACTTATCCGTCGGTGTAATGGAAAGTGTGAAAGATGGTGTCGCATGTTGGATAGAGAAAGGCGAATTGAATGCTTATCCTATGTATGTATTTACCCAAAACATACATACAAGGTGGTCATAAAAGTGCTGAAAAAAATATATATACATATATAGGTATATATATATATATACAAATATATATATATATTTACATATGTATACATATATATATACATACATATATATGTATATATACATAAATGTTTTTGTATATATTTATGCATTAAATAAAAATAAATAATATGAAATTAAATTTAACGACCGGTCGTTGTGTGAATATTGAAAAATGCAGGGCCGGTTAATGTGTAATTTCGAACTATGCAATAGCTAGGAGCTGCAATTAAATAAATATTGAAACTAAACAAATAATAATAATAAAATACCAGTTACTCGTGCGCTTCATCGATTTTTGTATTTTACTCAAAAAAGAAAAAAACAAAAAAAAACCGTCTGGCTGGTATTGAAATAGTTTTTCGATCAAGTGGACTAATATGATTCATCTACCATGTCGACGCTATAATCTAAGTGTATTTTACCAGCAAGGTAAATCATTGATAAAGCAAGATAAACATTGATCTCTTGCTAAGGTCATATAATGGACGCCTTCATGGATTTCGATGATTACAGCTTCAATTGCAGTCGAAGCAGCAGCAATCGTTTCAGTGAAGTATTATTGATACTGTAGAAGGGCACAGGCACACACAAAAAGAAGACCAGCAGCAACCTAAAGGAAGGTACATTATTGACATGGATACTACAACTATCACGAGCCCAACTGCAACGACAGAGCTGAGTTCACTTGTTGTAGGCTGCAGCGTTGTACAAGACTCGCACGCATTTGTGGCGCAACACGATAATATGGCTACAGCCCGAGCTATTCTTCCGGTATCCGCAGCTGCTGTCAGTGCCAACCAAAATCAAAAACAAGATGAAAGGAATCCACATCATACGGCCTTAGCGTTCACCAGTGGTGGTCCACCAGTAACTTCAGCACTAACGACAACAACGATAGCAGCAAACACAGTGGCCGCGGCCTTGAACCTACCGCCACCAACACCGAATCCGAATTTGAGTGTTGCAGACTCTGTAACAGATGTAGCTTTATCGGACTGTTTGTTGCCAGCACCGCCTTCATTTGCGATTACAGGCATACGGACAACGCCGACACCACCACTTCACACTTCTTCAGACCCAACAGCACCAGCAGCACAAGCGCCAGTTCCATGTGCAAGTGATTTTGATTCGGATACGGAACTGTCCATTGTAGCAGCGGCGGCGGCAGCAACAGCAACAAACGCAGCTGCGTCCACAGTAGATCACTCAACCACATCCCCCGTATCAGTATCAATATCAACGTGTTCCCCAGCTCAGACTGGATTATTAACAATGACAAATGGGCACATCAATAGCAATAGCAACAACACCAGTAGCTCATCACAACTGAGTCTGAACACAAAACAGCAACGCCAGCAAAAACGCCGGCGTGAGCGAGCCCAGCGCCTGCAGGCAGAGCGCGATAGTCGATGCAATTTAAATGCAATGAGTGGCACGTTGATTGGCGGCGGATCTGTTGTGGGTGTTGGAGTTGGCATTGGTATGGGTGCGTCTACTGGTGGTGGTAGTAGCAGTGGTGGTATCATTGGCTCGGTAACTGCACCAACCACGTTAATGGGTAACAGCAATGCCGTGGGTCCCGGCAATGGGATGTTATATCACTTAAATAGTGCTGGTAGCATGGGAGAGGATAGCAATAATTCCAATGGGAACTTTACAAGCAGTAGCAACGGTAGCAATAACCTGCTGCCACCTACGGATAGTATTGCATCATTGCTTTTAAATCCGCCACATTCGCCCGAATGTAACTCTGGTCTTATGGCCACACCTAGTGATAGCGAAGGCGAGTCACTGGATGAAGATCTCCTTTCAACATCATCGTCGTCGACACTGCTACTGCCGCGCGATAAGCCTCCACCAAGGCCGCCACCTCCAGTTCGTCGAAAGTTGCCAAGATCGCCAGTGCTAGAGGAGGAGATTATTGATGGATTTGCCATATTAGAATTCAAAACCTACGAAGATCTTGAGGTGAGTATAAATATATATGCATAAGTCAAATCAAATTAATATTGCTTCCTTTATTTATTTATATAAATATATATATATATATATATATATATCTTCTTCCAGCTTGCTATTAAGCTGGGACAAAAACGCAAAGAGAAACGGCTTTCGGCATTGGAGGAACTGACATGCACCTATAGCATAGAAGAAATGAAAATGCCAAAGATCATTGATACAGGACAACCCCACCCACTGCGTGCCACCAATCTCTCCAGTTTGTCCATTGTGAGCAACAACAACTTAAAAGAAATGAATCATCATCATCGCAACGTCGGTGTTGGCATTGGTGGCACGATTGCAGCTACAACTAACAGCATTAGCACTAACATTAACAACAACAACAATAATACAGCAAACAACAGCAATAGTAGTACAATATATACTGCGCCATTGCCAAGCATATGTAGCGCACCTGATGCGGAAGTGGATGTGACTTGGGTGGGAGATCAATATCGACAGCAGCAGGATCAGCTAAGTGGCAGCGCTAGTAATATTGCCATAAGCATTAACAATGCAAATCAAATTGGTAACAATCAGCATGCGAACCACATAAGCCAACATAAGCAAACTGAATCTACTGTCACCAACGGCAACAGTGCAAGTGTCCTAAAAACCGTCAATGCTGCCACTGGAAGTTGCTTACTGGAGAATGGCAATGAAAAGCTTGCGACAGATATTACACGGTCAACGTCGCTGCCCATTGCTGCAATCGCGCCAATGCACATGGATAGTGCCAATGGAAATGGAAATGGCAATGGCAATGGCAATATCGGTGGTAAATCCCAAGACTCAGCAAACAGTGCTAATCCACCAAATTGTGTGGTAGCAGAATATATAAGCCTTAAAGGAACAACATCTTCTGATGCCGCCGCAGTAAACAATCATATTAGCGTTATGATATCATCGTCCTCATGTCCAAAAATCAAAGTGAGTGGTGCACTGAATTGAAAAGGATTATAATATAAATATATTCTCTTGATTACCAACAGAAGCTGAACACTTTAGAAAGCAGCGAAGGCGATATGGTTGCAACAGCATCTGTCGCAGGAGGCCTCACAATGGAAATCCAAGACTTTACAAATGTTTCAGCGAAGGTTGTTGGGGCCAATATTATGCTTAAAAAGGAAAACGATCTTGATGAAAATTTTGATGCTGTAAGTTTGCACATAACTCGTGTAAATATTCTGTAAGATAACTATATTTTGTCTATTTTTTTGGTATAGATTTCGAATCATTGCAGTAGCAACAACATAGAAACTAATATCGTACGTATTTACTCTAAGCCAACATTGTTAAATATTTTAATATGCATATTGTGTTTATTTCAGTGTGATAAAGTTAAGGGCGAGAATAAGGTGAGTTAGAACCAAAAGAAATTATTAAAATACATATATATTCAACGACATCGTATGATATTGCCATCCGGTACAGTAAATATAGTCTCAAACTAAGAAAGATTAAATTTTTGTCATAATATTTCCAATTCGACAACGATTCTGTTTAATTTTTCCTGGAAAGACGTGATTTTTTATTTTTGTACATTTTTAAGAAAGAAGTAAGAAGAAGAAAGTAGGTTGAAGCACTTATTGCATTACTGATAAGAGCAGGCTCGTGTCAAAGCCGACAAACTGTGTCCAAAATCTTTGTTCTTTTGACTTACTCATGGAAATAGGTGATTTTATGTGCAAAATGCTCAAAGGGTCAAGAAATCAGTAAATCTAGATTATGACCAAGGCATAATTAACAATAGAAATCACAGTCCATTGGCACCTTTCTCTGAAGCAGCTTAATCACTTCCTATATAGTTTGTCTCAGTTTGTAGCCAAGTAAATTATGTAGAACACAAAATGCTCATACTTTGCCAGCATTCGCAAAAATAATATTGATCGAAGACAAACACAAATTTATTTGGATATTAAGTTTTTCTACATTTAAATCGTCCGTAAGACAATGATTGTTATATATCCATTACATGGTCTGGGTTCTTTTCAACCTAAACCTACAAAAGTGGAGTAAAAAGGTATGCTTAAAGTGTGCAAATATTTGCAATAGACAAAGAAAAAATCTCTGATCCCTTGAAGTATATATATTATTGATGAGTATCAAAATACGGCTCGTTTATTTCATTTTATCAATAACTGCCTCCGTCTCGAGAATATCGATAGATTTCGATTTCCGACAAAGGCAGAGGATTCTAATATTCATATGATAGTTGATATTATCGATCAACTGTGAAGAAACAACCAAGAAGTTATAGCGTAAAACCTTTTCTCATATTGATCTCGTTACTATAAGGCGCAAGTATTTTCTGTATGCGTAATTATGCGCGTGCATGTGCGAGAAAGGGATGGCTGATGATAATTGACGCGACTGTAAACATTTTAATCTACGACTGTGTCTACATATTTATGTATGTGTGTGTATGCAAACGGTTGTCGCAAGCCTTTGCCCGACCATAAGAGCAATTGCACACCTACTTACAATTGGGTGTGCAAAACTTGCGAAATGTGTGCCATTTTCTTTTTAAATTTAACTGTTTCTTTTGTAGCTAACTGAATTATCATCTAGTCATTCAGACCAAAGTCCTGCTAACATATAAATTTAATAATTATTTAAATATTCAAAAACCGACTTTTCTTAACAATTTTAACAAGCAAACTTGTTGCTTTCTGTTGTTGTAAGTCGTATTTTGCGCTAGTTCAATGTAAACACAAAAGTTCTATTTAACCTTTATAATATTCATTTATGCACACGTTAGAGATAAAAATGCAAAGACAAAGTACTTTGCGCTGGATAACCCGCCGCAACCGCTCTAGGGCGGAGTATACTTACAGTCGCAAAAATAGATACTGGTCTTTCTATGTCCTTTGGCAGGCTAGGAAATCGATGAATTCACAATTTTAAAGCTAGAGTCATCAATTTTGGATATATCACAATATTTAATCTAATTGTTTAAGGTAAATTGTTGTCTACGTCCTGCACAGATTGGCAAATTAATTTCGGCGTTCCGCCCTCAAAAATGGCTATATTTTAACCATTTGTTGAGCTATATGCAAGCAATTTGAAGGTACAATTCTGATAACTTTGTCGCATTAAAAAAATGAAATAAACTGGATGGCCTCGATAAAACCATATATCTCAATAGAAAATATATATATACCAATTTGAAAGTTAGTAACACCCTTTAAAAAGTGAAAACAAATTTTCAGACCACGCCCATCACCTTGCCGCCAAAAATCTGAAAAGCCTAAATATTCCGCAATTTGAGAGCTAAACTTGGAGAGAGGGTAGATTACTAAAAGCTTATTCTTGACTACGCCCATCTTGATCTTTGACACCTGGTATCAGTTGCAATTACATTGGTATCAGATTATTTCGCAGTTCCCACTTGCCTTTTTTTTATGTTGGTCATAAAACTAGAATAATATATTTAACAGCTGGGTTCAGGGCATCTCGTAGCGAGCTCACTTGACTACAGTATTAATTTTGTTCATTTTATTAAAAATCAATACTCGAATTGTAGCTAAGGATGCTGTAAAAATATATTTGTTTTATTGTCGGTGAACTTATTGTGATATTTTAAATTGAAATTGTACGAACTTAACTTAAAAACACATATCTTATGAATGCAGCGGATTAAAGATATAGATTAAAGTCTGCCAATTGGCTATTGATGAAATCAATAAAGGTCTCTCGATCTGAACCCGTCGGAGAATTTGCGAGTTTTGGGGGAATGTGTTGAGGTTATTGACATTTCTCTAAAAATAGGGCATAGCTAGGTGCACCCAATGCACCTCTGAGTGGAGATCATTTCTTATGAGGATTATGCAACCAAATAGTAAAAGTAGTTTGATAAATCAACACATACATATTTCATATTTTGTTTTAGGAAATACTATTTACCATTATAATGACTGCCTCATCTTTTTTATATATATATATATATTAAAGACTTAAATTTTTGTTTATTTGTTAATCATTTTATAGCTAGCTCGACTTTCAATGTTTACTTATTTTCATTTTTAATTGCATGTGTTAAAATATAATGTTCATAATTTTTAAAAATATTTGACATATTTTTTTTTAACTTTTCCCCTAAAATATGTGGGCACTACTATGTAAAAAAAAGTGCAAAATACAGCTGCATAGTAAAT
This sequence comes from Drosophila anomalipes, assembly GCA_035041615.1. Lineage (NCBI taxonomy): Eukaryota > Metazoa > Arthropoda > Insecta > Diptera > Drosophilidae > Drosophila > Drosophila anomalipes. Next base: position 10,694,622 of record JAWNKZ010000254.1, read on the forward strand.
AATTAAACGTGATTTTATCCATTTCATTTTAAAATTGTGTTTTTAATCTTATACATTAATATTACTAGGTAATAAATAGCCTTGCTCTTTTGAAGACTTAATTTATTTTCTTTCGAGATGGTATTGAATTGTACAAAGTTTATAGATATCTAAAACAGAACTTCTGAGTTTGTAGTGGGCAATGGATTGATGTGTTTGATCGCAAAACATCCTAAACTTATTTTAATTTTTATGTTCGCAATAGTAAGTGTAATTTTCAGAAGGAAAATACGGCACAGGATGATGCGATATCTATTTACTAATATAATACTCTTAACTGCCAAGGACAACCTTTTCTATTTGTAGTTATTGCAATCTTGAAACGAAAATACAGTAACTAATATTAATAAAACAGAGATCGAAAAATATATATATATATATAAAGCCAACAACAACATCAACATCCGAGTCGATCTTGCCATGTCGGTCTATCCATCCGTTCGTCTGTCCGTCTATATAGACACGCGGATCTCGGAGACTGTAAGAGCTAGAGACTTCAAATCAAATTTGAAATATAAGTAATTGTATACCCCAAGCAGATCAAGTTTATTTAATTTTATCGATAACTGCCTTTGTTTGGCGAATATCGATACATTTCGATTTTCCATTGTTCTAAAAATGAACTCAATTTTAAAGGCAGAGCTTTCTCATTATTATATATTTTGCATTTGCATATTTTTGAAAAACGCGTTGTTATTTTTTACATCATGCTAATCTCAAAATGATTTAGTGACTGTTTAGTATTAAAAATATGCTTCACAATAAATGATCAATATTCAGTTTCTAACAAGATGTTTAATATTCATTTTCAAATTATACAGAATTCGGAAAACTTGATAGCCTTCGTTTTTCCGTCAACGCCAACCCATGTTTCAAGCGATTCACCTAGGCAAATCACAACACGCAATTCCACAGAATATTCACAACCACCGACTAGTCGAATAGAATGTGTGACTGCAAATGTGTGTCAAACCGATATGGGAAGTTCAACGGTACTATCACTGCCTGAGATAGGCCCAAAGTCAAAAATCTTATCTTGCGCTGGATCGAATGGGCCTCTTACAATTGTCAACGAGACAACTTCCGGATCCGTTAGCACTCAAAAAACTATCGGCGTGATTTCAGCTTCACTTTTAACGACGAGTCCTGCAACAGACAATGGGGATAAACAGCCAAATTCTGGAACAGATAACCTATTGCATAATATGCTAACCCATCCAGGAACATCATCTGCACAAGTAAGTTTGCTTATCAATCTGAGGTTCTTTGCTTAATTGCCTTAACTGCCTTTCAGGTGACCAGCGTAAGTATTTCGGCTGGTTGCGAGTCATATCTAACATCAGAGGCTGGTCAATGCGGACTGGGAATGACTTCATCTGCAAATGCTCAAGGAATTGTTTTGAGCACCAAAGTTGTAACGTCACAAGAGATGGAAGCACCTACGCTTAGGCCCACAAATCCTTTGATATCGGGTACTCCTCTTACACCCACGTCGATATCATCGTTACATGGCGGATCGTTTGGCGAGCGAACGTCCAATGTTTTGCTTGCAGCCAACTTAAAGACAAATGAGAATGCAATACCAAGCATTGAAGGTGGAACAATAACTGTTCCCGTCGATTCACAGAAGGCCATAACCTGCTCAGTACCTACAGTTGCCAATGGATTCCTGACTGGTTACTCATCTGTCAGTTGTGTAACTTCAACGGTTGGAAGTGGTCTATCGCGTATTTCTCCACATTCAGGAAATAAGGGCATGCCTCTTCCAATGACATTGCCACCAAATACGGCAGTTAGTTCCGTTGCTGTTGCTGCCTCCGGTATTGGAAAAGCGTCTTTTAGTTCAGGAAGTATACCAGTTGGGGCTGGCGGTTCCTCATTGGTATTTCATGGTGTACCTCCACCGATGCCTCATTTGGGTGCTGGACTACCTATGCTAATTCAGGCGACGCCATACCGAACACCCTATCCCAATTATTCATTATATACACCATATAATAGCATAGCACATGGACAATATCTGCAAACAGTTCTGCCAATTGGTACTCCAAATACGTCACCCTCCCCTCAGCGCTCGGATGCTCGTAGCAGTCGGGAGTCACCGGCAACATCGTCTTTAAAAACTGCAGTTACAAGCGCATCTACATCGCATCAGCACAGCGTCAGTAGTATCACAGGAATGCGACCTATTACGCCACTAGGTTACGTAATCGGGAACAGTAATACGACGCAAGCAGTGGGGACGCTGGTCACAACAACGACAACAACAGTACCTCTTATAAATTGTACGCAATCGCATCACTTACCAGCCAACAGTGCAGGTTCATTTGGTGTATCAACCACGGGGCCAGCTTTCACAACAGCACTATTGTCAACACCTGCCGTAACTTCCGTTGCTGCTAATGCTGCTTCACAATTGCAACCACCTGCACCAATACAAATGCTCCCACAATCCGGGTATTCAGCCCACATTCCTCAATTGCTAAACTCATATCCACAATTCGCACCATTAGCGCCGACACAACAACAGTCGCTATCACGTTGCGGAACCTCTTCAGCTTTGGGAAACAGCAACACCTCAGTCCTTACTGTACAAAGTTTAACGACAGCGATGCCATCGCCGTCAGTAAATGCATCTATAGCATCGTCATCTGTGATTCAAAAAATACTTTCACCCAAAAGTGGGAGCCCTAGCAGAGACCGGGACGTAAATTACAGGTATATATATAATAATAATTGTGCATATATATTAAAAACATATAAAATAAGATCAAGACCAAATATAATTGTTTTGCCAACATGAAATGCAACATGAAATCCAAATCCAAATTAATTAAACTATTTTGACACATAACAACAGATTGCTAGGGAAGCGAAACCCCAATTACGAATATGGGCGGTCCTTGCTCACTGTAATATAAATGTGCAGAAATATACAAGTCGCCCACTAATATATAATTGTTGTACTTATTATCCGATCGATATAATAATTACATTTAACGGTTTATACGCTTTTTCTTATTTAAAGCTACACAGTATAGGTGAATATTTACGTATCACATGCATTAGAGTGAATAAACAAAATAGCTGTCTCACTCTTCATCTTTACTGCTGCCCATGTTTACAAGCGACTTCAGTTCGTCAAGGTTTCATATATCACACGCAGATCAAGGTTATTTTGTATTTGCGATACATTTTCAGCGACTAACTTAGCTATTTGATTGCTTGAGTCGCCGTTGCAGTTACCTTTTGACATGTTGGTCAACAACCCAAATATCTTGAATCATCGTTATTGAATTGGTTAGCAGTTATTATTTATCTAAAGGAAATACATTTTCGACATTCAATATTGATTTTGAATCGTCAAAGTGCTTAGCTTATGAGCATATGGCGTAAATATGTTCTTATCGACTCTCGTCGACGCGCACAAATGGTGGGAATATTATTATTATGTCTTTTGTAATCTGGAAGTTACAGTTCATAGACTTAAGTAGATTACTAGGGACGTTCTTCTAATCTTGGTAAGAAAATGTATTGCTAATGCCGAACCCGAATATCTGGAAAGCTTTTATTCCCCGTAAGTGTACAGCTAGAGGTACCAAACTTAATAGGTATATTTCTAGGTACTTGGTTAGAAAATTTATTTTTTAAGGTATAAATATATATATTCCTGATCAGCATCGCAAACCGATTCGATATAGCTCTATCCGTCATTGTATCATATAGTTTTATGGTATAGCCGGTTCAAAGATTTCATTTATGGAATAGATGTAGAAAAGTGTACAATAAAAGAAAATCTAAAACGTACAAAAACATTATATTTCAAGGGCCTGATTTAAATTTAAAGTCAGCCGATTGACTACGGTCTATAAGGGTATATGTAATCTTCGGCGTGCCTGAGATAACCGTTCTTTCTTATTGTTAAATTTTCCAGTGTTCTTAACTTATATTCATGAAATTCCTACATCAATATTAATAATGCCAGTCATTCAGGCAACTGTTGAACTATGCACAAATCCCTTTTCGGAGTTTCGCAAACGACGGCGTCATTAACTGCCAGAAAATATTTGATTGATTTGATTCAAGGTTGCGTAAATTAATGGTTTTTGAAAAACAATTGGCGTTTGCCGACTTAATAGGTATCAGTAAAATGCGCAATCCCGGAGCCACTGTCATATTTTGGCACTTCATAGTTGGCGGCTATATATCATATAAGTGTATGATTTGCTTAGTTTACGAATGGGAGGGTGTGCATTACATATCTGCTTTGTTTATATTCGCAGCATTACAGCGGTTCGTCAAAGCAATATCGGACCGGTGTCAGGCGGACCGCCTGGCATCACATTAAGTCCGTCATTTTGCGGTTTAGTGCCAAGCACCCCTTATAGTGCCGTTTCTGCTTCCTCATCTACAACGCTGTCATCGGCAACACATTCAGCTCTTGCAGTTGCTGGACCCAGTATAGCATCGTATTCCCAAAAAACAGGACTCTGGTTAAAGTATGATATTTCGAATGCCATTTATTCGAGAATGACATTGTGTTTTATTACTTGCAGCCCATCCATGACGGGTACATCGTCCGTTCCCATTATGTCGAGTGGCAATGCTCGACCCACACCCTCACCACTGAACTCGGGCGCCACAGGAACGCCAACACGGGTTGCTGGAAATGCAATTTCACCTCACGCTGCTGGCAGTGGACATGTTCCCGTCACTAACTTTCAGCACACGTTCTTTGCCACACCTCTTGCACCAGCACATTCATCTTCAGCAACGCCCATTTCTATCGCAGCTATTAGCAGCACCTCATTATCTCATTTGCCTATGGTGTCCCACACAACGACTGTTATTGCGACGATGACAACAGCGACAACGACCACATCATCAATCAGTACAGTGGGCAATACACAATCCTCTGTAGCAACGGTGTCTACTGCAGCTACACCCACACCTCATCCATTTTCTGCAGAATCTCTCTTTCAGCCAAGCAAAAGTACGAACAAATTCAACCTCTTGCTGCATGTTGAAAAACATATTAAATTATTATATGCCTTTTGCTTTTTAGATGATCAGGCAGACTTATTGCGACGCGAGCTCGATAGTCGCTTTTTGGATCGCTCTGGTTTGACACAGCCAGCCCCATCGCCCTCATCAACATTTATGCGACAAGAGTTACACCATCATCAACATCAGCATACTCACCTGCATCAGCATCCACAACTGTTGTCGACAGCACCAATGTCGAGCGCAGCCACTGTACTACCGCCTACGCCGCCAAGTTCAGCACAGATTTTTCCACCACCACTATTTAAAGACATTCCCAAAATTACCGCCGTTGACCAGCAGTTTTATCGTGCAGGCATCGGCCTCCCTCCTGGGTATTCGGGATATAGTCCAGCAGGGCTCTTGCATGCTGGTTTGGGTGGGCCCACTCCATTTATGCCACCAAACCACTTGACTTCATTCGCACCAAAGGTAAGAACAAACACCTCTGAAGTTCCTGCTTTTTCTTAACGTGTTAGGGATAAAACATTCTTCAACGGACCAATGAAAAAAATTGGGTTTTTATGTTTCAATAGCTTTTTTTGGTGCAAAAGATTGACTCAATCGATTTGCAAGAAATCTTCAAACAATTTTAAACCCTTTTTTATGTTTCAATCGCATCTTAGGAGCTCTCGAAAATTATATTTTCCTTAAGTCCTTAAGCTCGCTATACCTAAAACTATTAAAAAATGGTTAAAAAAAAAAGTATAATGAATCTGCACAACTTTATGAGGTGGTGATAATGAATATAATTAAGTTCTCCCTGCCATAATGCGATTTGAAGAACACAGCTTCATAGATTTTCACACACTAAGCAGCATTTTGGCATACTGCTAATGAAGCTTTTATGTAATAAAGCGAACAGCGATGTTCACCTTTAATATTATTTTTTGGTAAATATGATGTTGTTTGTTAACCTTTCGGAAAACGGTTCATTGCCGATCTGTAAGTTTATCTTGTCTTCGCAGCGCTTAGTTGATTACATAAAAAATGAATGTGACTTACAAACACCCTTTTCCCTTCCCTTTTATCTTTTTCGTTAAACAGAAAACTGGACGTTGGAATGCTATGCATGTGCGCATTGCGTGGGAAATTTACTATCACCAAAACAAACAAAATTCTGAAAAACAAGTTGTTGGCTCTAGTCTAAACAGCAGCGGTGGCAATGTCAATCCGGGGACCACTGTTGTATCTGGCAACGCAGTTAGCATAAGCAATGTAGTCGGCGGAGGCATTGGCATACCTACAAACAACATCGCTGCTTCAGCGGCCAGTAACACTGTTGTGGCTGCAAGCGGATCTGCAACAGCACTTGGTATGAAGCCTTCCCCGGCGTTGACCTTAAGCTCAACATCACCACACATAATGCATCGGTCAGGTGAACTGACGTCAGGTACGACGTACGCCAGATCGCCATTTGAAGCTTCGCCATTAGCTACTAGTTTTATTGGGGCACCACCTAGTCATATCGGTAAGTTTCACATTAAAAAACCAGCCAAAAAACCAAACCATTTATTTGCTGTCATCGTAATTTGACAGGCACAGCGGTCTCCCCATTTGGGCGGTACGTAGGATCATTTGGATTTGCTGGTCTGACGCATTTTGGACGCGATATGTCATTAGGTGGACATTTGGATGCATGGAGGTAAGTAAATCTGAATACCTACCTGGTACACATTGCCAATAATTGCATTAGTCAAAAATTGTGTCATATAATTCTCTTTAATTCTCCTTCATCAAAACATGGCAAGTTGCTTCAGTGTTAACAATTATGTTTATACACTGAACGCATTAAAAATAGGTCAAAAGGGAAAAATGGTTTTATGCAAATGCATGTAAGAGGCAGATTCCTTCTGCAACTCCGATCCCATAAAGTATATATATTCCTAATCAGAATCAGCTGACAAGTCGATATTGCCTTGTCTGTGTCTGTCTGTCCGACCTTGTGTATCAATACGTGGATCTCAGAGACTAAAAGAGTTAGAAACTACCACGCGCAGATCATGGCTACATCGACTCGGCTGCTGATATTGATCAAAAATGTATATACCTTTAGGAGGCCGTAGATTAACCTATTTTAATGGGTCTTCATGATTAATTGTATGTACCAGGCAGAAGAAAGAGTTTCCGATTCAGTCCGGGCATACTATTCTATTCGTCCCTCCGTCTATATATACAACATCCGTTTTTGATATATATACCACATCATTTTTTAATTTCGAGAATCGATTGGTTGTGTACGTTCCAGTGTATTTATTCAAGACCATTCTCGATTAGTGCTTAAACTTAAACTTACAATTTGTTTCCAAATTAAATTTCAGTATGCCATTTGCATTAATTTCATAAATTATTATTTTGCAGAACTAGTTCTATGGCACGCTCTATGCCATATCATCCTGTTTCTGCCGGCGGTCCAAGTGGTTGGCCCATCAAGTCCGATCCCGCGCTTGAGAATGAACGCTTGAATGCACGTCGAGAGGCAGAGGAGCGGGAACGAGAGCGTGAATTACGAGAACGTGAACAGAGGGAACGCGACCGGCAGAGACGAGAACGCGAAGAGCGCGAACGGAAGGAAAAAGAAGAGAAATTAAAACGCGAGCAGCAGGAGCGTGAAAGAGAACGTGAACGAGAGCGAAAGGAACGCGAGCGACGCGAAATAGAGCGACGTGAAATGGAACGTGAACGCATGCTGCAGCAACAGCGGATCAATGAAAGCAATAAGCAGGCAGCAGCAGTAGCATCCTCAGCTACACAACGGGATCGCTCACCGCATCGTAGCATCAGCGAGCATAACCCAGAGATACGAATCAAAGAAGAACATCCCCGCACAAAAGAGGAGCAAGATGTGATGCTCATGCGTGCATCGACGGCAGGTGGAGTTGGAGATCCACGATATCATCCCTCTTCATTAGTAGCTGTTCAGGCGAATGTAGCCGTTGCTGCACATCATCATGCTAATTTCATGGTGACAGGACGACACGGCTTACCGCCACCAGCGTCACATCTTTCCCGCAACATGATGCCACCAACATTGGGTGTCAGTGGCCCACTAACACATTTTGCGCCACCAGGCCCTCCAACGTGGGGTATTGATCCGTATCGTGATGCATATGCACCCATTATGCGATATAACCCCATAATGGAGGCTGCATTTCGGCATGAAGCCGAAGAGCGGCAAAAAGCCTTAAGCATGTATGCGGCGCAATCAGCGGCTCATCTGAGAGGTAAGGAACCAAGTCCCATACCGCCACCGTCGGTTGGCCCTTTGGGTCCACCTCCCACACATCTCCGAATGCAGCCACCACCAGTTGCAGTCGTAATTGCACAATCAAATGCACCACCGTCTTCACAAACCTCTCAAACACAATTGGCTTCAATCGGAATTGTGAAGGGACCGGCGCCGCCTACGATGAACATGGCAGTACAGCACATGATGACAGGAGATCCCCTGAGTCATCCGGTAACATCCAAAAAAGAACCTGAACATACCATGGGCATAGTGGGTAATGCGTCTGGTATGGGTGCTAGCCATACCACCACTGTGCCTGGAAACGTCATAGGTATACCACCAGCGCCGCCAGTAACGCTAAGTCGATGATAATTTACTAGGAAACTATAAATAGTTGTTTTAAATTATAGAAATTTTTAAAATTTCAATTACTTCATCCCAATTTTATGTACTTTACTCTTTTGCCCTACCTCTATTCATCACAACCTTAGCCCGAAAACAAACCAAGTTAGTAAGCGCAACGCTTATGTAATATACAAAATATAAGTAAATATTTATTATTTTAATTTTAATGTGACAGGGTAAAATGTCATAGTTAAAAAGGTGGGGTAACATTTTTACCTAATCAATAAAAAAGTGCGAAATGATTGGAAGGTATAATTCCAATTCGCCTTTGTTTTTTTTTTTTTTTTGCGAGCCAAATCTTTTTTGTAACAAGTTTGCTTCCCATTTACGTCTACCCGCAGAATCAGACGCCACATGAAACATACTCGTAAATTCATAAATAAGATTTTAATCTTATAAAATCACCGAATACCTATTAGTTTAAATTAGATATTTAAGTTTGCAAATACAAGTATAAACTTAAAAGCATTTGTATTATTTGTATAATGTGAAATTTAAATTGACACACAATTAATTCGAGGACATAATTATACTCAGATGTACATACATACACATACAGACATACATACAATATACGTATATATAATTAGAAATAAACAAAAAGCTATTAAATCATAAATACAATTGTTGTATGCTATCATTCAGCAACTTGTGGAATCATACCATACCATTCCAGTCGTGCATTATATGTGTTTCAGATGTAATTTCATTTATGGCGATAATGTATATAGTTTTGAAGAAAATGATAATAGAAACATTGCTAATAACTGAAAAAATGTATTTTTATTTTTTCTAAAGTCGCTCAAAGCCTTTTAGGGTTTTTATTTTTGCTTCCCCGAAATAACTCTTATTTTCCTTATTTTAGTTTATAATACTGATCTCTAAGGCAAAGGACCTAATTTGTGTTGTGCAATGTCCGTCTGATTATGTGTACTTACGAACTATATTTTTTTTTTTAGCTATAGCATAGACCATAGACCTGATATATTAAATATACATACACAAACAAATACTTACGATTTTTTTACCAATCTAAAATAAAAATAAACGATATGTATTTCATTTGTAAGGCCAAAGTCAATGGGCGCTCCTTCAAAGATCCAAAAAAAAAAAAATCAAGGCCACGCCATATATAGTATAAGCCATTAAAGCGATAGATTAATTATAACATTTTTTAACTGTTGTCCTGAAAAGAAGGATTTTTCCCACAAGCTTTCATCTGTTTTCACTCTGGTTGTTAAAGGATAATTTTTAAACAAAACGGGTTTATTTTTGAAATGGTTCCCCAGTTAGGCTAACTATCGGTATGGGCAGGATTTATGCCGTTCCCGGCGACAATCAAAACCGTCAAGAATTGGAAAATCACTGAGAACAATTACTAAACAAAGGATGAGCAGAGACTACAGAGACTAAAAGATATATCTTCTGCAGTTTTTGAGTTAGAGCCATCAAATTTGGTAGGTATTTGACTGGTAAGTATCGAGTGGGCCACACCTACTCTTGCCCTTATAATCGCCAAGAGCGATATTTGTCAAAGCATAAATCGATAAGACCGCAGATCTCCCACAATTTTAAAGATAGCGTCACCAAACTTAAAGGGCATATATCCGGGATCTGGATACCTTCGGTATTGAAACTAGACTTTAAACTAATCTGCAAGTTAAATGATTAAGTTAAAATTTGAAAAGAGCAGAGAGAAATTCTATTTTTGTATTAGCCATAACTGACAGCAGCAAGCGCAATCCCTTTCTGTATATGAATTAAGACGAATTCACTTTCTCTATGTTTATTATTGGTATTTTATTGTTCTTATCAAGTTATCCGTTAGGATAATGTATTGCTGCAATTATTATTTGTTGATATTATTTATATGAATTTAACTTAACTTAAACTATTTAGAACTATCTCTCGAAGCTCCGGTCTTCTTGTGGATCGTTGAGTCAGCATTTTTGGTGACGCCAGCTGCTACCATTGTGCGCAAAAAACTCGCTTGAATTTACAGGTCTAGTGTTAAGGGTCTGTGGCTATCGACCGAAACATTGTTGGGCGTCTTAACTTGTATATACATATTTTGAATTAAAGGCTTGTGTGCAGGGTATTCGAAAATTGCTGTTTTTTTTCTGATAAGCCATATGAAAGTATGATCGTCTACTTACCTTCCTTCCCTTAGAACCTTTTACAGGCGGGTATCACATTCCAATTCACCATGCTACTGACCTCCTAATTCTCAGCTGGTAGTTGGCTCAATACGCCTCTAAAATTAGTTGTTTGAATAAAAACATTATGGCAGAATGGATAGATTGCTGGAACATCCTTAAGAGGTTGGGACAACAGACTAGTGACTAGTATATGTTCCAAGATTCAAGTCACTAGCTTTAAGTGTGTGGAGAGAAGTTGCAATCATACGGACGGAGATTTGTTTTCTCGCATTAAAAAAATATATATTTTACCAAATATTGACCTGACCGTACACATCATCATCGGATCACTACATCGTAAGCTGCCAGTGGAGATGGAGGTAGGCGTATACACAAAAGTCACTAATTTCTTATACAATAACTACACTTTGTACAATTGTATTATACTCAATTAATAACCAGTCGAGAAACAGAAAATATATAAGCAAAATGCTTTAAAAATGTACAAAAACATAATATTAATAATACCGGAATACAATTTAAGTGTCTGCACATTACCTCCGTTCTACAAGGGTATGTATGCTTCGGTGTGCCCAAAGATAAGCGATCTTACTTGTTAAATTTGCTAAACCGATAACAACCTGTCATATTCAACCAAATATTTAGATTTGTATTTGGGAAACATCCGAAGGCAGAACTTGACGCACATTAATATTTATGCGTGAATCGTTAATATAACCTTCAAATGGCATCCAAAAGTCCTCGTCCTTAACTTGATCGTATAATTCTGAATCCATTGAAGTGTTAAAGGGGTCTTCATGCATCTCTTTGGAGTTTTCATTCCACGGCTTTTTGTGTGTTTTCATAACTCGTGGGACTGCATGATAACAAAGTCGAGATTTCTCCGACATTACTAAAACATCTCCACTACGTAGATATAAAGCTGTGGGCTGCTCTTCTAGTGTCATGCCACCTATAAGAAAAATGGCAGTTTGTCCGAAACTGCATTAAGAATATAGGTGAGCATTTTTTGTATACATCTATATATGGATATGTATATAAAACTGTCGACATATGTACCTAAATGAAAAAAGTGGTGCTGCAAGGTTCAACTCCGAATGATCCGTGTGACCAGATAAGGTGGTGCCAATCGGATAGTAATTAACAATAGCAGCTTGTGGGATAAAATGTTGGTATCCAAGCACAAGAGAAAAATATTGGCACAGACTACTCAAGTCACTTGGGAACGTTGTGTGCTTAGCCTCATCGTATACCTTGGTGTCCCAGTTGTGATGATATCCCAATGTGGTCCAACGCATCGCAGTCTTAAGACGCTGATCAACAGTTTTGTGATCGCACCGATGTAACTCTCCCCACCAATTCGATACTGCATTGACGGAAAAATGTTTCGCATCCAAGTTAACATAGTTGGGCGCTTGCGGGTAGTCGCGAAGACTTCGAGCTATCCAATAGCGTTGGGCCGTAGGTGTAAATGGATTGCGTATAACCAAAAGACCAGGATGATTTGCAAGCGTATAGCACCGCCAAACGTTTGGTGATTGCAAGCCAACCGGCACTCGTAGACTTGGACTTATCTGTGTTTCAGGGACTATCGCTGGCTGCACCAATTCTAGCTGGAGACAATCGCATACAAAACACACATACATACGTGCATATGTATGCATATACATTCATATATTTGTATATACATAAGTATATATTTTAATATTTACACATGTTGTTATGGGCTTGCTGACTGCTTATACATGTGGATCTCTACTTACGTTATGACAACCACTGTCGAAATTTGTTGCTTCATATTGGTCAAGGTCAATTACATCTTGGAGATCAGGTGATTCTGTTTTTTTCTTATATCGCTTGAATGCTTGTTTAAACATTTTCTAAGATTATTGTAAACATATTTCTCAATAAACTTTTTGGTATTTTAGTTCTTGAATAAATAAATATGACTAAAACGATGAATCGATAAATTAATGGTTTGGTAGCTGTGTTGTCAGTTTAGCTATTTTCCCGTCAGCTCTGACAATTCTCTTCATTTCTTTTTTACTTTGAATCCACATTTTCCCCAAAAATGTCTGCTTTTGAATCACACTTTCGCTCAATTTAATATCAATTGAGTTATTTGTTATTTATTACCAATAAATGCAAAAAACCTTCGGATTTTAGAGATTATATCTACTAGAGACTTGATATACAAGATTTTTTTATTTAGCTTGATAATCAGATCGATTAAATCTTAAAAAATAATATGTCAAGATCCACAAAATTACCTTTAAAATAACAAAAAAATGTATCCTTTCTTGACTTCCATCCTTAAAAAAAAGTTGTTGAAATTGCTTATCGATTTGAAAAGGAAGATAAATACCAAAGCATTGAATTCGCAAAATATGTGACAAAAGATGTGTCCATACACTTTCTTTACGCACTGTACCTAATGCATTTCGATTTGGAAGTGGAGAATTGCCGAATATATCAATTTTATTCTTTTGACACCGAAAAGCTTTCACAAAATCTACCTGTGTGGACAGCGAGTCAACAGTGTGGTTTTCAGTTTTCAGACTGAAAGTTTTACGTTAGCGATAACTTTGTTTTCCATCTGAGCACAGTGCCATATCGATATATTAATGCAGGTGAAATCTGTGGATTTAAATGTTTCACGGCATTGGTCACACTTACGGTTGTATTTATTAGTGACATATACACATACTTATGTATGTATGTACATAGAGGACTATTTACATTGCTTAAATAACTCTGTTGTGAAAAAGCCTTTTTTTTTTTGCTGAGCGAAAAGTTTTGCTTGAAATGACATGGATCATGGACTAAAGAGATGTTCATAAAAGTGACAAAAGAAATAAATAATAATAAATAAAACTTGATACATGTAATGGAATAATTGTTACATATTGTAGTTTTTTCTGTGAACATAATATTTTCGTGACATGGATGCGCGTGCGCGTGCATTCATTTATATACAAGTGTGTATCTATTTACATACATAATTATGTATGGGAGCAAGTTCCGTAAACATATACATGCATATATATTTATACGATGTGCACAATAATATGAACGAGCAAAATTCAAATTAGAACAATTAAGTGGCGCCGCTGCCAATCCTTAGCATTTGTTGTCTGTGCTCCAAAAATGTTGCGTTGCAAAATTACTTTCACCAAGTCGCATTTGCTGGTCAAGTGGGGCAAACTATAAGGACGTCAGACAGGTACAATCCCCATTTCGAAATGCAACAATAATAAGATTTTATCTAATTTATGTTCTTTTCAATTTTAGCAAATACCGTTTGAGCATAGCCAATTAATTTTTACACAGATCGTTCAAAATGAGTTTAAAACATCTCGGATGAAAGCAAAATAGTTCACAATACAGCTGTGCACTTAATCACTCAATAAGTGGTTGATTTCTGACCGTGCGTTGGTGGTGTGCAAAAAAAAAAAAAGAAAAAAAAAAAACAAGTTGTTATCAAAGTCTATGTTAAATGCGCCATGTTATCTACACCTTCATCGTCTAATGGAACGCCTGCAACGGAACCTTCGAAACAGGACTACCCTAAACAGAATATGATAATTTCAACTACCACAGCCATAGTTCCCAGCAACAGTATAGGCCTCCATCAGTATCAGCTGACGTTTACAAAACTCAACAAATTATCGGATGGTTCGTTGGACTCGTTGGGTGTTGATGCCTCTGAAACGAGCACATCCATTACTGCACCGCACTCGATGCTAAATCCTCCCTCATGCTTGACAACATGCAGTAAGGCTCCACCTGTTAGAGCGGCCGTCCACCAACAGCAACGCCATTATGTGTTGCAAAAGCAGGCATCAAATTACCGCTGTTCTAACTCCAATGAGTTGGCGCAACGACAGCATGTACATACTTCGATTTCGTCTGCCCCATCAACTTCGGTTCCTTCTTCGTTGGAGGAACCAACATCTTCGTGCAGTACAACCACTAAAGGGAACGGAACTCCATTGATTACACTGAAGATGACACGGACTATTCCATCTGACAAAGTAAGTTGTTGTATATATTATCTATCAACATCTTTAGAACATATCATTGATTGGTAATTTTGGCCATTTGGCAACTTTGAAGGTGCGAAATCGGTGATTTGATAATATGCTCCTTTTTTGCATTTCAGTATATTAATTTCAAATAGTTTTTTGTAAAATGCTGAATAATTTATGTCACAAATAGGCGTGCCGAGAAGTGTATCGTTAGCCCTGTATTGATGTCCTTGGCCCATTTCATTTTATTTGATATCTCAGTTAAGCATTTAAAATCAATAGAGAGATTATCACTGTCCAGCTCAATATGGATTTTTAACAAAGAAATAATGTGCCAAAGAAATTGACTGTTCGCTATCTTAAGCCTGAGACTTCTGATTTTCATACTTACAAATTATTATATTGTATTTTTGACATGATATTTACTCTTTGTAAAAGAAGAGGCTTTGTTTATTTAAAACTCAATTGATTGATGTCTGCAAATTTGATATAAGCACTGAATACGATAGAACACGTCTCAAGAAATCAGAAGCCTTTCATAAGGACTACCTTAAGCGACCAACAAAGTTCCCATCTATTTTTATGGTGTTGCTTAAAGTGTTGGACAACTAGGAGACATATTCAGAAGAAAATATGATTTAATCAATATTAAAGATGGCTGATTGCGGAGAATATACATTTCATCAAGATAGCACATTACCCCGTATACAGTAAAAAAAAACATAATATGAGGTTTTTCAAAGGCCTCACAAACCCAATGGAGAACCTATGGGCAAATAATGAATAGTAATTTACCTAATAATCCAGAACGATCTGTGAGCGGACTAAAATAAAAAAGATTTGGGATTCTATAATTGTTGAGGACTTTAAAAATGTAATAAAATTGAAAAAAAAAACCAATGAATTACAAATATGTTTTATTGTTAATTTTGTTGTTATTTTAAGATAAAAAACATTAAACTAGTTGAATTCTATGAAATGCTTTCGTTTCATTTATTTTCTTTCTGAAAAAGCATACCATTTTAATTTTTCCATTCTCCAAATACACAAATATACATACATCTTACAAAATGATTAAATCAGCGCGAGTTAATTTGCTTTGTTCATAACCAGCTCATGCATTCCTATTATGATTGATTTGATCTTTTCCTTCGCACAAGCACGAACTAGAAGCAAACTGGAGCGAACAAACAGCTGACGTTCGCTAAATTACTTTATATAGAATTGTTAAACGCAAGATATTGTTCATACTCGATAATAATTGTTTCAGCTCTCTGAAGAATATATATTTTAAATTTCAAGTGTTTTGATTGCTGGGAATTAAAAAGAATTGGATCCTACGAACGGCGGCGAACGTTGCACAAAATCAATATACCCAAATACCTTCGGTTTTAGGCTATGAACACAAACAATGAACACAACACGGATGCTTTACTATATTGGTTAATAAAATGCGTTAAAGTGGTTGCCTAAAATTTCTGGCACCCCCGATAAACATATGAATGAATATAGGTATATATGTTTTGGTGATATATAAGTTCAAAATATAGTGCATTTCAAGCGATTCTATCCAGCCCTGTAACGTTATTTTCTTATACTTTTACTTTTTATTGCTTTTGTTATCTATTCTGCACTTGCGTTAGATAGAGTTTTGGAGGAGCGGAATATCAAGCTGTTGCTCATAGTAGTCCCAAGTGCCGTTGAATGTGCCTAAATCGTCAATAAATTTCTTATTAACTCAATGCTTGAAATGATAAAGAACAAACATTCCTTGAACAACCAACGACTGAAGAGTAAACGAAAGAAAAGAGAGCAAACGAAAATTCGATATTGTCACAGAAATTATTTTAAAATGGAAAATATTAGTTTAATTGCCACATATGCAATATATATGTATATATATATATAGTATATATATTCTTGATCAGGGTCAACATCAGCATCGATATATCCATGTCCGTCTGTCTGTCTGCTTATAATGCTGGAGACAAATTTGGAATATAATTTCTCGTATACCATAGGCAGAACAAGTTTGCTTCGTTCTATCGACAACTGCCTCTGTTTCGATCATCGATAATTATTGTTTTCCGATAGCAATAAAACCATATTTTTCACTTTAGTGATTATCGTTATTTGCGATTATCGATTTTCTAGCAACAAATTTACAAACTGTAAATATTTGTCTATTTGTTTTTTTTTTCAGATCAACTTGCGATTGATTCTAGTAAGCGGTAAAACAAAAGAATTTATATTTAGTCCATCAGATTCTGCCGGTGATATTGCTCAAACCGTTTTCGAAAATTGGCCTGCAGGTAAGTAAATCTAAAGTTCTTTTAATTCCTTTGCAAAGGGTGGTCTTATTTTATCACTATATGTATAACTATATCAAAAGCTGTCATCCAAACTACTGTTCGAGAATTCAGTTGTTGTGTTCGCTACTAAAAATACCCAGTTTAGATAGGTGACTACTTAGTCTACAATGTCCTATCAATAAACCAGTGAGTATCCTAAGCCTATTCTTTCCCATGGCTATTACCTGCTTAAAGCGCTTATGATTGTAGCCACTAAAAAAAGACATTTGGGTTGACAGAGGCCTGGTGCCTCTGCCCAGCTCCGTTGTCGCCCCTGTCTTTCTTCGTTTCTAAGTTACGGTCGTATTGTGTGTCTTCGTATGCCACAAAACGGTTCTGGTCCAGTTAGGACACTCTCTGCCCCATTTTCGCTTGCTCATTAGCCTCTTCATTCCCCGCTATATCCTTGTGTCCCGGAACCCATCTTAGGGTAACCCTATTGTGAGCTCCGAGTTGGTCTACCTTGGATCGTACCCCACGAACTACTCTTGACGTTATCTTCGTCCTCCAAAGGCATTAATTGCTGCTTGACTATCGGCTAGGATGGCTATATCCGTGTTCCAATAATTACGTTTCAGGTTGAAATCCGTACATCTCCCTATTGCACACGCCTTAGCTAAAAACGAAGCTTACAATCAGTTCTTACAAACAAAAAAAAAACTATTTAAATTTCATTATATTCTTCTTTCTTTTTAGATTGGGCGCAAGAAGCTGTTTCTAAATCAGAAATCTTACGGTTAATTTATCAAGGCCGATTTTTACATTGCAATGTAACGTTGGGTGCATTAGGACTTCCACTAGGCAAAACGACTGTTATGCACTTAGTACCGCGTGATAATTTACCAGAGCCCAATTCGCAAGGTAAGACAAAATACATATTTTGAAATATATATGTAGCTGCTCCTAAGTAAGTTGGCTTATGTGGTACGTTAAGTAGTTACGCTTTGATTATCTAAATATAGCTTATACGTAATACAGCACTGAGTGCAAAAAAAAAAGTATATATCCAACGATCGTGTTCAAAACGGATACACATGAAAGCGAAGAAGTGATTCGCATTCGCAAATAAAAGCACAAAAAAATAAAATTGTCGATTTTCAGCGGGGGAAAGAAGATCGCTGCTACCTTTATTATTTTTGTATTTATTAGTATGTATTGAGCTATTGTATTAAGATAACCATTAACTCTTCATAATGCTCACTTAGTATGTTAAGTTCCTCTCTAATATTATCTCAGAATCCACACTGAAGTGGTACTCATACACGAATTGTGAAACATAAATTGGAAAATCAGCTGGAAATAAAGCTGCAAGTTAGACAGTCATTTTTAGTTTCTACAATTCAATGTGTTTTTTCTGATCTATTGGCTTAGTTTTAGGGATAATATGAATCTTCAGGACTGTTAAGGGCATAGACCTAGAACCAGCAGCATTTGGCTCCGTAATTAATATTAGAAAAGGCATTCTATTCAATAGCTTAAACGGAAACATTTACAAATCAAGCGTCCAATCTAAGAAATCATGCTGAGCTAATAGCACAAGGTGATTTCGATAGTAAGACAGCAAGTAAGTTATTTGTGGACACTGGGGAATAAGCTTTTTAGACACCACATATATGTTGGACAGTAACTTGAATATCAGAAGAACCAGAGATATATAAACCAGTAATAAAAATGCAATTTGGTGTGAACATATTTGAATGAAAAAATATTTGCATCAATATTAACTTTTCCATTTCTGACTAATGAGAGTCCAACCACATAGACGAGTCGAGCCATCTCGCGTATAAATTATATAGTACAGTGCAGTTTATTCAATTATTGGGCACGCTCTACCAAATAAGTAAGCATATAAACTTCCAGGGCACACCCATTTATATGCTTACTCATATTAATATATAGAGAAATTAAGAGATCAAGTAAGAGTTAAGTTATGATAATCATTATTTTTATGTTTTTTTTTTTTTACAGATCAAAGGCAGAAGAGTAAAAGTGGATCTGGGCGTTGCTGTTCGACAACATGCTGTATTTTGTAACTACCTTATCTTTTAGTTGTACATGTATATCGTTAATTAAATAAAATGTAACAACTTGACAACAATATTTTGCAGTCAGCAATATTAGTTTTTAGTTCTGTTTTACTTTAATTTATGAGGAATGTACAGTCGTGCTTTTCAAACTCTAACAAGAAAGGTCGACATACGTCCACATATAAATAATGATGGCACAAAATTCTCTAGATATTTCGACTCTATATCTATCTAAAAAAAAACTGTCGGTGATATGGAACTTTAAGCGGCTGTCTGTGTTGACAAAGTTTCGATTTAAGAAAATAATTATTTTACCATTTTTCCCATTTTTAATGGTTTCAGGGTATAGCAAATACAACTAAATATAGGCGGTAAAATATTAATTTTTCTGGAGCTATACTAAGTATAGGGAAAAGATCAAAATTGCTTATGCTAGTTTAATTAACCCATTAAAACAACATTAGCGCCACTAATATAGCAAATATGTACGCTCTCAGTAAACGCATTCTAAGCAGCAGTTTTTTTTTTTTCAAATAAAAATACAAATATGCAAATTAAAATAAAACAACTAAACTAAATCTATAAATTTAAAATTAGTTATTTCTCTATCGAAATATTGGAATCGGATTACTATTTGACAATTCAGTGTCCTTTTAGATAGGGACTTAATTAAAGAAAATATATATTTTATTAAACATATGCAACTACAGCTGTATACACATTTTTACTATACTCTTTTCTCACAAAATGTATGCAAGTAAAGACATGACCGATCCGATCCCATTAACCGCCGCAACGACATTTCCGACTGTCGGCCCTTTGTCCCAGCAAAGTCGTCTCTAATTTTTTAAGCTGTCATGGTAAAATGCGGATGTGGCTGCATTTGTTGGGTTCAGTTGTTGGATATTGCATGAATCGAGCTTCTGTTCGACCTATAGAGAAGTTTAAGTTATGTAAGTTACGAAGACAAAGTTATTTACAATAAGTTCGATTGCAACTTAACTTAAGTTGGTGTAAGTGAAAATTCGGCAGGGAAGCTTGAGTTAGAGAAGTTCGACTATACGTTGATGTAAGTAAATTATGTAAGTCAATGTATGGTCGCGCTCCTCTAACATCTCTAATTTCTCTAGCTTCCCCATATGCATATAGATATCAAATTGTTTGACTGCATAAAATAATGTTACATATACTCATAATTGTATTAAAATTTGTTTTAGATATTTAAAATGTAATATTATCTAGAATTGCGTAAATATATATAATTATTCGACTATTCATTAAAATGTATAGCAAAACATACACACAAAATTGTCTTAACTATGTCTCCAGGCAGTATGATGCAAAGGGTCATGCTTTTATTGGAAGGGTCCCATTCAATGCACGCATACATACAGACTATAAAAACTACATACTTTGGAATTGAGTTTGATCGGTAAAGTGCCCCGATTCGAGAGTATAGTCAAGATCGGATAAGAAACATCCAAGTTATAGCCCAAAACGTAGTCCGATATTGATCTATGTACGTACTATCAACAGGAGCAAGAAAATGCTTGCTTCTATGCATAAATGTGCGCTTTAATGTGTTTCCGGATTTTGGAAACAAAAATACAAAAAATAAATACCTGCGCCGACCAGCAAAAATTGTAGTACTTGCATAACGGCTTACATTTGGGTGTGCGAAACTTTTAGTCGAGCTCTTTTGGGTAGAGCATTCTTACTTGCTTCTCTCGTTTCCTTCGTTCAAGGCTTTCATGAAGCCACATCAATTTTTGCATGCTTCCACAAAATGAAAATAGCTTTAATAATAGTTCGGCAATGTTACGTGTGGTAGATATATTTATTAAGGTACTATTAACTTACTGGCTATATATATATATATACATATGTAAGCTGATAATCATATTTTACTGCATTCAATATATTGTAAAGTAGATATATAAGCGATTTCTTTCGCTTTACAATCAGTCTCTTTTTTCTGGTTTTACCCTTTTTATACTCTGTTCATAAAGGTGAATCAGTGTATTTTCTTGTTTTTTATTTTTCGTGTAAATTCAATGTACGCTGAATATCTCTGCGATTCATGGATTACTGATGTCCTCCTTCCTTCAAATATCAATTAGAAACATTGCCGCCTGCAAATCGCAATGAATGATAGATGTCTTGGTATTAAAGTCCAAGGAGTTTGGGAATCATTAACGCAACAATTGAGAAAGCTTCCACGTATCAGTTTATCAGTATCAGCTGTAATTACACTGGGAACAGAGCATTGATAAGCTGCTACTGCTTTCTGTTTAATTGACATTTTTCGGCTCAAAGTTTCCTATGTATTTCACTACATACAATTTTTTCGCTGATTTATTATTACATATGTATGTACAAAATAAAAATAATGCTAAAATACGTAATGTGATTAAAAAATATGCGCCGTTTCGTTAAACAAACTATAAAATTAAGCGAACTCATAGAATAACAAATAATAATTTTAGACAGATGAGTTCGATTAAAATGCGACTAAAACAATAACTTAATAAGACTTCTGTTGCCATACTAGTGTATTTAGTATGTTTTGACGGTGTTCCTTATCTTAAGAGCTTATAAGGAGTTGCGAGTTTAAGCTGGTCCAGTCGGCGGAATTCCATGACAGGCCAGAGTATATAAAAACAAATCTTAAATATTGGGTGTTGCGCATTTTCCAGATGTTGCCAGAATTTAAGACTTTATTTCATGTAACTCTATTTGCCATTGTGCCTGCATTTTGCACGTCTGCGAGAGGTTGGGCACAGCGGGCACAATATGCGTTTGATGGCGTTGGTGATACATGCTAGTATCGACCATAATATCCATTTAATAATTCCGGTTTCTCTCTCGGTTGTAGCTTGCGACTGTGCTCTTCAAATTTAGCTTCCATTAATATCATGCACTGCTGGAGTTGATCCTATCGTTAAAGAAATAGTGTGAATTAAAACATTGAATAGCTGTCACACTTAACGTTAACCAAACCTGCCCCACACTTGTTAAATCCGTAAGAAGGCTCAAAAGAAAGTGTATATTATGTCCGGTACACAAATGCCAATTAAGTCCACTTATTGATGCGGCAATGCTCGATGCCGCAATAGTGCTCGATGTATACTTAGAAAACCTATGTTCTGCAAAGTTTGTTTAAGAATTGGTTATTAAAGATATACTTACAATACAAAATATAATTATGAAAAAATACTTTATACTTAAGCTACAACTATAAGATTTTTGATGATGAAGATGAGCAACTAAACCAATTTACAATTTTAAGCAAATAACAAGAAAGAACGGCTATCAGAGGCACACTGAAGACTGCATACCCTTGCAGACCGGAGAAAACCTGACGACATCTAAACATAACTATGAATATTAAAAACCGGCCCATCGTTCCTATCGCAGATATATAATAGTAATCTGATCTGACCGGCTCCGACGTATGTACGCTTGCAGTAAAAAGCCGGATGCATTCTGAGAGACTACTTCGTGTACTTCGGCTTCTGATGCTGATCAAGTATATAGAATATATATATATATATATGGTTTTATCCGACAAAATTATAATATCTTCTCAAAGACAAACCACAAATGCACAATATCCGCTGTAATGTGCTCGAGCCCATAACACATCTAAAATGATGTTCAGCATCCGACAAAATCGGACTGTTTTATAAAATCGCTACAGGTGACTAATCTTAAAAGTGGGTATGGCCAGATATTTTGTTCGTCTCTTTGAAGACTCTTATCCGTAATTTATCTTAAAAATTATTTATGAAACTACCCTCGGATAACCAAGAAAAAGTTAAGTTTGCGGTGTTAAATTAATAAATAAATAAATAATAATACATTTAAATACAAAACAAAAACTTAAACTTAGACTTTTTAGTGTTTATTTTCGGGATTAGGGTGATAAACTACGTTGAAAGAGTATCAGGCTGTTCTGAGCAGTTTTGGTTTCTTTTTCTCTGACATAGACGTATTATGTGTATTTATCCTTACCTTTTGCTGCTAAAGATATGAATGCTTGAGCATGCTGGCGCACTTTATCGATGTTCAAGTCAGAAAAGTGTTTGCTGCTAATAGGCAGACGTATAATCAAGAGCTCCAGGAAATCTAAGGGCGTCACCGATGAAAGATCCCAGCCTAGACGGCTCAACACATATAGCTCCCATTTCTGAAAGTAAAAAGATGGTGTAAACATTATATATATTTAAATCTAAAAATGTACAAATAATGCAAATCTAAAAGTGGAGACCTCTTAAAATATGATTGCTTGTTGCTACTCACTGGGCCCGAAGGGAAAAAATATACATTGAAAAGTGCTATAATAATAGGCAGCGTGTTATACAAAATAAAGACTCAATAAATAAAAATCAATCTCAAAACTAAGGCCAAGCTTGCATAGAACCACACAGACAGCACAGCGTCCAATACATTCATTAAAATAAACTAAGTATGTATCCAACTTAATTAATTTAATTTTTTTTTGTTTTTGCAAAAAATCCTGAGATTACTTACTATTAAATCATCTTTATAAATGCTGTTATCCGTGTAGAAGACCAGCAGCTCTGCCGAAAGCGCGCGACAGCTGGGCTCACGTAGCTTGGAAGCAATTAATAAGCAGGCGGCAGCTAATATTTGTAGGTGAGTTTTTCGCACAGATTTCGTTGACAGGAACCGATCCATGTAGTTTAGTGCTAACAAAACGACTTCCTCTTGACATTTCTCTTCAGCACACACCTTAAACAATACAGATAATAGAACAATATGTAATTACTGCCAATCACATGTATCCCGGATCACACATTCCAAAAAGAACGCTGTAGATCAGGGCTTACCGAAAGAATACACACAGAAATCGCCTTCAAAGTTCAAAATGCAAAATCTGCACATTGTTAATTTGAGGGACAGTTTTCCATAACATCCACTATGGCAGTTTCGGACGACTAACATTTTATTTGAATAAGGTGCTCTAATTGAGCCGAAATATTGCGTCTTCTTTGTGATTATTTTCGTGCCCATAGTAAATGTCAAGGCAGTTGTTTTTTTGGATTTTGGTCGATAATAATATAATGTGTATACGGAACTCAGATGAGAACCAACCATTTTTTACTCACCTCCATCATCCATTCCGCAACAATTTTGCGCATTGGCGGGGTAATATCCTTCTGTACAGTTTTGAAATATGTTTCGATAATGTGCTGATGCTTTTCTTCCGATTTTAACGCATTTTCTAAACAGCGATCCGATTCGAAAATGGGATCTGTAACGACCATATGTGCACTTCCATACTCAACATGTTTATCGGCTATGGTTGTCCCTTCTGTTGGATTTGTCGTTGCTGGTGCGCAAGGAGTCAAGTTGATGGTGTGTCTACGGTGCTGTTGTGGTGATTGATAATTGACTGACTGGCTCTGTTGTAGATGTGTTTTCAATTTTGTTGCACCAACCGGTGATGCAACTGAGGTAAACAAATACACCATCTTACTCATATTGCAAACAATAGGCGTTTTTTTTTTATACCTATTTAACAACTGTTTCTGATGCGTAACTATGCTCTCCTTACACAGTAAATCCATATTTCATCCACGCAACCACTTTGTTCGTCAAGAAAAGAAATGCTTAACACTTTTTTCATACATATAATATATACATATTTGCAAAAGGTCTTGACTGGTTGTACTGAAAACAAATTTAGAAATTGAAAAACTGTGAAAACGTTGCCATTGAACGTGAGAGAGTTGTGTATGGGACGTGACTCGACGTTTTTAAAGTTTGGCAGTAAAAAGTGTAAACCTGACGGGCGAAATATCAGCTAACATTATTTTTATAACTGGTATTTGATTTTTCAGCGCCCAGTAGGCGTGGCCTATTGAAATCTCTAATTTCAATGGTGTCCATGCGGACGGGTCTGAGTATATAAAAAAAAAGTGTTGATTTACATGGAGTTAGAATACATTTTTTTTTTTATATTTTCTTGATCAGCATTACTAACTAGCCGTCGTCTACACCAATGTAGAATATTGATTATTGAATATTAAATACTATTTATTTTGAAACGTACAAAACATTAAAACATAACAAAAATTTAGTTGTCGGCAGTTTGACACCGGTCTACATGGGAATGTTATCTCTGGGGTGCTTGGAATAGCCGTTCTTTCTTGTATTGTAATACCTTAACAATGTATAAAGCGAACATCGAGGAACTCTAAAAACGGAATTTAATTATTTGTAAAATCCAGAACTTCTGTTACTGATTTTGTATTTAGAATGCAACAAAATGCAACATGTTGCGACATGTTTTCGGCACACACACATGTATGTAGGTAACTTTTTTATATAGATTCCAGATCGCGCACGCACCTGCAGATCAAAATCAGCATGCACACACATAAACATTTAAATAATTATTTTGGCGAAAGGGAAACACACCCGATCAGCATTAAATAAAATAATGAATATAATGCTCTGCGCATTTTTAGGT
The DNA here is from genome assembly GCA_035041615.1 of Drosophila anomalipes. Lineage (NCBI taxonomy): Eukaryota > Metazoa > Arthropoda > Insecta > Diptera > Drosophilidae > Drosophila > Drosophila anomalipes. The sequence goes on from JAWNKZ010000254.1 coordinate 10,720,402, forward strand.
TGCCTTCCAGAAGTTATGTGTGCACACGTGTTATGATTTATTATATCTCAAATTTATTAATATGTATACATATAACACACGTATATATGTACATATGTAATTTCCATGTGTTTATATACCATAAATATGTGCATATATTTATTGTCGATTTTCACTGGTTTTTATCGGTTATTTTTCCTTTATGATATTCTAACGTATGTGTGCCTCATATGTACGTAGGAACGAACACATCTAATGAATATATTCTATGTATGTACATACATACATTTATGAATGCACATACAAAAGGAGATATACATATATATTTACATGCATATATTTTAGTTTGAATACAGGTCTACAGTAACACATATTGAAACTACTTATTAAACTTATTTGTTGTTTAACCGTCACACTATTCTAAATGGTAGGCTAATGAAAAACATCTTTTACAATAAATGAACTTCGGATAACCGGCGGGTACATACATACGTATATCTAAAAACAACACTTCGGCTTCAACAATGAGCAGATCGGCTATTGGTGTGTGCTCAAAGTTGGGATGGTAATGCGTGATTTGGTTCAGCACGTTTCCACATCGTTTGCATCCACGTTTCCAACAAAATTCCATAAAATTCCATTCACACAGAGCGATATTTTGCTCAAATACTATCAACAGGAATGTAGGAATAAAATATTATTTTGAAGTTAATTATTTTTAATTACATGTATTTTATAATAACAATATTTCAGTAACAAGGAGTCATATTAACTCCAGACGGAATAAAAAAATTCCAATGGCAGCAAATTAACTCTGCATAAGTATTATGAGAAAGGAAGGTTCCCTTTGTAACACCATGTCCATATCGCCATTTGCAGGTAACTTGCATATGTGGCTGCTACTGATATTGCTTCTATCAACAGCGTTTCACATCATTGAAAAATTCCGTGTGTTTCACTTGGATTCGCCTTACATCATTTAATTATTGTAACCAATTCTTTTTTTTAAACTATATTTTAAACATTAATCAACCTATTGAAAGGCTATAAAACATTGATTTGTAAAGGTATGAATGGATAATAACAGTGAATTACAATCGATAAGATAAACATAGAACTGGTTTTGGCAGATATTAAATAACATTAAATATTAAATTTGTAGCACATTAATTTAACGCCCTACAGTCCAGAGGTCGCTGGTGTGGAGACGCTTCAACCTCCTGCGCGTTGTATTTGACCCAAGTCAGCAGGCCAAAGGGTTGATGTAGTTGTGCAACCGGTCATTATACCGACTCGTATATCGGTTCATTTGTTGTCTGACTGTCGGTAGACCGAAGTCGTTGCGCAGCGTCCTGTTACTCACGTATGGTCGAGCACCAGAGATGTATCTGAGCACCTTGTTCTGCAAGACTTGAATTTGATTTATCCAAGATTTTGCAGCTGTGCCCCAAAATGGAATTCCATATGTCCATATAGGCACGATGATGCTCCTGTACACTAGCAGCTTCTTGCTCAAGCTGAGTTTGCTAGATGGCTTCAGCAAGCAGTTGAGTTTCGTTTTTTTTTTATCTACACGCTGCTGCCGTGATCTGGATGTGTTTGCGCCAGCTAAGTTTCCTGTCCAAATACATACGCAGGTAGCGAACATGGTTCTCCTGAGGTATGACCATGTTGTTGAGTCGAACAGTTGGACAGTTACCATTCCTGAGCGCACACGTGCAGTGCTGAGACTCGCTCCCATTGACGCGGATGTTCCACCGATTGGCCCAAGTACTAAAACCATCCAAGAACCTCTGCGTAACCGCAGTTGCTCTCCAAGCAGTGGTGGAGTTAGTAAGGAACACAGTGTCATCCGCGTATGTGGCAAGCAGCGTGGTTCTGGCTACGGGGATCGGAAAGTCCGCGGTGTACAATGTGTACAAGGCAGGTCCAAGGACACTACCCTGTGGTACACCAGCTCCAATGCGGCGGATGTTTGCTCGCTAGCCCCTAACTTCTACTAGAACGGCCATGTATGTAAGACCTGAGCAGTAAATACTGCGCCGATGGTAGCAGGGACTTAAGCTTAAAAAGCAGGCCATCATGCCATATGCGATCAAATACTTGCTGGATATCCAGGAAGACGGCAGAGCTGTACTGCTTATTTTCCAAGGCCTCGAGGGCGTACTACTGTACTACTCGATGAACTTGCTCTGGTGTACCATGGTGATGCCTGAAGCCAAACTGATGATCAGGAATGGCCCTCTGGAAGCCACTTACTGCCGACAATCTTCCAAGAAATATTTTTTCAAATATTTTGGAGAAAGTGGACAGCAAGCTTATCGGTCGATATGACAAGACAAGATTATCCGGCTTGCCAGGTTTCGGAATCATCGCAATCACAGCGCACTTCCACGAAGTGGGGAAGTGGTGGACCATGGAGTTAAAAAGTAGCACCAAGAACATCACTCCCTTCTCTGGGAGGGCCTTAGCAACTCTGCCGTCAACGCCATCATAGCCAGGGACCTTAGTGGACTTATGCCTGCGAATCTGTAAGCGGACCTCACTAGGGGCGATAGGTGTGATCGGTTGTACAGGATCGAGATCTGCATATAAAAATGCTTCAGTATCCTGTACCTGGCTGGGCGATGCAAGTGCAAAAGGCGTGAAGCGACTTTGCAAACGCCGATGCAATCTCTGCATCCGATCGACACCAAGTGCTGTCAGGTCGCATAACGGGGATCCGCCTGAATGTAATGTTTGCCTTGCGCGGCAGAAGACGTGTCTTGGAAGCATTCAGAGCTGCAGCCACTCTGTACTCAACGATCAAGGGGATGTGATCGGAGTTAAGCTCAATTCGCTCGGATATACCAAGACAGTCAGACCGGATCCCAGCGTACACAGCAAAGTCAATTGCTGTTGGCCTATGGTTGCCGTACGAATAGTGCGTTGCACCTCCTGTGGCAAGTACTTGTAGGTTGGAGTCTCTCACGCAATCCGCAAGCGCAATCCCACGGCGAGTGTCCAACGCTGCACCACGGAGATGGTGTTGCGCATTCCAGTCTCCAGCAATCAGGAACTTTGGGCCAAGCTCTTCGAAGAGACATTTAAAGTCTTCTATTTCCCACACAAAACGTGGTGGATAATAGACAGCCGCTAAGACTACTTCGCCTTGATCACTAGAGACTTTAACGACAGCACAGCACACACTTCACACAGCGATGCTGCTTTTGGCAGTATTTCATCGTATGGTCGAATTCCTGGCAACGGTGCCACTGAGGAATGTCCGTATGGCGGTCAGGACATTCCACTGAAATGCGCACTTGAGAGATGGAGCGTAGGTTGTATATCTCTTTGTTATTTGCAACCACTTGGCATTACCCTTACTGTACCGCCACTACTGCATTTGAGCATAAAGCTGTCAGGCGGCGTGACATCATTCAGTGCTTGCAGCAGTCCAACAACGTTGCTGATACCCTCAGCAATAAGTGGGGGAGGTTTAGAAGGTCTTGTTGGACGAACTTGAACAGTGTCAACATTTGGTGCGTTTGATTGCGAGCAATCGCGTATTACGGCAGCAGCACTTAAGTGAAGGACCTCATCGTAAGCAACTTCAGACGCACTCGGCGGGTATATAGGTGAACCAGGCACTATCATCTCTTCCATGTCGACCAAATCAACATCTGCGTCAGAATCTGAGCGCTTGTGGTGCTGCACGAGCTCCAGCAGAAGTTGACGGTACTGCATCCAAATCGATTTAATCTTCGATTGCTTTTGCGGGCATTGCTTTTGTTGTCGGCATTGTTCTTGTTGATGTTGTTGTTGGCATTGTTGACATTTGCCAATTTTATTGCATTGTTGTTGTTGCTACCGTTGCTGCTTGTCGGGCGAGTGCGCAGGTTATACCGGTGTTCACTGGTCAGCCTGGCAAGTGAAAGCGAGCACCAAGAAACTGAAGCTGCAGTGTCAGGCGCATCGCCGGCAGTAGAGGTAGACGGGTGTTGCTCATAATTGTGCAATTGGCGCGCACCAAGCGCACTAACTCTAGAAGAGTGGTCGCGGCGCGCGCACAAATTGCACTAGTTCAACGCCTCTCACAAAAATCGTAATTCACCTGCAGTATTGTTCGCGAGCGTCGATAATTTGAGAGAACGGAAGAGAAATAATGCGCACGCTCACACGTACAAATGCCGATACTAAGCAACTAGCAGACCGAGCTGCGCGCGTCGTTCGTATCAGCACTAGAGAGAGAGAATGATCAGCGGGCCGCAGACGGAAAAGTGCATGGGATACGACGAGATGATCAAGCTTAAGCTCGACGTGAACTCTCAGCGGCACAGAAACAGGCAGAGCAAAAGTTGAATGGGCAACGCACTGAGCAAGAGCGTATGCACTTTGTTTTTGTCATTGTTTTGATTTCGAGTAGTTTTATATTTGTGCGAATTTAGCACATATTTCATATTTAAACACAGAAATATTTTTACGTTATTAATATTATAATTAATGTTGCATCGCTTTTAGATCTTGCCAACTACCAACTAACAGCTCAAACCGATACTGATGGTAATGTTGCCGATATGAACAGCGTTTCACATCTTTGGAAAATTCCAAAGAGTTCCGCGAGATGTGACTGTGCAATTAGTGTATAAGATTTTTACACCAATTGTCTTCGAATCATGTGTACAGTGTTGCACTGAAAGTCAAACTTTTAGTGGTGGACCGAAATAACATAAATTTACTGAGTGCAACAAAATCATTGGGGAACATCTCCTTTCGGCAGAGGAAAACTAAAAGGGGACGTCGTGATGATATTGTCACTCTTTGAATTCACATAACATAAACTAGAAATGGCTTCAGAAGTGTTCCATACATTACAATCGTTCCTCAGTCCATTCCAGCAGTCCTGGTTATCGCATTGAGCTAAACGATATATTGCGTGAATAAAAGCGAATATATGTTGTATATAAAAATCTATGCATGAGGAATTATGTATTAATGAACACGGCTGAATATGTCATATGCAATACAGAACAGAATAAAATGAATAGGAAATTCATATACTTTTGGTTAATAATTGGTAAAATGTCGCATCCGTGAAAACATTTAAAAGAGGGAGAACGGCTGTTGTCAGTTTGAATTAAATCGGTACGATACGATAACGATATGCCGATAACATAAATCAACATCTCAGTCTAAATAGCTTTGTTATGGCTTAGTGTAGTTTTCGATTGCATATATATTTCTACTGATTTCGGTATTTGTATTTATTCCATTACACTTGCCGTAGCTCGCTAAATACTCGGCTCTTTGAGCTCGGGCGCTAGTGCGCAACAAATACCAAGTAAAGAAATTTATTTTGTACCGGAAATCAAACGATAGGGCAAATAAAGTGCTATGGTAAATACTCACATACTATTGCTTTGACTATTTTTCAAGTATCCCATCTTGCTTTTAACATATTAACTGGCAAATCTATTTCACCATATTTGCAAACATACATCTGTCCATACTTGCAAATGCATTTTTGTTTATTTGTAATTTTGCATGCATATGAAAATGCATTTCCACGTACAATTATTTGTATGCATTTTTACACATTTCTATGCGGTTTTATATAGGAAATCCAACAATTGGAAATACTGTGCAAACAGTTGTATGAAGCAACAGATGCCAGCGTCCGTGCGGATGCTGAAAAGAGACTTATCACATTTGTCAATAGCCAGGACGCCCTGCCCAAGTGTCAGTTACTGCTGGACCGAGCTGATTCCAGCTACGCCCAGCTACTTGCCGCATCTACCCTGACAAAACTGATACAGGGGATAACTCTTGGGCAGCGCATTGATATTCGCAGCTATGCTCTTAACTACTTGGCAACCAGGCTTAATTTGCAGCACTTCGTAGTGCAGGCACTTGTTACGCTTCTTGCTAAAATCACAAAATACGGTTGGTTTGATTCATATAAGGGCGAACTTGTCTTTCAGAACTTACTTGAGGATGTCAAAAAATTTTTACAGGTAAGCATTGCAAGTGCTAAGCCAAAATGCTTAATAAATGATATTTTTCAATATTTTTCCTTCCTAGGGATCCGTTGAGCATTGCACTATTGGCGTACAAATCCTCTCACAGTTGGTATCAGAAATGAATTCAATCGTGGAATTAGATGCACATTTATCGTTTTCAAAAAACCGAAAAATAGCTACATCTTACCGAGACCAGCAGCTGTATGATACTTTTTTACTATCCTGCTCTCTTCTGATAAATGCGCGCGACAATAGCAAGAACTTGAACTTTCTGGACGAGTCGCAACAAGCGTGAGTTGGTTTTTATTAACGCATACTAGTTTTACATCCTTACTTATGCACAATTAAATATGTAAATGTGAATGATACTCATACACAGTCCGTCTCACATTTTTAGACTCTACCAAGGGTGTTTAAAGTTTTGTTGTTCAATGTCTAGTTTTTATTGCCAAATAGAGAGTTCTCTATTAAAACGACTATGGAGCGAAGGACTGTATCAGTGGATCTGCCCTTCCGATTATTGGGGCCTAGAAATGAGCTTGAAGTCTGGGGTTTCATCGGTTAACAGCTGTTGAACTGTTGTACTTGCGTTGGACTGACTTAAAACGCTGGAAACAGTTTATTTCCCATTTTGATATGTTTACAGAGGGTAGATTTGAGGGTGGTGATCTCTTCGCAAACATTATTCTGATGGTTTGTAGATAGCTCGGAACACACCGGGAAATGAGTGCCAAGGAGGAGTAAGGGAGTCTTCAGTAGAGTGTCAATGAACCGTCATTTGTTTATAGATAATCAAGTGTGGGGGTCATTCTGGATAAGATTTGCCTTAGCTGAATGGAGTGCTTCCTTGCGTCAATATTTATAATACAATTGTATATTATTATATATATAAATATTTCACACCAACTTATGATAGACCGACTTGGGTCCAGGGTACTTCTTCGTCGAACTTTCTCAGCTGGAGCACCTTGTTGAATGGGTATTTCCGAAAATCCTCCGCAAGGATATAAAAAATCAATCGAAATCAATAGATACATATTACAACAATTAATTATTAATTTGTCAACGGATTTAAAAAATGTTTATTATTTTTGGAGAATTTTTTTCAAGAATGCGTACTTTTTATAACTACTATTGTTTGGAACAAACAGTAAAAAAGGCACTAAAAATAATGAAATGGTTATTCGCTTCAGGCTATGTTTTTGACACCCAGACTCATATCCTTTTGGTAATTGATAATCCCCTTTATCAATTATATTGAGATGAAGATTAGGTTAAAGTTAAGTTTGGCTTTCGAATCCAGTGTTTTACCACTCGGTACCTGCTCGCACCCATGCACGGATACCTATAAGGGGATCGGGTCTCTATTCTACTAGAGAACATGTTGCAGCAAAATCAAGCCACAAAATTACCCGCGTTCGCTGCTCGACCACGAGGCCTGCAAAATTATCGACGCGCTGCGTTCATGCTCACCGATTTTGTATGTTTTTAGTCGGTTTGACTACCATTGAGGCGGGTAGTGTATTGTCTGTTTAGTGGTACAAGTCTTCGTTCAGTGTCAATATTTGCTTTTAACTCTGAATTTCAACTATCTTTGGAATTAGAACAGTTTGATTTTGTGTAGAAAATCCGTTGACTTCAATTAATAATCTTAAATGAATATATAATAATATATAGAGTTATGTACATAGTGACTTTGATTGATTTTTCTTAGGCTAATAGTTGTTAGATCATTGAACATTTCGTGTCCCATTCAAAGCCTATATGGTTCACTTAATGGGTCATTTGCGAATTAATTACTTATTTTAAGAGTTTTGGGGCTGAATGTGCAAGTCAATCGTATTTTATATGAAATTTAATCTACACCACATAGTAAGTTGATTATTATTGTAAATTGAATATATTTTTTGTGTTTCTGAGACAGGTTAATATCCCAAGTTTTGCGGCTAACGAAGAACTGTCTAAGCTTTGACTTCATTGGCAGCTCAACAGATGAGTCGGCCGATGATATGAATAATGTTCAGGTACGCTAGTCTTATTTAAATTGAAAATTAAGAAACGATAACAACTCCATATACATTACATACAGATACCAACAGCTTGGCGTCCTGCATTTCTTGACTCAAACACATTGAAATTATTTTTCGATTTATATCAAATTCTACCGAATGGATTGGCGAGTTACTCATTGTCGTGCTTAGTACAAATGACATCTGTACGTCGATCACTGTTCAGTAACTCTGAGCGAACAAAGTTCCTGACCAACTTAGTGGAAGGTGTGAAAAATATACTCACCAACTTGCATGTAAGTAACTGCTACATTTGAACACCACTGACATAATACATATTTTATTTGACTTAGGGTCTTAGCGATCCAGATAATTACCATGAGTTCTGTCGTTTGCTAGCGCGCCTGAAGTCCAATTATCAGCTGGGCGAACTCATAGCCGTTCCCTGTTACCCTGAAGCCATTGAACTAATAGCAAAGTTTACTGTGCAATCGTTACATGTGAGTATAGTGTCGCTTAAGTATTATTTAAAAAAAAAAAATGAAAGTGATATTTTTGCAGATGTGGCTCTTTGCTCCAAATAGTGTGCACTATTTACTTACACTTTGGCAGCGTATGGTTGCTTCAGTACCATATGTTAAATCACCGGATCCGCATTTACTTGGCACATATACACCTGAAGTGATAAAGGCGTATATCGAATCCCGCTTGGATGCAGTGCCTTTAATTGTTCGTGATAATATGGAGGATCCATTAGATGATCTTTGTATGGTTCAGCAGCAACTTGAACAGCTATCTGTAATCGAGCGTTGCGAGTACAATAAAACTTGCAACCTTCTGGTGCAGCATTTTGATCAAAAGGCGCGTGAGTACGAGAACCTCGTACAGACACTAAACGCAAATCCCATTGATGTAACTGTTCATGAGCTGCAATTGACTTGGTTGGTTTACATGATTGGATCGGCGATTGTGGGTCGACTTTCTGTAACAACCAGCGACGAACATGACAATATGGATGCAGAACTTGTAATTCGTGTACTGCAACTGATGAGTTTAACCGATTCACGCCTACCTCAGACCGGTTGTGAGAAGCTGGAATTGGCCATTCTGAGCTTTTTAGATCAGGTTCGAAAGATGCATAGCAGCGATCAGGCACAAAAGGCTACTGTCTATAAGCGCCTTAGTGAAGTTTTTGGTCTAAATGATGAGCAAATGCTGCTAAGTTTCATTAATCGTAAAATGTTAGTATTGCCATAAATTGTATGGTTTCGACTAATTAACGTCTTCTTATATTTGCAGTATAACCAACCTTAAGTTCTGGGGCCGTTCTGAGCAAATAATTACAAAAACTTTAATGTTACTATCCGACCTCTCTGTCCACTTCAATTCAGTGCGGAAATTGGCTCGCTTAGAGGAAGTTCAGTTCATGTTAACGCATCACACAAGCGAACATTTTCCTTTTCTTGGCACAAGCTCATCTCTAAACGAAATGCGTTGTCGCACCATGTTTTACACTTCGCTTAGTCGCTTATTAATGTTTGATTTGGGAGAGGATGAAGAGCGTTTCTACAATTTTTTGACACCACTAACAAGTAAGTTAGCTTACAAAAAAAAATATAAAAAAAATGTATCAAAGTGGTATTTAAATTTTGGTTATTCCATAGATCAGTTTGAATCACTTGGAAATGTGCTAATGGACACAAAGTGTTTTCCTAATGACGAAGTGAAGAAAACGATTATTGGCTTAGCTCGAGACTTGCGTGGACTAGCATTGCCCCTTAACGCTCGTATTCAGTATACTATGCTTTTCGAATGGCTGTACGTATGAAAGTGGAGTTTTTACGCATTGTTTAGTTGTCTAGATCATCATTAAATTTTTTTTTTTATTGATTACAGTTACTACACTGATTATTTACCCATACTGCTTCGTGCGGTAGAACTGTGGGCTCACGAACCTGCCATTACTACGCCCGTGCTAAAGTTGTTTGCGGAGTTAGTGCATTGCCGTACACAGCGTTTAGCTGGCAACGTGTCTAGTCCAATGGGTATTTTGTTGTTTCGCGAGGCATCAAAACTGATTTGCATTTATGGCAATCGTATACTGCATCTAGAGGTATCTGATGATCAACTATACCCAATGAAATTAAAGGGAATATCCATATGCTTTTTGATATTAAAAAATGCACTTGGTGGAAACTATGTCAACTGTGGGGTCTTTAAACTATACGGCGATGATACATTACACAACGTTCTTGATATCATGGCCAAACTTATTCTTTCTATACGACAAAGTGATTTATTGGTAAGTTTGAAAAGTAAAAAAAAGTAAACAAGAAAGATAAACAAAAATTAATCTTTTAAACATAAAAAATAAACAGGAATACCCAAAATTGGCCTCGGCTTATTACAATTTATTAAACTGTCTATCTCAAGATCATGTTACATACCTTGTCGCTTTAGAGCCACGAGCATTTGTTTACATATTGGAAAGTCTGACAAAGGGCCTTGCCGCACTAGGTATTTATAATTGATTCATCAAATATATGCCGAGCTTAACTTATTTCAATTACAGATTCGGCAATTTACATCAGCTGTTGCACGATATTGGATAGTATTGTCTCATACATCTTTAAGCAGCTTCAATTAAAAGGTATACGTGAACACATATTGTCATTTAATATTTTTTATAAGTCTCTTTCTTCGTAACAGTTTCAACATTCCCTAATAAGAAGCTGAGAAGTTTGACACGAGAGAATTCACAATTTCTGAAGGTTTGTTTTTAAATAGTATTACTAAGCTTCACGTCTAAATAAAAAGATAATCGTAAATTTATCATAATCGTAAATTTATCATTTTTCGCGATAATCAGTATAATTTAATAATTTAACATATTGCTGGGCAGGATATCCACTGGACCATATTTTATTAGGTATATTTTTTTAATTTGAAAAACTAAAACTTATTAATGTTGCATTTTCATCAAAATTAAAGTTAAAAAATACACTTAATACAACAAAAAAAAATCCAGAATTCTCAGTATATTTATTCCGAAATCGTCTACTATCTTTTATGTTTATAGGTGGTGGAATTGAATTCTGAACTGCTACAGAACATGATGTCCTCTTTGTTAAATAATGTACTTGCTGAGGACTGTCGGAACCAATGGTCCATGTCCCGTCCGTTGTTGGTACTTATACTTCTCTATGAAGACTATTATCGGTAAAGATATTCTATGTTTTAAAATATATAAACTCATGTGTACAATTTTTTACATATAGATCACTAAAGGAAAGCATTATTCGTGGACAACCAGTTGAAAAACAACAGACAATGGCTCAGTGGTTCGAAGATCTGATGCTTGGCATAGAACGGAATGTATCCAGTAAAAATAAGGAAAAGTAAGGATAAAGTATTGTACATATGACTTTTTATATTTTAAAAACGTCTTATACACTACAAATTGCTTACACAAATCAATATAATACCATACTTTTTATACAATTGCAGAGAGTATTAAATTTGACCCCTTAACTATACACATTTTGAATATAAAAATATATTCTTGATCAGTATCACGAGCCGAATTTTATATAGCCAATTCGTCCGTCTGTTCGCCAGTATACTGGAGTGACTTATTGCATTGGCTACTGCAGAATGTTAATTTCAACTTCAACTATTATTTGAAAGTAATAGGTTTGCAAAGGAATCAAAAAGATTCGCGTGTCTTACTGATACTTGAACTTAATGTAATTATATGTATTCCAGAGTTAAATACAGGGTACTTATTATCGGATATTAAAGGTATTCAATTTTCAATCAGTATAAGGTGTGGCGCGTTCGGTCTTGCTTTTCACGAAAATTAAATTAAATTAAATTAAAATATTAAACTTGACCGACGCTTAGGAAAATGCATTTTTAATAAAATGTCCATGCCGTTTTCAATGTATTTTCGTAAAGAACCAGTTCAGCACACGGGCTTAGTCTATTCATGTAATCACCAAAATTAAAGCCAGTTGTCTTTGCTACGCAGGTGGGGCAGTATTCAAAGAAGTCAATACGAAGAAGAATGAAAAACTGTTTTTTTTTGGGCATACCAAAGATTTTGAAAAACCATATGAATAATTTAAAAAACACCTTAAACTGGAGCTGTGTAATTAAGCGAAACCATTTGAATTTCCCGTTGCACTGAAAATTGAGCAAACATTCATTAATTTTGTTTTTCTATATTTTCTTTGCACTATTAGGTTTACACAAAATCTTTCGACTTTTCGCCGTGATGTAGTGAACCTACCAAAGTCGACCACGTATTCAACAGGTATGCTTACAAAAATGAAATTAAACTAAAAATCCGAACTAGTCGAACTTTATTATTTTTTAATGTTATTACATTGGGTGAGCAGGTAAGGTTTTAAATATTTTGTCTGAGATGGAGCTCACACAACGCCCTAATTGCTTATTATGATGTATGTTTAAGAGGAAAGAAGTCATATAGTTGGGGTGCATTTGGTAGTTTTGTTCAGGTATCCTCCGTTTTTTTTTTTTTAAACTACTCCATGGAGTCGATAAAAAGAGTCGAATAACAATAAAAGACCACCCAGCTTGTCAAAAAACAATTCGTTAGAAAGCAGTCCGTAAGTGGAGTCATACAGGAGCAGTTTATCTCCCCGTCGACTTCTACCATTGCTCTTATTACATCTTGGTAGAGTGATTTCGACTTGTGTGGTCCGTTGCCTTCCTGCAGAGAAAAGTTATTCTGTGTGCGACTGTGGATATCCGTTACCGGAAAGAATGTTAATGGTGATTAGATAGTCTGCGGGCAATGTCGACGGAATTTATGTCGATAGTATATTAAAATTATTAAAATGTTCCGTCGATTTTTTCCCAAGATCCTGATCAGTTTGGTTGCTAGCCAAAACTGCATCTGCATGAAACACATTGCACCAATCGGCATATTTCATTAAAAACTTGGGCCAATCAATCCGGGTAATATCTAGTTTTATATATACCATCAATGTGAACTGAAGTTTCAATTTCGTTTTTGATTATTTACAGAAAATTCGTACCAGGTGTTTACGGAATCGAATTACTCCATATCGGTATAAATGTCGGAACATTTTGCTTTCTTTTACTGGTGTTACCTGTCAACAAGCTGTCATAACACAATTTACGTTAGAATAATGTATTATATATTTCATCTCTAAAAAGTTACAATGAATATAAAATTATAAAACCAAATGATTTTTATTAAGATAAATAACACAGTGCAACTATTTTCTGTCCACTTTACATTTTGAAATTTTTAAACGGTACGTTTTTTTAAAAAGAGATACAAATTAGTTTTTTAGTATATTTTCAAAAGTAATAATCACATATTTGTCAATACTATATCTATCTGAGCAAGATGAGTAAGCGTTAGCCAATTAATGTACCTGCAGCGTCTTCGCCTAAATAAAATGGTACCATTATTAATATGATTTAATAATAAATATCGTAAAATGTTTTTATACATAACATTTATATCTTTTCACAGCAACTTATTTTGCACTTTTACACGACAACATTTCCATAGCTTCAAAGTGTGGACGTGAGTACTGGAACTAGGGGCTCACTTGCATGGGAATCCCCGTTGCTATACGCACTTTTTCATCAACTGGATTAGACATAATGCAGCCACAGCATATTCAAATTAAGCGCCGAACTTGCACAAGGCAAACGAAGAAGCTGCGAGTGTAATCAAAAAGAGAGAGACAGAGAGACTCTGTAGTTGCGGCGAAGAACTGTATCTATTTTGTGTGTGTGTGTGTGTGTGTGTGTACACAGCATAAAATCAAACATGAGAAATAAAATGGAAAAGGGAAAACATAATAGAAGACCATCTGATGCAGAGAAATACTCAATCTGGAAGTTTCGCATAAAAAAAAGAAGAAGAACCAGAAATGAAAACAGAGATTGGAAAGCGGCAAAAGGGAATGGCATTATTTTTGAGTATTTAAATGATTAATTTCTTGTCTTTGCGAACTCTGAAGATGGTGCCAAGCAAATTTTAATTAACAACTACTTTGCCAGAAACAGAAGGTGAGGCTTTGTCTTAGATTCAGGAGCATTCGATCATAACTGTAGAAATTGCGATTGCGAAACGTGGGAAATGGATTCATGTTACAGCCAAAGGAATAATACAACTTAGCAGCGCCCCCTGGAGGATATTCCCATATGTATCACGAAAGATTGGGGCAGACATAATGTATTATCTGCTTAGTGGTATAAGCTATAAATAAAATGCTATATATATATATATATATGAAGGTAAACATATAGCACAAGGTATTTCGCGTAAGTTCGTATCAAAAGTATAAAATTGTTTTTATTTTATTTGATTTCATAAAAGTCACAATTGTTCATATAAAAATATATATATATATATATATATATATAGAAAAAGAGTCAAATAGTAATAAATACACATATCGCACACAAATAAATAAAGCCAATGCTTAATGATAAATTAATGTTCAGCCTCCTTCGGCGGTGTTTTCTTTTTCTCTTCTTGATCGGACCTTTGGCAATCAGACAATTCAAAATACAATATATTGTTTGTGGTCGACTCAAAACTATGCTATTAAATTATAATTTATTATCCAATCGTTGTGTTCGAAAGTTATTTAAACGAGCTGTTGGAAACAACAGAAGCGGAGGGATCTTGGTTGACAGATCCGGACGCAGCAGCTGACCCGGATGTATTGACTGTGTTTGGGCTGGCCATAATGATGTCAGTTGGCGTGGTAATGGGGCTGCTATCGATTGATGATTCGACAGCAGCTGCGTTACCCACCTCCTCGACTGCAGCGCCAGCAATGCTGCTCTGTTCTGTGTCCAATACAAAGCAGGTCTCGCTGCTGTTGTTATTCTCCAGCTGCTGTTGCTCACCAACAGCTCCAGCTCCAGCTGCAGTTCCAGTGGCATTGGCAGTGGCAGTGGCATTGGCATTCACATTCGTATTCACATGACCGTTGGAAAAGTAGTACGGATCCAGATAAGTACTGTAGCTATTGCTGCTAGTGGATGCAGCTGTTGTCGCACTGCCGAAACAAACGCTGATGTTGGCCGCATCCGTGTTATAGTGTGGCTCGAAGAGAGTGCGCTGCCCGTTATACTGGGGATACAGGCCCATTGGTATATTGGCGTAGTAGAAGGGTTCAGCAGTCGGGGCGGTCTTATTGTTGCCCAATGCCAGCGGATTGGGTGAGAGCGAACGTGCCGGGGATACGGCGTCCAATGCTCCAAAGGCCGCCGCCGATGAGCCACCCACGCTGTGGCCATGGTGCAGCTGCTGTTGCATGGCACGTTGCTTGATATAGTTTGAGAATTCAGTGGGCGACATGCGATACGAGCTGCTGGAAGAGGCAAGAGTTGCAAGAGTTAAGCACATCATTTATCATTTATCATTTATGCTGGACTGGATGGGGATTCTGGGATGGGGATTCTGGTCAAGAATCACATGCTCACCTGTTGGTACGCTTGGAACTAGTCTTGAGTTTGGTGCTGCCGAACTTTGTCTGGGCAAAGGTGGCCGTTGTAAATGTTAGCGGAGCCTGAGCGGCACGCTGCACAAAGGCGGCGGCAGTAGCGGTGGCAGTCACAGTGTTGCTGCCAGAGAGACTGGCACCGCTGGAGACACAGCCATTGGGGTTCGGGCTGCCCTTGCATGGCGGGGAGCTAGAAGCGACCGAGTGTGGTGAGGAGTCCGACGGCGGCAATGGCAACGGTAGTGGCAATGCCTTCGGACTTAAGCTCAAGTTGTTCATGGTCGTGTTGACCACGTCGATGGGACGAAAGCATTGTGCCTCCGGATTGAACGTCTTCGTAACCTCTCGATCCGCCGAGTGGCTATCCTCATGATTCTCATTGTTCTCCGTATAGAGTATCTGCGATTAATATAGCTTCTATATAAATCATATATCATATCGTATATATATATACATATATATATATACACATCTGTGGGCTTACCTTAACTGCCCCTTTCTCGCCGATGCGGTACGACACCTCACCGGGGTCCACCCAGACGGATAGCTCATTGGGTAGATTCTCAAGGATATCAGTTATTGGTACACCACTTTCGCGAGCTGCACGTCCTAGCACCGAGTCAATAGGATCACCGGTTTTGAGACAACGATATGCCGAGCCCTTTAAAGACATATACACAAATATATACAAATATATTATCATATATTTATATAGATATATTTGCAAGAGCTTTAAATACCTTGAAGGGTTTCTCCGGATACCAGTGTCCTTGGAATTTGTCACGCAACGCTTTTTCCAATTCTTCCCCAAAGATATTGACTCGTCGACGTGGCAATTTGTTGTACAGATACGAAATGACAAAGTTCAACGCCACTTGTATTTCAATATGCATTTTGATAGCAGGCCTCTATCCTCTATAGATCTACCCGTATACCTTGCACTCTCGATCTCAGTGCCTTTTCCGATCCCAATCCCAATCCCAATCCCAATTCCAATTCCGATTCTGGTTCCGATTCCGATTCTTGATTGACTCTGATTTGTTTCTAAGCTGCAGCTTGTGGTTTGAAGAACGTTTCACTGTGTCTTATCATCCGCACTATGAAAGTAATTTGGAATAGTTTATCTAAATCTTTGGCCTCTGGTGTGTATTTGTTGCTTTTTTTGTTTTGGGTTTTAGTTTATGTTGTGTGTATTACACGTTGTATTGAGTATGCTTATTAACAATGAGAAATGTGTGTGTGTGTCTTGTCTTTGCTTGACAAAGTGTTCCCGTCTTTCGTTGGCGTTATAAGCGTAGCCGTCTAGATCATCCTCCTATACACATGAATATATATTTATATATGTAGGCATCTGTATGCTGCATAGATGCATATTTGTTGAAGGGTTTCTCAATGGTGAACAGAAGAGACCACAAATTGCCACTCATTAGGCTCAAGGCGTTCTAAAATAAGTTGTGCAATAAAAATGTAAGCTGATGGATGAAACAGATGACCCTCCTCCGCAGTCTTTGACAACAGGAATGGAACCAGCTCTGGCAGAGGATGATCTGCTTATATGCTATTGATGGATCACCCTCTGGATCTGCACTCAGCATATCCTGAAAAAATAGAACGCTTCCCAGTTCCAGGATGAGATATGACAGGTATAAAGTGCCAAACATTGGTCACAGCGTGCCGAGTGTTTCCTGAAAAAGGAAAAGGTGTCTGACAAATTGGCTGGAAAAAATGTTTATTTGAATTTAGTAATTTTACGAGGAATTGGCGCAAATGTCGAATGACATCATTTATAAATACTTTCACCTTCAAATGCAAATTTCTCAACTTAATTTCAAACTATTATGTATATTATTTTCGGTAGTTATAGGGTCATCAGATATTATTGGCGAGTTGATATTCAGCAAGGAGGCTCACCACATATTCATGATATGCTTTAAGCTGCAAGATGCCTCCAAGCTTGAAAACTGATAAAGGTAGCTCCATTTTTGGAGTACCAAATTACTCACAATTGCGGACATTCCGGTGGGCGATAAGTTGGGTGACAATACATGAATAGCTTCTTTTATAATTGCATATTGTAAAACTCGTATTACCTCGATCATTACAATTGTCGAAGATACTAAATTGTAGGTGAATATTCGATTTGTGCCGTGTTTCTTAAATGATCGTAATACAATTTTTACAGCTGATCAGCATTAATTCTTTCAAATTTAAAAGCTATTTACTCAAAAATTGAGATTCGGTAAAAGTGGATCGTTCAAAGGAGATTCACTTGAATTACGCGCCTTACAATAAAACATATATTCCAAATTCCAGAATTCTTAAATACGATCAGAAAGATTGGCTACATCGATTCGGCTGATGCTGATCGGGAATATCTATGCTTCAAGGGGACGGAAATTTATATATATAATATTAAGGTTTAAGGTTAAGGATTATGCTTATTTTTGGATCATTGGCTCCCCGTTCCGCTAATGCTTGTAGTAAGGTAAGAGATGGTAACAGTTGGTTAATTTTTGAATAATACGATAATCTTTATTCTATTAAAGGTAATATGAAAAATATTCAATATGGAAGTTATTACATTTCTATACATAACACTTGCGCATATGTATGTATGCATATATATCTATATATGTATATCTATATATACATATATATATACATATATATATATATATATAATAGATATAATTATCTATACATATGTTGCATTTACAGTATAAACTATTTTTATGTACACACGTTCTGGTTTCGCTTGTTTTTTTTTGGTTTGAGTTAATGAAATCTCTATATACTAAGTATATATATCAACATCTATACATACATATGTAAATATGAAAATCAGTAGCGCTTCAAATTGAATGTATGTACGCTTTTATTGTATTTATTGATATGCATTTATAAATTTTAAATTTTCATACACATACATGCGAAGTATACATCTCGAGTAAGCTTGGGCTAAATCATATGAAACACAATCAAATGCAAACATCAATAAGCATGTACATATGTAAATGTATGTATGTATGTATGTATGTGTGTATGCATGTATGTATGTATGTGTGTATGCATGTATGTGAGTAGTTTTATCTTAATCTGCGTTCGCATACGTACATACATAATAAAGTATGAATGTGTCACATAATGTAATACTACAAATAATGCCGACACACAAACATATATATATGTATATATATATATATATATGTATATATATATATATATATATGTATATATGTACATATGTATGTATGTACATAAATGCACTTAAGCAAGCTAATTAAAGTGACAGCCCAAGTGGGAAATTGAAAATAGTTGTTGGTTTACAATATCTTCAACCTGATTATCATACAGACCGCACATATGTATGTACATACATAAATACATATGTACACATGAAGACTATGCATGCTGTTCTAAATGTTCTAAAATATATATATGTATTATGCATGCATGCACACATACATACGCATACGCATAAACATACACACACATACATACATAGATATACATACATATAATTGCTCAGCATTGTTCGATTGGTTTGTCTTAACACATAGAAAGGTATGTACATACATACGTATGTAATCCTTAAATGCGTGCATACTCCAATCTCTGGGCCACCCAAGACACACCCATACATACATATGTACTTATAGTATAGTTGTAATGCACATTAAGATGTCTGAAAACATTTAACAATTAAATAGAAGTTTTTTTGGTTTTCTTTTCTTTTTTTTTAAATATATAAAAGTTACCGTCGTACAGGAATTGTCATCTACTTAATTGGTAATAACGATATATACATTTAGTTTCGTTCACGAAAATTGTGGGTCCGTTGTGTCCTAACTATCCCTAAACTGTATCAAGTGGGCTAAGAGAAATGGACTCGTCCATCTTTATTGTTGGATATATAATTCATATGTTGCATGAAACTATTAAATTAGCTTGTTTTCAAATATTTCCATGGACAGCATAATTTGTTCGCTCTGCTGTGAAAACAAATATGAATATTTAAGCAAACAAAAGAAATCGTAATTATTGTCGAAAATAATTAACAATTATTGTTTGATAATTTGTATGTGCCATATTTGAACATTTGATCATTTGATTTGGCAGCTTGCTTCTAATGACACAATGTCACACCTATTTTCGTGAACGCGACTGTATGCACTTAAAACTCATTGGTTTAATTTCTGATAAGAGACATACATACAAACATGTATGTACATGCACATATTTATATATACACACATATAAACAGATATCTAGGTATAAAAAGCGTTCGTTTTTTTTTTATCTTCAATTTTTTTAAAAATATTATTTTTTACTACACAAGATTGTATGCAGTTGGAAAACACATAAAGAATCATATAATAATAAATATTTAGGCTTGTTTCTATAAAATTTTGTTAATCTATATAGCTGAATACGCATACATATGTATGTATGTAAGTACATTGTTTTTTTTTTGTTTTTTCTATGCACTAATGATGTACGGATGTACGTATGTCAGTACTTAAAGTGTTCTTGTGTTCAAATTTTCTCATATTGTGTGTTGTCAATATAATAAAATAAATATGAATAATGTATACTTTTGCATATTTAACTTAACATACATTTGCTTAAATGGTAGCTTAACTAGAAATGAGCAATTTTATCATATGTATGTGCATATGTATATACATGTAAGTATGTAGGTGTATTAGTGTCTTCTAAAAACTTCGAAATACTGCGCCTAACTATTTACAAGATTGTATGGATTTATGCATCGTATATAAAATAGTTTTTTTTTTTTTTTTTTTTTTTTGTTTATGTACATCGTTCTATTATTATTATTATTATTATTTGAAATGTTATTGTTTTTGTTCGTAGGTAGGCGGCATTAACCAAGGACTCTTGGTTATTATTCATTTCTATTTTTGTGGGTAACTACTAGTTTCTGTGGGAATAACATACATGCACACACACACATACACATACATATGGATGTACGTAAGTAAGCCTGTACTCTGTACAGTCGTGGGTAACAACTTATTGTGGGGCATACAGAGGTACTTATGTACATATGTATCTATTTTTCATTTCGCGTTTATCATCTAATTTTTTACTCCAAAATCATATACGTGTACGTACAAATATATATATATATATATATATATATACGTATATATATATATATATATATATATGTGTGTAACTGTAGTGTACAGAGTCGCATTGTCCGCCTGACTGTCTAACATTGGTATCACAATTAGAGAATGCCTTTCAAGCAAACGGTTAATTTTTTCTTTATATATTTCCTAATAATTAGTATTACATGCATTCATACATATACTGAACAACGCGACCTCTCCTCTCTCTCTCTCTCTCTCTCTGTCTCTCTTTCTCTCCATCTCCATCTCTCTCTCCATCTCTCTCTCTCTCTCTCTCTCTCGCTCTATCTGTCTGTCTCTCTCATTGTTATATATATATATATATACACCGCGGTACATACTATAAGCTTCCCCGTTCATTTAGGCGTATCTGTTACGGAATACAGAATTGGAACTGGTTGCAATAAGATAGTTGGTTGGTTGTACATACATATGTAGTTTTATAAATCTGACATTCAATGTTGATTCACAATTAACAAGAAACTAAATGTGTCTGATTAGTATATATATATATACATATATATATATATATATATATACATACATACATTGATAAATGGAGACATACATTTGCATATAATGTATATGCTATATATTTTATATATATATATATATTCATATATATTATATAAAGTAAAAAAATTAATGTGCTTTATTCGCTTGTAATGTAATTCATTATTTACTAGTTTTTATATAAAAGATTTCTTCTTTTGTTTTTTTGTTTTTTTGTTTTTTGTTTGTAGTGTTCCGTGTCATATTGTGAATGAATATTTTGTATATTTATATAGGTACTTTTGTACTACCATGATCAAAATGATGGGTCAAATGATATTTATAAACTGACTTCGATCGGAATGTTACATTTGATTTGATTGATTGATTGATTTGAGATTGCTCTTACTATCGTGTCTTATCAATTCAATCATCATTCCAGCTCTGTGCATGAAAATCATTTCATCATCTCACATGCATTTGATCACAGTAGTGTTAGTTTGAAGCTTGGTTAAGGTACTTAAATGTTTCATTAAATTTCCATTTCAGTGGTAAGTTTAGATACACGCACTCATGTTTGTCATGTGTAGGTACATATTCGAATACATATAAACAATTATTAAAATCAATCTTAGGATTTTGCATAACAAACTTAAAAAACAACACGCACTCATACATTTACGCACAACATATAGATATATATATATATATATATATATATACACACACACACAAATATATCAATCACTAATACATAACATTTTCCTATTTTTGCTATCTGTAGTACAGTATATAGAAGGAATTGCGGACCGTAGTTATAATTTGGTATGTTAATGTTCGAGTATATTTTTTTTTTGCTTCTTGCTTCTTGTTTTTTTGTTGGTTTTTTTGTTGGTTTTGTTTTTGTTTTTGTTTTTCATTTCTTTTGTAATTTTGTATTATTGAATTTGTGTATAATTTGAATTAAGAGGCTTCCGAATCGAAATTACATAATAACTATAATAGATATACTTACATGTGTATATATGTATATATATTTATGTATATGCATGCATGAATGTATAAGCTATAAATAAAAATGCTTATTTGATTTGTTGTTTATATTTTTTTTCTTTTTTAAATGAAAGTAAACATTTATATAGCACAAGGTATTTCACGTAAGCCCGTATAAAAAGTATAAAATTGTTTTTACTTTACTTGATTTTATAAAAATTACAAATGTTCATATAAAAATAGATATACATGCATATACAAAAAAAGTCAAATAGTAATACACACACATATCGCACACAAAAAATTGAAACAACTTTTTCGGCGCGCCGAATTTGCATACCCCAAGAAAAACAAACAAACAAACAAAAAAAAAACAAAAAAAAAACAAATAAATAAAACTAGTGAATTATGATAAATTAATGTTCTTGACCGGACCTTTGGCAATTAGACAATTCAAAATTTGTGGTCGACTCATAAGTATGCAATTAAAGTAATATTTTGATTTATGATAATATCGAATCATTGTTTGAGGTTTATTTCAATTTAGCCAGCAACTGATATATCAGCTATATAGCTGTGTGTGATATCCTGTTATATTGTAATCAATCAAATCTTGCTTGTTCGAAGGGTATGCAAATATCGATCCTATGTTTTTTTCAACACGTTTCTCGTGTTCATTTTTTTGTTTAGTTCATCATTGTTTGTCTCTATACAAAAAATAACTTATCTCTTAAGTTACAACTAATTAAAAACTTTATGTCAGGGATGCCCAACGTTGGATTTAATAGTATTCTTTTCTTTTCTTTTCTTTTCTTTTTTTCTTCTTCTTCATATGTATGTATCTATAACAATTTAAAAACAATTAATTTAGAAATTCTAAAAAGGATTTCGTTTTGAGTGTTTTTTCTTCGTGTCTTGTTAGTATTGTATGCATGTATGTATGTATGTATGTATGTATGTATGTATGTATATATGTATGTATGTATGTATGTATGTATGTATGTATGATGTATGTATGTATGTATGTATGTATGTATTTATGTATTTATGCGTTTGGCTATTGATGTAGCCACTTGCTGGCTTCGCAAGGATCCGCAGAATGAGTTTGAAACTGACTGGATGTGAAAGCTGTGAAAATCAAAAATAGATCTTTGAAAATAACGCTTAAACGCAATCGGATGAGAAGAAAAAAAAAAAAAAAAAACAGAACAGAAAAGTTTCATACAACGCTTTTTCCCCACCCCCTTTTTTTTTGTTTTGTTTAAGTTGGAGAATCGATCAGAGTCGCCGCCAGAATCTGCAGTCGGGTTGATCCGACTGCAACAGTAGCAACTTAACTGGTTGTTTAGATTGTGGTTGTCGGTTGGTTGGGCTCATTGGTTTGTCCTAGTAATACACAAGTGTACGTGATTTACGCTATTTAAAATGGTTACAGTTAAACATTCTACATGCATTCCTTGCATTGGTTTTCTAGTTTTCTAGTTTTCTGGTTTTCTGGTTTCTCTGGGTTTTCTGGTTTCTCTGGGTTTCATCATTTTCTACTCCTGCCTGCGTTTCAATAATAATACAACGTTCTGACTGTAGAATATATGCTCTGGGGTGATTTTGGGTCACATTTAAAGACCGTATAACATGCATTAATCTAAATTAAGATAGCTTGGCCGCTTGCTTCTTAAATGTTACCACCTCAGACGTCTTTTCATTTATTTGATTTGATTTTTTGTTTTAATTTGTCTCTTTGCGATTTGATTATCAATGATCTTAACTGGGATTCCAGGGAGGGTCTAGTTGGCGACTAACAGTTGCTGGTAGGAGGATCCGGTGCCGTAGAACGAGCTGAGGCCATCGAGTAACTTGCTGTTGCTAGCAGCAGAAGCGGAGGAGTCTTGATTGACAGATCCGGATGCAGCAGCTGATCCAGAAACTGTAGCGTTGGCGGTGGCGGTTGCGGTGGCAGAACTGGTGGCAGAAACTGCTGTTGCAACCGATGTATTGACAGTGTTTAGACTTGGCATAATGCCATCAGTGGGCGTGGTAATGGGACTGCTATCGATTGATGATTCACCAGTGGCTGCGCCAGCAGCTGCGTTACCCACCTCCTCGACTGCAGCGCCAGCAATGCTGCTCTGATCTGTATCCAATACAAAGCAGGTCTCGCTACTGTTGGCATGCTCCAACTGCTGTTGGTCACCAACAGCTCCAGCTCCAGCTCCAGCTGCAGTTCCAGTGGCATTGGCATTGGCATTCACATTCGTGTTCACATTCGTGTTCACATGACCGTTGGGAAAGTAGCAGGGATCCAGATAAGTACTGTAGCTATTGCTGCTAGTGGATGCAGCTGTTGTCGCACTGCCGAAACAAACGTTGATGTTGGCCGCATCCGTGTTATAGTGTGGCTCGAAGAGAGTGCGCTGCCCGTTATATTGGGGATACAGGCCCATTGGTATATTGGCGTAGTAGAAGGGTTCAGCAGTCGGGGCGGTCTTATTGTTGCCCAATGCCAGCGGATTGGGTGAGAGCGAACGTGCCGGGGATACGGCGTCCAATGCTCCAAAGGCCGCCGCCGATGAGCCACCCACGCTGTGGCCATGGTGCAGCTGCTGTTGCATGGCACGTTGCTTGATATAGTTTGAGAATTCAGTGGGCGACATGCGATACGAGCTGCTGGAAGAGGCAAGAGTTGCAAGAGTTAAGCACATCATTTATCATTTATCATTTATGCTGGACTGGATGGGGATTCTGGTCAAGAATCACATGCTCACCTGTTGGTACGCTTGGAACTAGTCTTGAGTTTGGTGCTGCCGAACTTTGTCTGGGCAAAGGTGGCCGTTGTAAATGTTAGCGGAGCCTGAGCGGCACGCTGCACAAAGGCGGCGGCAGTAGCGGTGGCAGTCACAGTGTTGCTGCCAGAGAGACTGGCACCGCTGGAGACACAGCCATTGGGGTTCGGGCTGCCCTTGCATGGCGGGGAGCTAGAAGCGACCGAGTGTGGTGAGGAGTCCGACGGCGGCAATGGCAACGGTAGTGGCAATGCCTTCGGACTTAAGCTCAAGTTGTTCATGGTCGTGTTGACCACGTCGATGGGACGAAAGCATTGTGCCTCCGGATTGAACGTCTTCGTAACCTCTCGATCCGCCGAGTGGCTATCCTCATGATTCTCATTGTTCTCCGTATAGAGTATCTGCGATTAATATAGCTTCTATATAAATCATATATCACATCGTATATATATATACATATATATATACACATCTGTGGGCTTACCTTAACTGCCCCCTTCTCGCCGATGCGGTACGACACCTCACCGGGGTCCACCCAGACGGATAGCTCATTGGGTAGATTCTCAAGGATATCGGTTATTGGTACACCACTTTCACGAGCTGCACGTCCTAGCACCGAGTCAATAGGATCACCGGTTTTGAGACAACGATATGCCGAGCCCTTTAAAGACATATCCACAAATATATACAAATATATTATCATATATTTATATAGATATATAAATACCTTGAAGGGTTTCTCCGGATACCAGTGTCCTTGGAATTTGTCACGCAACGCTTTTTCCAATTCTTCCCCAAAGATATTGACTCGTCGACGTGGCAATTTGTTGTACAGATACGAAATGACAAAGTTCAACGCCACTTGTATTTCAATATGCATTTTGATAGCAGGCCTCTATCCTCTATAGATCTACCCGTATACCTTGCACTCTCGATCTCAGTGCCTTTTCCGATCCCAATCCCAATCCCAATCCCAATTCCAATTCCGATTCTGGTTCCGATTCCGATTCTTGATTGACTCTGATTTGTTTCTAAGCTGCAGCTTGTGGTTTGAAGAACGTTTCACTGTGTCTTATCATCCGCACTATGAAAGTAATTTGGAATAGTTTATCTAAATCTTTGGCCTCTGGTGTGTATTTGTTGCTTTTTTTGTTTTGGGTTTTAGTTTATGTTGTGTGTATTACACGTTGTATTGAGTATGCTTATTAACAATGAGAAATGTGTGTGTGTGTCTTGTCTTTGCTTGACAAAGTGTTCCCGTCTTTCGTTGGCGTTATAAGCGTAGCCGTCTAGATCATCCTCCTATACACATGAATATATATTTATATATGTGGGCATCTGTGGGCTGCATAGATGCATATTTGCTTGACGGTTTATGTACTTGTATTTATACTATATACATATCTATGTGAGCGTGTAAGTGTGTTTGTAGCGGTTGTCTATTTTTTATGTTCTGTATTTGATTTTTTATCTTCACAACTGGTCTTTCCAAAATGATTTTTCTCAAATGCTTTGTATTCTCAATCGCAATTGGGTTGCAGCGATCAAAAGAAATATATATATGTGTTTATGTACCTGCAAAACAATCGGAATGTGATATCAGTATTGATACATTTGAATATATTGATATATTTGTATTACAATAATTATAAAATATGCAAAAAAAAAAAAAAAAAACTTGGTTTTCTCAATATCTGCGATTCGCATTGATTTGAGCGGAACCAGATCTTAAGAAGCGATTTGTTGAGAATTTGAGAAGAAGATTAATAACATATATTGTTCCCCACAAAACCCTGATTATTTTCCGATGATATTAACTGGATGGAAAATTATTACTACTTGATATTCTCGATACGCTGGCAGAGCTCCTCCACCGATCTCTATTTTGCTGGGCAATTTTGTTTCGATTAAGGAATTCTGCAGAAATGTTGTCAATGCGCGAAAAACTGCAAGTGGCAAATGTGTGATAAAAAATCTGATTTTGTCATAAGAAATATTTTATAAGTCCAACAGTGCTTTTCTGTGGAAAACTTTACAGATCAAAGCAATCACATGTTTAGCATGTTATAATTATATTTCTACAAACCAAATACACAACACACAAAACACAAAACACAAAAAACAAAAAAAAATAAAAATATAAATAACAAAAAAAAAAAAAGACAATAAAAAATAAAGGATGGCCAAGCGATTTCGCGAAACAGATGCAAAATCAATGCGGAAACGCAGCTGCCGACTGCGCTTCAAGCGCCTGGTTCGGGCCGTCATGCTGGACCAGCAGTGGTTGGACGAACCCGAGGAGCAGGGAATCGTCATGAATGCGAAAAAGAATGTTGCGTTCCTGATTAGACAGAAGCGGAAAACTGGCCTTCTAACTGTTGCGGTAAATAACGTATCCTTCGACTGACAGTGAAAATGGGCAAAAAACAAATTTAAAATAAAGTTGTGCAAAAGTATAGCAAACATCTAAGCATGCCTTATCAGCTTTATCGGCATCATCAATCAAGTCGATTTAGCCATATCCGTTCGTCCGTCCATCCGTCCGTCTGCATAGGCAAAGATCTAGAGAAATTTTGAATTTGAAATCGAAGTTCTCGCATTCCGTGCGCAGAAACAAGTTTGCTTGATTTATGGATTTAAAAACTTGATCTTTTTATTTAACTTTTCCTCTTTTTTTTTTTTTTTAATAGGAAAAGGCGCTGCTGCGCACCCCTCAAGAAAATCGCAGCATCGACGAGCGCAAGAAGTTGTGCATGATTATATCAGATTTGCCGTGTTTCGGCAATATTCCGCCGGTGAGTGTTAATTCATTGATTGACCGCAAAACAAAAAAGATGGGATCTAATAAATGGGCATGCAGAAACTACGTGCCCGATTAATATCAGTTTTAAAGTTTTCAACAATTGGCGGCGAACGCGTACTTATCAAGAAAGGTCACATTCCGTTCTTTGTTTACTTCTTGATATCCGGCGAGGTCGAAATGAAGAAGTCCGTCTACGACAATGTGAGTTGAGCAACCGCAAACTGTTACACAAACACACGAGTTGAATGTCACCCGAGGTTGGGTGAAAGACCGGCTTATAAACTATTTTCAAAACTTATTCTTATATAATATAAATATTCTTGATCAGCCGAAACGTATATATATATCAGCTAGAGATTTCTAATTAGAAATATAAGTTCTCGTATACCGATCAAAAAGATCAAGAGTATATTATTTTCCAATTCCTTCCACGCCTGCTTACATTTGGGTGTGCAAAGCTTTTTAACGAGAAATTTGGCCATAAAACTAGAATAATATATTTAACAGCTGGATTCAGGTTATATTTCTAAGTTGTTCACAATGTCAGCGATTCTTTTTCTTTTCTTTTAGAACACAAGAAAAGTATCAATGGTGTCGGAGGCCATTTTTGGGTCAGGCGATTGGATCGGTGAAGTAGAACTACTTGAAAACTGTACCAGATTCAACACCTTTGTGGCAATATGTAAATGCAAAACAAATAACTGAAATACAACAAAAAATAAACATCAATAACAATTGACTTTGCAGCGCCTTGTGAAGTATTGTCAATAAACGAAGATGATTTTCAAAGGATTTTGCATCCATTCATGAAAAAGCAGTGGCACGAAAAAAAACTGGCTTTGAAATCGTCAAGTTATTTCGACTTTCTTACTGATAGTCAGGTTAAAATTATACACATATATATGTACATATATATATATATATACATATTAATCATTAACATTCCATTTCAGATTGTGCGGGCCTGCAGCACTTGTCTGTTAACCCAATACGATCCCCTGCAGTCTGTATACGCTGAAGATAGGGGAGCCGTTAGTTGTGTCCACTTCATTCTGAGCGGCGAGTGTGTTATTCTACAGTGCCTCAAAATGATTGTGAGTGTATCTGGTCTAGTCGATAGCCCTATTTATATTCATTAGTGTTCATATATTGTGCTCAATCTTTTGATATTCCCTGCAGGTGACCAAGAAGGATGGTAAAAGCACTTACGAACTGGTCAAGGTGGAAAACGCTAACCAAGCTCTCTTTGAGAATGCCTCAAAATCAATGAGATCAATTGGTAGCTCATTTATTGACCATGGTCTGCAGAGAGATAAAAAGCTATCGGACTCGGCTTTTAATCTAAACGAACTATTGGCCTCTTCGTCCCAACTGGAAGATGAAGAAGCTTTGCAAATGAAAAAAACGGTATGAATATTATTATATTTGCACTGTACTCATTTTTCCATCATTTCACTTGCAAACTAATTGTGTGTAAAGCGACGTAAAATGGGATTTCGAGAAATAGAAATAGCTTGTGGACTTCTGGGTCGTACGGATCCTATATTTGAGAAACCGAAACGAAAATTACAATCCATTTTCAAGCGACGATCAACATATCAAAAGCGGTTGGGGGAAGAGAAATCCACGGAAGATGATTATTTTGCGTTACTCGAAGAAGATTATGCATTGGATGAAGATCCAATGTCGGCATCATCATCAGCAAAGAGTTCTTTGCCTAGCGTTGATGCAATTTTAAATTCTTTAAGACGTACCAGCTCAAAGCCAGATTACCAGACCGTTCACATTGAAATAGATGATGTGAATAATGATCTGAACTCGGATTCAGTTAATATCAAAAGTACTGACTCTAGTGAGTCACATAATGTTGAATTAATCGAGCCAATAAGCGTAAGTTTAACCCGATCTGAATGAACATGATTTCATACAAGACGCTTTTTTTATTTTTTTTTTAGTTTACAGAGACGCATTTCATAGACGTTGGTTCCTTGACATTCGGCGGTATTTTTGGGTTGGGCGAGAAAATGGCTCATCGCGTGATAATGGCTCGAACTGTTGTACAGTGTCTCCTCTTGCCGCGCTACTGGCTATTTGAGGAGGAACAGAATCCGGGACATGTCTGGCAGCGTCGCCGATTTTACTTGGAGGGCAGCATACCCTCGCGAGAAGAGTTATTTGGCGATTTTCTTAAAACACGTCGCTGGGAGAAGTTCAAGAAGGATTATGTGCAAAGCACATTGAATCCAAATAGTGTCAATTCCACCCAGCCCGAAGATATACCAATAATATGCCGCATCGTTGAGACCAGAAAAGATATTTAGATGACATTTGAGCTATGCCAAACTATGGACAAATTATATGTGTCTGGCAAGTGTGTGTGTGCGTGTATATAACACACACTGCGTTCATGTGTATGTGTATATATACACTAGAATATTTGAATATGCATTCAGCATATTATTTATTGAGGAGCAATAAATGTATTCTTAGCCAATCTAAAATGTCCTCTACTTGCTCTTGCATGTATGCACGTGTATGTAGCACGAGTCTATCTCTGTGTATATATATATATATATATATATATATATATAATGTATGTGTGTGTGTGTGTGTAAGATGTGCTGTGTGTGCGTCATTCAGTGGCAGTTGCTCCTATTACCGCAGACAAGTGCTCACGATGCACCTTAATGCGACTCGTAAATATATAGGTTAACCATGGCCGCCAAAGAGCACCTATACCCACCCCCACCCCCAAACCCACCTCCAAAGAGCACAGCGAAAGCTAGTCCAGCTGAGAGCGAGAGTACAGCTGCAACCGTAACTGGAGCAGAGAGAGAGAGAGAAGCTTTTCGCAAGCAAAGCTGCTCCTGCTGCTGCCGTTGCTGCTGCGTATGCGCAATGACATTTAAACTTGCATATTTTACATACATACATAGCTACATACCTACATACATACATATATACCTACATACATACATTCATGCATACATAACCTTATCACGCTGCACAGCAGCTGTCATCAAATCCAGAAGCGCTTGCTTGTATAATACATACAGGTGCGGTCAAAATAATAGCAGTGCTTTGGAAAATGTTTCACAAAAAAAATATTTCAAATATCATTTAAAATGATGAAAATTTTATTTAAACACAAGCAATCAAGACTGAAGATAAATAAATATTATGACAAAGCTATAAAATTGATCAGAAAAATAAATTAAAGTCCTTAAATTTAAGAATTTGTATACTTATTAAATAGTAGTACTATTTTAAATTATATATTTAAAATATTCATATTGAAGATTTTGAAGAGGTCTCGATTTGATCATCATAAAATAAGTCATATTTTTATTGAATGCTTCGAGAAGCAGTACTACTATTATTTTGACCACAGCTGTATGTGCATTTCTATGCATGGCTATTTGGTATTTGTGTGTGAGTGCGTGTGTGTGTGTGTGTGTGGCCTTAACCAGTGAGCTTTGAGCGCGTATTGTTGAAGGCCGCAGATTTTGATGCGCAAGCCTGCAGGAATGTATCATTTGCCCTAATAATTACTAGATACGCCATCAGATTAATACACATGTATGTATGTACATATGTATGTATATATGTATATGCAGGAGCTTTCTTTTGTATTTGCTTGTCTATTGTGTTGTGTCCTTAAATCGGCCAAAGCAAATCTAACAAATCACAAAACATTTATTTATAGACAATCATATATATAAAGTCAAAATGAAGCTCATCTTTATTTAGATTTTGAGCGATTGCAAAGCAATTCATCGATAGGCTGAACACAAACTTTCAAAGTTCATTATAAGTGATTACAAAACAAACAGGCCCGTCAAAAACATTATATGCCAAAGAGCTAATTATAAAGATTTACATTATATATATTTATAACTGGAACAACAGCTATGTATATATATAACTGGAACAACAGCTGGGGTTTGTTTGTTTTCTATATATAAATATATAATATGTACATATATGTAGAAGTTTAGTGGTCCCAAAAGCGTTCATAAGTTAAAATACAATGGTGGGCACAAAAAGATGTCCAAATTGACATTGTCTTTTGCTAATAACAAATGCATTGTTAGTGTTAGCTCTGCCTCCATAACAAACATTTGAGCATCTCTTCTGATTGCATTTTGTGTACCTATTTGTATGTCCACATGTGTAATTGTGTGTGTGAACTTGAATTATCTCAATTTTTACTTTCATTCACAGAGCTACAGACATGTGTGTATGCATAAGAGCCAGACACATCTTAACGGACTGCAATGCAAAGGCAGCCAGACAGACAGACAGACGGCCAGCAGTCAGACTGTCAGACGGCCAGCAGTCAGACTGTCAGACAGTCAGACTGTCAGAGAGATATTCGTAATAAACGAAACGCCTCCGGGTAGGCAGCAACCGGACGCTCATTATTGTTTATTTATATGCGAATAGTTATACAAAATGTATATATATGTATATATGAATGCATGTGTGTGTGAGTGTGTGTGTGTGTGTGTGTATATGCAGAGCTGGGTCAAAGTGGCGTACTCATACATTTAAATCAACCTTTAAAACGGCCCAGATTTTATTGATTTTTATTGTTTTGCAAAGCAGCCGAGGAAGACGACGACGACGACGAAAACCGTTACAAGCGAACGAAGGAGAGAGAAACACACACAGAGAGAGTAAGAGAGAGCGAACGAAAGAGAGCGAAAAGAGAGAGAGAGGTCCAGTTGTTATGTTTACTTTCACATGTTGTTTAATGTCGTCGGCTGGAACGATGTTCATTCTCGTCATGCCGATGGCTGAGCGGGGTGGATGGGCGGATGGATGATGATGAAGTGCTCCTTTATTGTATGTGGAACAAAATGTCAAATGCTTATGGCTTATGGCTGGCTGGGTGTCCAAAAGAATACGATAAAGCGAATCTTATTCATGGAAGCAATGTAAACAATTCACATAACTAAATAACTGCACACAAGACACATGCATCTAAATATATATATATATACATCTATATACAATGATGTATTTATTTAATTATACATCGTGTCATTTTTGAGATATCAGCTTAAGTTTGAAGTTTTTTTTTTTTAGGAAAACTATAATTTATTTAATTATTTGATCAATGCGTGTCTGAAGATGATTTTTGGTTTCGGTGCTAAGAGAAAAGTTTTTGGCCATTTATATGATAAGTCAGCGATTCCGGCCAGTTTATAAATTCTTGTTCTTACATCGCTCTCTCTCTCTCTCTCCCTTTCTCTCTCTTTGTGTGTGTGTGTGTTATTTGTTGCAGTTTAAAGTGGAATCCAACTCCTTTTTTGGCTAAGCCCAGCTGCTGGGCAGCTGGGGATGGGAGTCCATCGGATAAGCGTTAACAGCTCTCACAATCGAGC
Source organism: Drosophila anomalipes (assembly GCA_035041615.1). NCBI lineage: Eukaryota > Metazoa > Arthropoda > Insecta > Diptera > Drosophilidae > Drosophila > Drosophila anomalipes. The sequence goes on from JAWNKZ010000254.1 coordinate 10,753,526, forward strand.
TGGCGTTTCGATTACATAAAATTAGATGTGTACTAAATAACAACAACTGGCTGTACATACTTTTCTACATACTGATGTACATATGTGTGAACAGTTTTTGCACTTGAACTTCGTAATTTTGCTTGTGACGCTCAGAAATATTTGGGGTTTCTTCTTTGTTTTTATGTTTGTTTATCATTGGGCATTCATTACACACATGCAATACATACATATATAAATATTTATTTATATATAGCACTTAAAAAAAAACAAAGAAAAAAAAGCACAAGCTTTTTTTCTATGCATTGCATAATCCTCTTAAGGGTTTTTTTTTTGTTTTTTTATTCTTGTTTTTTTTTTTTTTTTTTTTGTTTTTGTTGTTTAGCACATCTTTCAAAGCTGTGCGACACGAGCCGGAACACACACTTACGTACACAAACACACACGTACACACATACGCACACACATAAATGCAGCGCACTGTATACACATGTACTAAATATTACAATATCATAGACACAGAATTGTTTCTCACTCGATATGTCTGTCGTGGGCAACAGTTTTCACTACTTGTCCACTGCTGATGAGCTCTCTTTCTCTCTCTCTCTCTCTGAAGACCACACACATACACATGCACAGAGAAAGAGAGAGAGAGAGAGAGGCAGAAAGAGGCAGAAAGAGACACCCACACATTCGCTCCTTACGCCTGTCAGATATTTGCGGTTGTGGAAGCCCCTCCAAGCAGCCATCAGCAGGCAAGTTGAAATGTGTTTGAAGACAATTTGGCAACACAACACAAAACAGCTGACAACGGCGCTTGCATGTGTTTACATCTGTATATCTGTACATCTATCTATATACACATCTTTGTCGTTTTGTCACAAATAAATTATTATTATTTTTTGATCGCACTCATTTCGCAGCATTGACAAACAAAAAAAAGCAACAAAAATTAAATAAATAAAATCGCTAGCTGAATAGAGTTACCAGTAATCCATTCTTCAAATTCAAATTGCTGAAAAAGTAGAGTATCAAAAGCTGAGCTTCTTATGCTCATCACACGTACATATGTGTGTGTGTCTGTTGACAAAAACAGCTGATGTTATTCAACGGAATCACAATAAAATTTGTTTAATGCTGCTAATTTGGTCTAATTTATGCAACTATCACGTTAGACTATTGACGACGAATCACGAACGGTATGCAGATGTGTGTGCGTATGTACATTCATATATGTGTGTATGTACATATATGCGAACTCAGTACAAGTGACAGCAAAACAAAAGCACATGATTTTTAATCTTTGCGCACATGAAAATTGAAACGGCAAATATGTACATATACTATTGTATTTACATATATCGGTGTATGTATATATGCATATATCTATGTATGTATGTATGCACCAAATTCAACATTTGCACAAGTTTTGCAACAAGCACTCGTCTCACGATTATGAGCGCCAAATGCTAAATGACTTTATAATAAATAGTCTCTGTATTAATGTACATTTGTATATACATGAATACTTACATACATACATACTTTCTGCGCCTCCTCACTACACTGCATAATTAGTTTATCAAAATCGAATGGAACACACACATACATACAGAGAAGCACACGGTGGTTGGTCACCGGAATTATGAGACTACATTTCAGATGAGTATTTAAAAAAAAATGGTTATATTAATTATTATGTCGCTAACATTGAAAACAACAGTGTCCATTGCCCCCTCTTATTTATATTTCTTTGAGAAAAGCTACGTACGCCCTTGCACACTTATGTATGTATGTATGTGTGTATATGCATGTATGTTTGCAAATAGTTTGCAGGCGCAAAACATACGTATGTATGTATGAATGTATGCATATCGTATCTATTTACGAACGGTTCTTCGTGATTCGTCGTCGCAGCTATCAGCTGAGCGCCGACTATGACGACAAAGTGTTGCGAGAAATGAGAGCAGGTCAGAAGTGAGCGGGAGAGCATGACAGAGAGAGAGAGAGAGAGAGGGAGAGTTAGAGGACGCACTAGTTCTGTTGAGTTGATTTTAAAATTTAAATAAGCACACACACACACATATGTATGTTGTGTATTCACTGGTACAGTGGTACATGTATGTATGTGTTCCGAAGACAAAAAGCAACTGCGCACGGGAAACTAATACATACATAACATGAACTCCGATAAAAACAGAAAGCTGTCTGTCCGCAGCGCAGCAATTCTGACCTGGACGTTTTGGAATATGACGTCTGAGAGGTGTGTGTGTGTGTGTGTCTTTGTGGAAGGAGGGGGGTCTAACAGCTGGGCGAAGCACAAGCACAAGCTCCACTGGCCTACTAAGCGACAACGAAAACGAAATGGAGTCGGATCGGCAACTAATTGCCACTGGGACAGGAACATTCGGCTCGCAATTCGGGTACTCTTTTTATATCTATCTATCTCAATGCGCTTTGTTATTGTAGTTTTTTTTAGTTATCATACATAGTAAATACACACACACACACACGCATACATATGTATATATATATATATATATGTATATATATATATATATATGTGTGTGTGTATGTATGTATGTATTTGTGTGCATATTATGTATTATGCATATATGAATTTACAGCGCAAATTCAAAATAAAAAAATAAAATAAAATATAGAAAAGAAAGGAAAAATGAAAGAAATTAAACATTTAAATGTACACATACATATAGATACACCCTGTACACCTGTACGTGGGTAGGTGTAGCCTTAAATTTGATATTTGAGTATCTCAAATTGATTTAGAATGTACCAAAAGTTGAATTCTGCTGATTGACGTGGAAGTCGTCGTTGTTTGGTTGATGGGCAAGTTGTGTAATACGGTCTTGATATTTCTGCTGTTCTCAATGCTTGTTTATTTTGTTTGTATTTTGTATTTGTTGTATTTGATGTATTTTTATAACGCTCTGTCCCGTTACTTAATTGCAGCGCGCGCCACCACGCCGTACAAAACGTCCGTAGGTCTTGAAATCGTTGTAGTAACTAAAATGAAACTGGATTGACGCGCGAACGCAAAATTCAGTCAGCGCCAACAACAACAACAACAACATCAACAACAGCAACAAGAACAACCAACACACTTACATACATACACAGCCATAATTGCATTCGTTCCGATGTGTACCCGAAGTTCTCGTTATATTCACGAACTAGCGGAAGAGCTTTTTTCCCCTTTTTTTTTGTTTTCATAGCTGTCGTATTTTATCTTTCTCTTGCTTTCTCGTGCTTTGAGCTCTCATTCTCTTGACAGCTCCGACAGCTAAATACACACATACACACATACATACCTACATATATATGTTTACCATCGAAATAACATGTGCTTTCATTGTACACACACAGCTAAGCTTGCATACGCGTATACGCAAAAGCTCCCAGCGATAGTAATAAAAGCGTAGGACACAGCGACATCAATAAGATTTTCCCCTGCTCAAATTTGGCAACTTTCGCTAATCAATTTGTATATAGATTTTTACAACATCATTTCTCAAACTGATTGAACGATAAGCAAAATTGTTTCAAATACTACATAACTCTTCCGGTCATTTAAGAGCATTTGATCTTAAATTTTGTAAATTATCTGTGAATTGTGGGAAATTTCCTTAGGCTAGATTTTTCCAAATTTTCAATGGCACTTCTGGAAGCTGAGAGTTAAAAGAAAAAAAGTGCATTCAATAGAATGGACAACAAGAAAATACTTTTTGCCAATTTTCGGGAATTTCCAAAGTATTCAACACTTTTTGTTTCGAAGTTTGATCAATCAACAAGTGCCGGGACTTTTTTCCCCTTGACTCTCGAATATTATTGGATTAGCTACAAATTTGAAGCGAAGAATTCAATTGATTGCGTTTTGGGAAGGTTTATTTATTTATCTATCGTAATATATAGCTACGTACATATATGTGTATAGTTATATATATGTATATATAAGGAATTACATGCATACAAAAATATTTATATGAATTGGCTTGCAAGGAATATCTACGGCTACAATAATTTATGGTTAAGGACTAAAAAAAAAAAAAAAATGAAATAGGTGTATATATCACAAATATTTATATTTTATTTAGCGAAAGCTATAGAAGTCTGCAAGAGAGCTCGACATGCCCCATAAAGGAATAGTCTCCCTCTCTCTCTCTCTTTCATATTTAGGAAAGCATAAATCTAAAGATTTCAAGGAGTTACCCGAATACATTCACTTTTCGAACATCTTAGCTTTCTTTTATTTTGTAGTTATAAATGTACTTGAATAAAATAGCATTGTCATCCTTTTAGATAAAACACATACATGCACACATATTTACACTTATGCACGTACATTAACATATACATATTATAGTGACATACATATATATATATATATTATTTTAGTATTAGTACCAACAAATACACAAGAATCCAAGAGCTTAATATTATTGTTTTGGGATTATTGTGTGTGCGCACGAGGAGCCCAAAAACGAAAAACACCCAGTCAAATTCCAATTCGTGTTCCAACAGCCTGTCACAACCCCCCCGCCCCCCCCCCCCCCTCTCCAACCCCCACATCCTTAGGATAAAGCACGGCGCATTTTGCCGGATCGTTTCTGTTCGCGACTGTCGCCCCACTCAATATACCAATTATTGTTGCGTCTCTGCCCGTGCTGTTTTCGTGAGTGCTCACGCTGTTGCATCATGTGTTCGTACCACTCGCCGCTGCCGCTACCGCTATCGTCGTCCTGCTGGTGATGACGCTTTGCGTGCTGCTTTTGGAAATGTTTTTTGGACTTGTAGCGCTCCTTCGAATCGTATTCGTTGCTCCTCTGGTGCAGGTACTCTTTGGACTGCTGCTGCTGCCGCTGCTGCTGCTCCTCCTCCTTCTTCAGCTTGTGAGTGTGTTTCTTTTTGTAGCGCTCCTTGGATGCATCTGGCTTGTAGTGGTTTGGCTCCGATGGCAATGATGGTGTCGGTGTTCGCACCTCTTCGCCGCCAAGCTCTTGAAAAGTATTGGGTGTATCGCCGGTTATGCCGGCGATTGTGTCTAGCCGCTCGGTGACCTTTTCAAAGTTGTGAAAAGCTTGAGATTGCTGCAGCACATCATTGACCACATTACCAATCTCGTCTGCAAGAGATTCGGCATGCGGTTCCTTTTCGATGCACATGGCGGCGATTTCCACATATTTGCCATCTGGACACTTGTACGGTCGCTTCAGATCGTCCTTTGTAATTTCCACAGCATCCATACTGTTGCCATTGCCTGGCCAGGCACCAAATCTTACCGCCTTGCGTCGCTGATATTTCGATTGTGATTGTGAGTCCGATTTTGATGGTGACTGCGACTTTGCCGGAGGAGTCAGAGTGTTGAGATAGAGCAGCTGCTTGGACATGATGTCGATTTCGGCACGCATCAGATTATTCTGCAGTTCTAGCTCGACCAGGCGCTGCTCAAGCGCGTTGTCGCCGCCACCGTCGCCGCCAAGCACCTTCCACTCGGGATTACGGAGGCGGCCAATAAACGCCAGTATGGCTAGAGTGGCACCCACATAGAATACGGCCGTCAATCCGTTCTCAACCAGTTTGGGCAGCCGATAGCCGACGAGTATTTTGGGATTGGTTAGCTCGCTGTCTGGATGCGATTTGTGACTCAGCGCCGTTTGTGGCTGATCGACGCCATCCAGCTCAGATGCAGTGATTCGTCGCTCGCGTACCTGTCGAGCACCGCCTAAATCGGGCAGATTACGGATGGAAGGAGGCAGCTCATCGCCCGATTCAAATTTTATATTCAGTTCGCCCAGAAAGAGATGCGGGGATATGCGGCCGGTGCTTTCGCAGTCGCTGATTATCGATATGCCATCGGAGACGTCCTCGGTCTGCCCATCCAAATCATCGACGAGCCTGCATATGAATTATATATATATATATATATATATATATGAAAGGACTTGGCTACTCTCTCGATCTGAGTCGATTGTGTTATGCTTACCGTTCGTTTGTATGCTCGTTGCCACCACTCTGCTGATGGTCGCCCCTCTCCAGCTGTCGTTGTCCTTTCCTCTGCTCGTTGTCTGTGGTGTTGTCAAGTATCTCGACTCTGTCTGTTGCTAATATTGTCCACGACGAGGATGTGCTGATGCCAAGCAACTCCTCCGCCTTGCCTTCGTTGCCGCCAGCAGTGGCACTGCTCAGCTGCTCATGCTCCACATCCATGGTGCGCGTCCGTCCGTCTGTCTGGGCTGGGCTGGGCTGCGCTGTTGGCCTCCTTCTCTGCAAATGCATGCAACACAATATATGTTTTATTTTCGTATTTCGTATTTCGTATCTAGAACAGCGCAACAGAAACGGAAACAAAAAAAAAAAAACGCTCCGAATCTATTTGCATGTATGAGAATATATATTTTCAAGAAAAGTACAAAAACGAAATTACGATCAGATAATTTGTATCTCTGCACAGAGTATTATAAATCGGTTAAGCTCTCCTGGCCTTGGATGCTCATATTTTCTTGCTCGGTAGTGTTGCCAAATTTGCATTTCTCCTTCTCCTTCTCCTCCTCTCCCTCTTTCTTTAAGCCACCCCCCACCCCATGGCCTTTTTGTAATCGATAATTTATGTGTTTGAAGTGTATTTTATATTGTAAACTTTTGCATGCATACGCATACGCATACACATGCACGCATGTACATGTGTTGTACATGCATGCAACAATTTGTATGTGTGTATGTCGACCTATGTGCAGACGTCTGCCCGGGAATATATTCGATATATTTGCGTGTAGTCAGTTCATTTCTAGCTGAAATTAATTTTTGCTGAACAACAAATTTGTTGTATATATATATATATAAACATATCCGTTTGTTGTTGACCCACACTTATCAACCTAGTTCAAAAACAAAAAAACACACACACACATATGTATAATAGTCAGCAACGGTTTGTGTTAAGTTAAATATAAATATTTACTGTTACTATTCAGATTTCAGATAATCGTGTGTGAATCGTTGTCAAATAATTGTTGAACTGCGACAATTGTAGATAAAAACTGGCGCAGAAACAAGCAAACGTCGCAATTCACACACGAAACTTCAACCTTTGTGTGTTGTGCGACTACATACACACATCGATACGAACATACGCAGTCTTCTCTTGGATATCGATACCGATAAAATCTATGCAAGTATATTTGGGCACACTTTTTATACTTTTAAAAAAAAATACTAAATCACAATGGAGAGCATATCGATAAAAATAAAATACCACACATCATTTGCTGACGCAAGTTTAAATGTGAAAATTTGAGGAATATAACGTTTTGAGAAATGAGAAAATTGCAACAATTTAAACACGTCTTTAATGATAAATACCTTATAATGATTTCTCCATGATGCGACGTATCTCGCCCGCCTCGGAGCTGCACTCCCAATCGAGTGCTGCACTCCCAATCCGCCGCCTGCTGCCGTCTGGCGCAACGCTTCTGCCTGGCGGCAACCCAATTGGATTCGCAATGACATAGCTTGTGGGCATGTGGTATCTGGGCGCTGGCAATGGATACATGCGCTCCAAGTTGCGATGCGAACTCTTCTGCACTGACATCTGATTGGGATGGGACGGCTGCTGCAGGCACTGCTGCTCTGGCCCAGTCCAGTAAACCTGACTCGTTCTCTGCCCGCCACAATCGAGGATTAGAGGCGTGGATCGGCCATTGTGCAGCTCCTCAATGCGCACATAGCCCTGAATATATTGTGGCTGCTGCTGCTGTTGCTGCTGGTGCACATAGAGACTGTTGCTACTGCTGCTGTTGTTGTTGTTGTTGTAGTGATGATGGTCAATTAGCTTGGCCGCCTGCAGGCCATCCTCCGTCTGGATGATCACATATTCGGTTGGCGTCAGCGTTAGCAGCGAGCGCTGTGCCACCACTTGTGGCAGCTGCTGACTGGACAAATACTTCTCCGTCGAGTCGTTGGAGAGCAGGCTGTTGCGCTTGTTTACGTGCGCATAGATGGGCGACGACGAGATCGGTTCGCCTCGTGGAAAGATGCCGCCACGCGGCAGGCTCTGCACACGCTGTGGCACCTGCGGCCGGGCTCGCACCACCTGTGGCCCATGACGCTTGTGCGCCTCAACGGAGGCATACGATACTGGCGATATATCTGCGCAATTGTCGCCGCTGCTGCTGCTGATGATGCCGTTGTTGTTGTTGCGCTGCTCGTAGATGGGCTGCATCTTGCTGGCGGCAGCTGGCTGCGGCGTGCGATTAATTGATTTGCGGCAAAACTCTTTCACCCTCTCCAGTATCTCGTCGCGGGTCAGCAGGCCACCAATGCGACGTGACGTCTCCTTCGACTCCTTGCGCCGCAGTATCACTGGCGTCTCGTTCTCGCTCTCATAGCCCCGTCGCATCGAGCGATTGCTGGGCGTGATCATCTCATCGAGAACGCTCTGGCAGCGTGCCGGCGGCGGCGATTGCAGCTGTAGCTGCGGCTGCGCCAACTGTTGCTGCTGCTGCTGTTGATGACTGGCCATCGGCATTGGATTGCCATCGAGTATCATTATCTGGCGATTGCGTGCACTGATCCCGGAGAAGGTGTTGCGCTGCTGCGAACCGCGCACAAAATACGGCTGCATCAGTTGCTGTTGCGACTGCAGATGCTCATAGATGTTCTCCTCGCTCTGTGGCGGATGTGCCAGCTGATGCTGCTGCTGCTGCTGCTGCTGGTGCTGCTGGTGCTGCTGGTGTTGATGCTGTTGTTGCTGCAACACTTTGTGGTACAGCTGTCTATCGGTCACTTCCTTAATGGTGCGCAGCTTCTCCCACTCATTCTGATGACTGATGGCAGCATCCGCCTGCTGCTGCTGCTGCTGTTGCTGCTTCTCGTGAGCATTGCGCACTGGCGTCGATGTGGCATTGGGATATTGATTGCGCAGCTGGTTTGCCTGATTCCGCTGGCTGTGCAACTTGATTTGATTGCGATCCATGGACACAGATCTATTAAACCGGCCGCCCACATTGCCCTCAGGCGAGACGCGTCTGGGTATGAGGCTCTGCCGTTCGATGCTGCGCTGCATCGGCGGCGCATTCTCTCGCAGATCGTTCGATCTGGCAATCAGACGTGGTTGTGGTTGTGGCTGTTGCTGTGCCTGTTGCTGTGGCTGTGCCTGTGCCTGCGGCTGTACTCCATTCATTTTAGCATTGAGTCCATTCGCTTGGCCATCGAGCAGTATGCGTCGCATCTCGTAGGCCGTATTGTATTTGCGATAGTCATCGCTGTCGCCGCCGTACACGTTACGTGGCAGCGGCACAGCGTCCTTGGGCGTGGTCCTTCGGCGCGTCGCAAACAAACTGTTCGAGAGACGCTGCAGCACCGATATCTTTTTGGTATTGCTCTTGCGCAGTGTGGCCAGTGATTCGGCAACCTGTTGGCGTCGCTCCTCGGCCGTTTGCGATGTGCTGCTCGGACGTGTTGGCGTCGCCATTGGCGTACCACTCTGCGTCGATGTGGGCGTCGTCGTGGGCGTCGGCGTGGGCATGGCATGAACATCACGCTTGGGCATCAGCGTGAGGCCCTTGCGTTTGAGATATGCCTGGAACTCCTCGGAGCTGATGGTGTTGGTGAATGTGGCCACTTTGGTGCCGTGGCCCGACATGCTCGCAGCACTTTCGTCAATGATTGGAGCTGCTGGCTGATTGGATTGGTTTAGCTCGTCGCTGGAGTCGCTCTTTGTCAGCGGCCCGTCAATGTCGTCGATGTCGTCGTCGGAGCTAATTTGCAGCTTTTTGACGCGCTCGTCAAACTTTTTGGCATTTTTGGTGACCTCGGCGGGATTGAAGAAGACGCCGTTTGATTCGCTGCCCGTTCGAATCTTTAAATTGGCCAATTCGGGATAATTTGGTTTTGAGCACTTTTTAAATGTGGGTGTTTTGGGTTTGTTGTTGCTGTTGCTGCTGTTGCTGTTGCTGTTGTTGTTGTTGTTGATAGCCTCTGGTTGCTTAGCTTGCTTAAGCTTATCGTCCCTCAATCGGTGTGGCAATTGTGCGGCCAACGTTTGCTTTCGCTTTGGTATTTTGGCGTGCTTTGCAATGTCGCGCAACTCCTCGAACTTTAGCCGTGCCAGCACCGTGGGATCGTATACAAAATATTCATCCGGATTCTTGATGTACGTTTTAACATATTTGGATTGCTTGAGGACCTCCTCGGTTGTTACGAACTCATCGGCACCAATGCCGGGACTCAGTTTATTGCTATTCTTTTTGCGCGCATTCGATTCGTTCCGCTGCTGTTCGCGCTCCTTTTCTCTTTGATGCTTCTCCTCGATCTGGCGCTCCTTTTCCTTTTCGCGTTCCCGTTCACGTTCACGCAACTGTTGCGTTACCGTTTTCCGTACGCTCAACGTGGAGCGTTTCGTTGGCACCGGCGGCGGTTTCTTTTTTTGCTGATCCCTGCCAGCCAGATGAGTGCTCTTGAAGGGGTTCTGTTGATCAACGATCGGCTCACCGGTGGTAAATTTCCGTATTTTCTCATCATCCGGATTGAATGTTACGCACTTTTTCACTCGATTGCCAGCCTCCTTGGGATCATCCTCGTTGATCTTACCGATCTTACCGGATATGGTATTGTTTGTATTGTCTACGCTATCGTTTGGCTCAACTATTTTTAGCGTCTCATCGTCTACAGTATAATTGGTGAATAGTTTGCGTTTGGCACACTTTGCATCCAGAATGCTGGAATCCACAATATCCACTTGGATAGCGTCAGCGGTATCGTTTACAGTGCCAATTGTTGCGATGCAGTTCCGTTCGCTGGCAATCGTCTCAGACATGTTTTTCTATAGCACTCGGCAAGGGGGGATAGGGGGGAGTACAAAGGGAATTGGAGTGGAAGAGAGCTGGAAGTCACTCTGGTATATCCGCCCACCATTGAGATTGCTGGAATCGAACCGCACGAGCAAATCTTCAACGACAATCGATTAATAACAATTTACCATATATATATATCATATATCATATTTCCTATATATCATATATCATATGTCATATATCATACTTGCAAATTGTGTCCCTTTTGCACGTCGCTCCTCAAAGCGTTCACCTACGCTTCACATCTGCTTCTTCTTCTTCCTCTGGAAAAAAAAGGAAAACCAATTTGAAAATAAAGTAAATCTTCAATTTAATTACGATAAACGAAACAAATTTTCACATTTTATTTGCTGTCAATTTGAAGCCATCGATTTTTTGTAGCTTCTAAAAATGGAATATTTGAAAGTTGTTCACATTAAATAAATGAGAAATTCAAATAAATATTTAAAAATGAATGATGAAATAATGTTTTCCCATTTTGCAACTGCAAACAATCATTCATTTATTCATTTATTGATTTATTGATTTATGCTTGAAGTCTGCTTTTCCAACGTTTGTGGACTGTGTGCAATATGTGGGCTATTTGGGTCACTTGATAGCTAATCTTTTGCGGGTATCTTTTGTGCGGTATTCAAATGCGCATATGGTTAAAAGCGAATGCAGAATTTCGATATTGGTCTGTATGTAAGAAACAGCTGTACATATGCATAGCTGGATGTGTTCGCCTAGTTACCAATGAAATCAATATATTTCACCTATATATTTTACTCCACAGTTGACAACAGTTCAAAGCGAAGATTGCCCCCATTGTTGAGGGTGGCCACCTCAAGGGGGGTGCGACAGCATTATATAATATATACCACTTTATACAGCTATATATATGCATCTATGTGTTGACATGCAAATTGCATTTGCATACTTGTATATATATATATATATATATGTATGTCTGACCGAGTTTAGTGCTTTGCTTTCAACTAATTATGTGGTGCACCTTGATGCGAGTATGCGAGTAGCTGCAACTTTTAGTGTCTGCCTCATGAAATCGCCATTCGATTGCAAATTGGCAGTCGCAAAAACACTGATAGACATGCATTAATGATAACACTTTCGCCCCTATGCTAATTGATGTACAGATACATTTGAAGAACATAGGGTTTAGTGTGTTATGTCCAATGATAGACTTTAGACTTTTTCCAAATGCCAAACGAGACTCGTCAAAATAATTCATTTCCATGTTTAGTTGCACAATTTTGAAATATCATTTCAATTCCAAATGAGACTTGTTTCAAATCAAGTTGCCAAGTATGGAAATAGCTTGTTGTTAGAATTATTCCCGTCAACATGTCACGAGAATGTATATATATATATATATATATATATATATATGTATATATATGTATGTGTGTGTATTTGTGTATGTATTTGGAAATCGAATCGAGAAATCCTTGTGAAATCACATTAAAGTGCCACCCTTCAGTAAATGTTGTCGCTTTAGTTCTATCGGGAGGTCAACATTCACCACCCTTGCCACACGGAATCCACCCCTGCTCGACGTCTATTAACTAACATCCCCCTAAGAAAAAAAAAACGCCCCGATATAAAAATTCAATAAAAATATGTGAGAGTGTTCGACTTGGTAATACCATGTAACCAACTCTAAATTAAATGCATACTTTACGCATAAAATACAACAAAAAAATCGATAAAATCTGAAAGTTTCTAATTTCGAATAGTTTAATTTGTTTTTTCTTTTTTTTTTTCCAAATTGAATATCCTTTATTAGACAAGAGACTTTTTTGGGAAAGTGGATGTAATATACAATGTTCTCCACTTGCTTCGACACCCTTAAGGCCAGGCCAGTGACTGTTGAGGGGCAAACAAATCGATAACACGTCGATACCCAGTTACCACAACTTCGAAGAAACTTGGAGTGTAGATTGCTGGTGACCATTTTAAATCGGATCGGCTAATAAACTGGCTAAAAACGTCTGCGACAAATCGCCAAACAATTCTTCAAGTTTCTCAATTTTTTTTTTAATCATTTTCAATGAACCGATTAATTTCCAAGATTAACATTTAGGTTTTAATCGTTTGGCCAAAGTTTCCTGTCGAAGATGGACTAGGATAACAGGATTGCTATAATATTGTTTATATTTATGCATTTATTATGCTGAACGTATGCTTTTTACCAGTGAAACAACTGCAATGTTCTCATTTGTTTTATTCGAGTTTAAGCACGATGATAGATTTCCAGTTTGGCACATGGGATGGCGCCACTCGAGTCAATGGCCGGGGAAGATTTATGCGACATCTTGCAGATAGGATACACACTCACACACAATGTGTATATAGATATGTATCTGTGGCAGACGATTGCAGTGAGGCTAATGCAGTCTATTCGACCTAAAGTTCCTGCCAAAAAAAAGAAAAGAAGCGTGGAGCGAGCAAAGTATCTATTGAGTCTAGACAAACTTGATCAATCGTATGGCGTGTGTGTGTTTGTATAAACATGCTTCTGATTGCGTATTTATCGTCCATTGTAAGGGCCCGAAAACAAAAACAAAAAAAAATATATATATATATAAATGAGACTCCAGCTGTTTGGATATCATAACAACTACATCTTTAAAGAAGCAAATCGGCAGCTTGCCCAGCTTCGGGCAGCGCATGCAATTGGCTCCTGTTGTAATGAACGGCCCGCTACGCAAATGAAAACGTAAACAAAACACAAAAAAAAAACGGAAAAAAAAGAAGAAAAGAAAAGAAAAAACACGCAAGGGAATTCTATGTGAAAGCAACAAAGCACATGGCAAACAAACAGCCCAACTGATGACTGACATTGACGATAAATGAACAATCGACCTCAATAGAGAGTCAACACACACACACACACACGCACACACACACACGGACAGACGTGTCCCGTACAACCCGTATACGTGCGTAGATATGTACATACGTACACATATGGCCGTATAATTAATCGTACAATGCAAACAACGCGATAATATTCATATGCCATTGGAGCTTGCATTTTGCAAAAAACCCTCAAGCGGAACATGAACTCCATATGGAGCCACGATAAACTGCAATTCTGAACAATAGATAGTGGTATCTCATCATCGATTGTTTTGAATCGTTTCCCATATTTCTCAAAGGGGTATACAAGGCGTGTGAATATCTTCAATTTAATTCTTATAGTTTAGAAATAAAGTGAAGAGTTTTGAGGGAGAAGCTTCGGTGTTTGACTGAATATGTGCCTGAATTGAATTCAAAATATATTGAAATATATTGAATATAACTCAAATAATAATGATTCACTTAAAACACACTTAAATAATAAAAAGATGTCGATTCCCCCCCCCAAAAAAAAAGAAGAAGAAAACACATTATTAAGCAAATAACTTGAAAGATACAAAAGAAATGAAGTAAAGTGTGGTTTACAGGGTATAATTAGTCGCAGCAGTCACCACTAATCACACTAACTTTGTACAGCTCAGCTGGATCTGCGAGAATCCATTATTTACTTAAGGCCACGAATCGAGGCTCGTGACTGGAGTTCAAAATTGGAATGGGAATTGAAATTGGAATTGGAGTCGGTTAAAACTTCGTGATTATTTCTAGTAAGTGCGTACTTTATATATGTATATATAAACAAACAAACAAACAAACATAAATTCACATGTCTCTGTGCGTGTGTGTGTGTGTGTGTGTGTGTGTATATATATTTTAAAATCAATCTGGAAGTTCGTAGTGCGCACGCACAATAAATTGCGCAACACTTTCAAGTATCTCAAGTATCTTTGTCTCCGTCTCTTTCCTCCCCTGAATCTGCCGTCTCTGTCTGGCTGTGTTTGGCTTTGTCTTGATCTTGTTTGATCTCCGTTCGCGTTCTACTCATTGCTACTTGGAGCACCCAACCGGCTCAAGTGGTTGTTTTTTTTTTTGTTTTTCATTTTTATTTACGAGCATGCGTAAGAAATGCCAAAGATATTTTTGTGATTTTGTTCCTCTATTTTCCTTGGATACCATGCAGCAGATTCGAATCGGGTGTAATAGAGTTATGCTATGTATAAGTTATATTATGTATATATAAAGACTTGAACTTAGGGTATCTTCTAGTTGATCTCAAGATATACATATAACAGAAATATGCGCACACTCGATATTTCTGATTACACAATTTATGGTCATCTCATGCTTATCTCATGCCATAAATACCAACCTTGAAATTCATCAAGACTTGATCTGATCCAGTTAGAATTGTTGTGGGCAATTACGAAAAGCACGCTTCGAAGCCAACAGAATATTCTTTATGGATTACCATTAAAAATTCAAAGTGAATGAAAATGTTGTGCAGAAAACTGCTCTCATTCTGTGAGTACTATGGAAAGTCCAAAGTAATGTTCTTAATAATATTAATCAAGGTGCTAATCACCTCTAATGAGGCAATATTGATGCTGTCCACATTAATATTGAAAATATTTAGATAGGAATTCAATTACATTTCCAAATAGTGCAAACTTGTATGTATAGTTTATCCCACCTGGACACAAATAAAAGCCTCAGAAAATACAACGAAATGTTTGGATTGTAAACGCATTTAAAATAAAATAAAGTGATAAAATCAGACATGAATACAATGCAGGTTATCTGCTAGTCGTGCAGACTCTGTTAGTATATTTGTTGCATGTGCTTTGACTTCCCCGCATTGACAATACGTGCTGCAGTGCGTCGAATGAATCTTTAATTGCTGCTTATGACTACGTCATCCATTGGCATCGGGCTGACCTCAAAATCGAATCTCTTAAGCCACGCACATATATGCATATATATATATATATATGTAGAAATTGTAAAATGCATTGATGAGAGATAATGTTGCTTCCTAGTTAAATAGGCCCCTCCGTGATTGAACCACTAAATATCTGTTATGGGGCTGCATGTACATTATATATATACATATATAACTATAACAACTATTTATATAAGAACTGAAATCGTCGTCGATATTACTTTTGATTCAACAGCGGAGAACTCGGTTAATAAATACATAGCTTTTCTACGAGAATTTCAGGCAATTGTAATTGTTGTATATAGTTACATTTTACTTCAATTAAGTTCAATTGAATTATTTAAAAACCCGATAGAACTACAATTTGCATATCCACACGGAATACATACGTGCATATCCAGATCTAATTTGAATTCCACCCGACTCATTTTCGCTTATATTTTTTGTTTGATTTTTTTTGTTTTTTTTTTCTGATTTGAAAGCCAATTTTGAAACCGGATCGATTGCAATTGCATAAATATCTCGCATGTGAAAAACTATAGTTACAAACGGATTTAGCTATAGCTTCATTTAAAATACAATGATTTAATTCAATAAGTGAGAAAAGTCGTTTTATAAATGTTTTTATGTAGAAAACGCTAAATGATTTTCTGTGCAATTAATTTTTTGAGAGCTTGTAGAATCGCTACCATCCATCTATGTTACAAGTTTAGAAAGTCGACATATCTTCAAAATTGTGGAAAATATACGGGTTTTTAGTGATTGATCTCATCGAATTATGAATTCGTGCAACTTATTCGTATTTGCCACACTCTCGCAGCTCTTGCCGAAGAAATATTGCTGGTTAAGTGTTTTATAATGCTTCTCACATTTTGGAAATGAACAATCAGCATCTGATGACTTGAAAAACGATTAAAGACGGCGATTCAAGTATAATGGTTTAAGCATCAATTTCTTATTATGGACATATATTTGCCGATAAATTGGAAATTGCATTGTGAGATGACTTTAATGGTTCAAATAAAACTATATCGCATCAATTGTGATTTTGTTGTTGGATCGTTCTGCATTTGGATTCCACGGGATATCTGGTAAATCTGTGTAACTTTCATTTAATTTGGATTTAAAATCAAGTTTTATTTTTAATTTAATCTATTTTTTTTTTATTATTTTGTGTCGACCGACTTTAGTTGACATTAAATAAATGAATAAATAGTTAGAGCGTCTTCAACCTGAGTGACAACTATTTAATTGACTGATTTAACGGCCGCACCATAAATGGCGGCATTTTAGTGATTGGTGTGCATAAAGTTGGTCACGTCATACTGATGTACACACACACACACACACACACACACACACATAGGTATATGCGAAATGTGCCATTTTTGAATCTATACAATTAGCCTTGATGGCTGTGTGCATTACGTCACTTTTGATTAGCCAACAACTAACTTTGACAGAGGTTAAAGTTAACGTCTTTTATTTTTACTTCGTCTGTTTCAGCTTCTCTGTGTTTGTGTGTGTGTTTGTGTATCAGTTTTTTTATGTATTTTTTTTTATTATTATTTTTTTGGATGAAACCCTATCCGAGATCATGGCTTATGCAATTGCATTTGCAAAAGCACCGTTAAATTGATAAGTCACTGTGTGTGTGTGTGTGTGTGTGTCTGTGTTTTTTGTGCATATCAAATTTCACTCACTGTGCGGTCGGAGCAGACAGACAATGCAATCAACAGGTGAGCCACTAACCCAGCTTTATAATGTGCCCACAACCCCTCCCCACCCCTCCACACATCGCCAACATTTCCACATTTCCACACTGTACTTACTGCATACATACATACATACATACATACATATGCATGTATGTAGGTATTTGTGTATTTATGTATTTGTATGTATGGTCTTTTAGGTATTACTGTGCAAGATAATTTCCAAAACTTTTGCTATGTATGTACATACATACATACAAACATAGTAACACATACAGTCGCTGTCAAAAAAATAGTAGTGCTGCTTCTCAATGCATTTAATACAAATTTGATTCATTCAATGGTGATCATAGCGAGACCTCATCGCAAAATCTTCAGTTTGAAGAAAAAACTCAATTCGCAAAAAACAAAAATTGTTGGGTTTCTCATCTGGAAATGTTTGAAAATATAAACGTAGTGAAATATAACCACCCATCGTGCCTAGTTTTTAGAAATATTATTATGCCATAGGCAAAGCTGAGAAAACTTTACAATTATTCCACTACTATTGATAAATTTAAATAATAATTTAATAAAAATAAATATCAAAATTACGGATTTAAATTTTTGGTTTGCTAATAAATGTTATAGCTATGCCAACTTTTAATGTTTACCTGCATTCAGTATTGATTGTGCTTGAATAAAATTTGCATAATTTCTTAACTGTATTTTAAGCATTCTTCTTTTTTAACATTTTCCAAAGCAGTGTGCAGTGCTATTATTTTGACCGCAAGTGTATTTCATGATGTTTCTTTACTAGCTTTTCTCTAGCTGTCTACTGGTGCCGGCTCAAATGAATACTGGCGATTGCAGCTGCCAAATAATAATGCCTAATGTGTGTGTGTGTGTGTGAGTACATATTATACACTTTAAAAGGTGAGTTTGTGTATGTGTATGTACAGAGTACTTACTGCGTATTCACACACACACACACGGCCGGGTTATAATTTGATTTTGTGTACATATAATTAAAAAAAAAATTTCATTTTTTTGTTTTGTTTTTTTTTGTGTACCTTTCAAGCTGTGCAAGATTTTCAACAGTAACAAAAAGCCGAACAGTGGTGGAATACAAAACAACAGAAATAAAGCGAGAAAAAAAAACAAACACACACAAAAACGCTGTGTGTGACTTTTCCCGGCATTTGGCTTTTAGTCATATTTATGTACTTACACACAGTCATACATACATACATACATACGTATATACATACAGACATACAAGCATGCATACAGACTTCTATTTAACTTGATTACTTATATATATATGTATATATATATATGCATGTACATTTAAATTTAAGTCCCATGTTCAAGGTTTCTGCTTTGCCCATAAATCATAATTTTTTTCTTTTGGCTGAGACTCGAGCCGTATCTTTGTACATAATACATACATACATATGTTATATATATATATATATATATGTATGTACTTACAAGTGCACCACTTAGATTACACAGCAGATTCACCTTGACATTTTGTGGCATTACAGTCAAGCCTCATTCCAGAGAACTCGTTCTGCTGGCTAATTTTTTAGTCAAGTGGAGAATCCTTGTTATATAACACTTTTTATTTTTTACCTTTTTGAGAATGAAATTCAGCGAAATCAACTGAATAGGGTAATTTGATCATTTTACAGAGACTCGACTGTATTTCGTTTAGTACTCAAACTCGATCAGGGCATTCAGCCAGATACATTTGTATGTATCTACATATGTACCTCAGTAAAGCTGTGTTAACACATTTCTCATATGACTTCAACTCCTATTCAAGTCAGCACATTCAACTTTTTAATTCATTTTTTGCACAAGACAGCAAGACAGCAAAGCCAACAGAAAAAGTGTCAGTGTTGCCACTTTTGACTTTTTCGACAAAATAAATAACCATATCAAGAGCTCATAACTCGTCAATATACACATGCTCAGGTGTAAATCAATAAGACCTATATGGATATGTATATATGGATGAATTTCTTACAATCTGGAAGGTAGATTGCTGGCAAAAACAAACAACAACACCAACAACAACAACAACAACAGAGCACTGGGGAGCATCTGGGGCGCACCTACTTTGGTGAATCAAGCTGCGAATCCTGCGAGACCCTAAACCGGTATCGGTTTTGCATTCGGGTATGGCACACGGGTGAGGCTCTTGCAGCAAGCATGCACTCCACGAGCATATAAGCCATGTAAATATGTACAAGTGTTGTGTATGCGCTATGGATGTACTGTAAATACATAGATACACACACCCACACACACACACACACGCACATTTAACATGTGGCTGTTTTTTATACCCTGTATGCATTCAAGCACTTCTGAAATTCCCAAATCTCCTGAGTGTATGCAGAGTATGGTAAAGTGTTTGCCCGTCCAACATTCTGTAAATTCAACACTCGTAAAGTGTTTTGCGGGTATTTCGTGTTTTTGCGATGATTTATGACAATATCAATGTCAAAATTAGCTTATAAAAGTGGTAATTATAATTTAATTTATCTCTATAGTTTATAGTTTATATAGTTTACTATAGTTTAATGCTGAAAGCACTTTAGTAATAATATCATCTTTAAATGTTTCTTATTTATTATTATTATTTTTTATTTTTTTTTTTGTTCGCAGAAAAGTTACTATTAGTGGTTGTTTTATATTTGAAGTAATTGCTTTATTATCTATTCTATTAAAATCAAGTGGCAATTTACTTTAAGCAAACACTTGCATTGGTATCGCCAAATGTTACGAATGTGACGAATGTTGTTAAAAATAAAAGTAATTCAAGAATTAATTCTCAGATTGTATGATTCGGCTATGCATACAAAACTAACTATATACAGTGTATCTGCTTGTCGGGCACTTTCAGTTAGAGCAGCTTTTTTTATACTTTTTTTTTTTTTGCCTCTTTTAGGGCTTATGTTGTTTTGCGCAAATGTTGCCAATGGCAGGCAACAGATTTCGAAATAAATGATAAGATAACAATTATCATACCACAGCGTGATCTAACTGGAAAAGGCAGCCAGAGAACTATTAAAATTATACTCTTGTTGTTACACACACACATATACATACACACACACACGCACATGCATGTGCACACATTCACGCAGACCTGTGTTTACGGCAATTGTACGAGTTGAACAACAAAACGCAACTGTGAAAAGGCATTAAATAAAAAAACGGCGGACGTCTTTTGCTCGATTGCCTTTTTCTTTTTTCTTACTTCCCTTTCGTTGGTGTTGTTGTTGCTGTTGTTGTTGTTCCTGTTGCTGTTACTGTTTTGAGGCTTTATGCCGTTTTGCACAGTTGGGTTTATATTTCGAAAAATAATTTCTACCTCCATTTTGTGGTCAAATACCCTCTCTCTACTCAGATTGGGTAAATAGGGTATACTGAGCAGCAACTACTGCTGGTTGAGTGATTAAAGCTTTGGGCTCGTAATGAGATAGATCCGTTGTCCCCTTTGCCAGTCACACTATATTCATATTAATATAATTACTATTATTAGTGTACACTTGCACTGTTAAGCTTGGGCAAAGAGGGGAGGAATGTAGAGAACAGGGTATCTGCTGGTCGCCCATTTCCGGTTGGAGCATGCTTACTTGTTTCGGTTGGGTTCATTCACCGGCAACAAACGCAACAGCAGCGACAGCAATAACAACAACAATAGCAACAACCACAACACATCGCACAACAATCCAATAAGAATCGTCCAACTTGGTCTCGTTCCGTTCAAACTCTTGCTTAAGCACGGCCGCAGCTACGGATGCACGGCTACACATACACATGCACCAACACACACAAATACAAGTACACAGATACACACATACACACACATTGTTATTAATTTAGCGTGTCTTGTTGTCAATTGCTAACAACACTTTTGTACTTGAAAAAAAAGGTTGAAAGAAATTGGTTATTTATAAAAATCACCGTAACGAAAATACGCCGATTGGACGTATGCACATATAGTTGCAGATACACACAAACAGTTAGTTAGTCACACACACAGACACACTAGCGCGCGCACCGATTCTGTCTCACTACTACTGCCCAACTGTATGTGTGTATCTGTGTGTGTGGAAATTACCAAAGCAACAACAACAACAGCCAGCAGTACTCACAACAATATATCAACAATCTACGACGCGCACTAAGCGTGTACTCAGTCGCGAGTGAGTACTTGGGAAACAGTAACAAAACAAAAAAAAAAAGAACACGTCCGCTCACCACGAAAGTCGCATGTATTTTGAATTGCTTGCACAAGCCTGTTAACTAACAGCGGCCACATTTCGTTCAAATTCATTCAACAACGTTCGGTTAGCCGGCGTTCACGTTAAGTGAGTAAATCGTGAAGTGTGCACTTTACATGTGTCTTGGCTAACGTGCAACTTTCAACTGCATAATTGCGACTTTGCTATGCTGAGTTTCAAAAAAAGTGCGATAGAGGTCGCTAGTTGGATGTGTATGTCCGTGCTAAATCAGCGAAAAAAAAAACGCTGTAAAACAGATGGTAAAATAAAAATAATAAAAATAAAGAGCTGCAATAAAACAATATATGTATGTGCATCGAGCATAAAACAATTTAAGACATTTAAGCTAAACAAGCTTTCCAAGAAATAGCCGCTCAAAATAATTGCGGTGTTTTTTTTTTCGATTGATTATTAAAATTGATCAAAATTTCTTAACAATTATCAAAAATTGTTAAGAATTTGGTTCTGATGATGATGGGATATTCAACTATTTTAAGTCCTTGGATTAGCATATATAAATACATATATATAAATATATATATAGTATGAATGACTTGCAAAATCATAAGAGGATCTGCTCCGATTTCAATGACTTTTTCCTTAATCCTCGGATCCTTCATCATGACCATCATCTGACCAGCAATCACTACAAATATTCCATCTTTTCTGAATTGGTCAATCAACGTAATTTTGTACGATTATGATTTTTATGGTCATATTATATACATATATTATTTTTATACCCTGAACCCATTAAAAATGGGTAAAATGGGTATAATTGTTTTGTGCAAATGTATGTAACAGGCAGAAGAAGCATCTGCGATCCCATAAAGTATACATATTCTTGATCAAGATCGACAGCCGAGTCGATATAGTCATGCCCGTCTGTCCGTCCGTCCGTCTGTCCACCCTTCTGTCTGTATGAACACTCTGATTTCAGGGATTATAAGAGCTAGAGACTTCAAATTTGGAAGATATAGATTTTCGTATTATTATTGATCAACTGGCCAAATCAATATCGGACAAGAAACACCCCAGTTATAGTCGAAAATAGATTCTCATGTTGATCTCATTTCTATCAGAAGATGCAAGCGCATGTGTGAGAAAGAGATGACTCGATAATCGACACGAGCGTCAATATGTTGTTGTTGTGTGCAGTCTGCAGAGCCCCGTTATGTATATGTATGTATGTATGTATGTATAAATGTATGAATGTAAGTGTGTATGTATGTATGAAATTATGTATGTATGTATGTATGTATGTATGTTTGAATGTATGTAAGTGTATATGTATGTATGTAAGTGTATATGTATGTATGTATGTATGTATGTATGTATGTAGGTATGTATTTATGTATATATGAATGTAAGTGTGTATGTATGTATGTATGAATGTATGAATGTATGACATTATGTATGAATGTATGTATGTATGTAGGTATGTAGGTATGTAGGTATGTAGGTATGCAAGTGTATATGTATGTATGTATGTATGTATCGGGCTTGTGAATAAAAACATGCCTTATTTTTTTTCTTACTGTCTTAAGAAAAGAGTGCACTTGCAGACCTGCTTACATTTGGGTGTTTTGAAGTCGAGCTCACTCGACTACACCATTCTTACTTGTTATTTTATTATTATCTTTCTTCTTGGACTATAAGCATTCGAATAGTTTTCTACTTATTCTTTATATGATTCCCTTATATACAGTAAGTCAAGAAAGTGTTTGGACACAGGAAAAAGTATTTTATTATTGACTTTTGTTTTTGTTTCTTATTTTTGTACTATTAAGTAGACTTCTTAAAATGATTGAACAAAGAAATTAACAAGATTTATCCATTTGTCATTTGACCGGAGTGTATTATTCTTTTCTCTGTATATATGTATACTATATTCTTCTTGTCCAGGCACCCAGATTTGCCAACTCGTGTAGGGATTTGCGACAGCTCGATAGCTATAGAAGATCCAATTTTGAAGATATGGCTAAGGAAGAGAAGTCAATCAAATTTAAGCGTTGTTCGATTTCAAAATATATTTTTGAATTAATTTAAGTCTTGTTTTGAATTTTGAAAAACTATTCACACTCATTTCAAATGACATAAAAATAAAGCTGGCAATCACAATGTTTATACTAGCTTCAAATTTATCCATTTAACACGGTGTTGCATCTATATATACATATATATATATGTACATGTATATAGTAATTTGATCATTACTGGATGTTTAATTAGTGGCATTGCGAAAGATTTCCTGTGAATATTGTCCAATATTGTGCTGAAGAGCGCCCAAAGCAACTGCAATTTTAATTGAACGCAATGTAAATTATGGACATGCAAATTTTCCCACAGCTGCCAAAGGTTTAACAACATTTTTTTTTTTTATCTCGTTTTTTTTTTTTTTTTTTTTTTTTTGATCGTAATCGTAATGAGCCTTTAAGTCAAACGTAGAGCTGGCTTCGACGTAGCACAGAAGCTGCAACTAACCACAAATCACAATAACACCCATACCACACCAAACATAACACAGAACAGAACAGAACTGAACAGAACTGAATACTGCACATCACATCAAACCGAGAATATGGGAAGTGGACGGGAACGCATAATCATTATCACTCAAATTGGGGCCCCCTTGCAATTGGATGGTTGGATGGATGGTTGGCTGTGCTGTGCTGTGCTGAGCTGTGTTGTGCTTGGGCCAACCAAAGACCAAACACCAATTATATATCGAAAGCCAAAGACGAGACCAAAGTTCTGGACTCAAGAATATGATCAGCATATATGGCTCGTATGCATATGAGATACTCGCTGTGCCGGCACTTAAACGGTCTACTAGCATGAAATGGGCAGGTCCCGCATCGAAAATCCCAATTCGAGTACCGTAACTTAAGCCCATAAATTAAGCGGCCACAGATGATGATGAGAACGAAGCTCAAGCTCAAGCCAAAAGCTGAAGCTCAATCTGAAGCTGAAGCCAAAGCCATAACCGATAACCGAAACGGAATCGATGTCCAGAGATGATGATGACCACCACGAATTACAATCTGAGATTCAAAATTCGCACGAGCAACTCGCACTCAGCACATGCATCTGTGTGGTGCATCTAAATGCATCCACAGCCACATCCACAGCCACATCCACTGCCACATCCCCATCCACATTTGGGACCAGCTTCAGTTTCGAGGCAACAATTGTGACTTTGTTGTTAAGTGGCCCCTTCATCAAGAACATAGGCTTAAGTCTAATAAGGATAATAAAAGCGTAGAGGCGCTGATAATTATTAGGTCTTTGTTTTTGTTTCTGTGCAAAAATCAGTTAAATACGCAGATATGAAAAATATTATAATTGGCTAGCCTCGATTGCAGCCACCTTCCATGTGTAAAAAGGCGCAGATAGCTGATAAAGGACCTGCGACCTGTATTTGAACCTGCCTGCTCTACGTCAACAGAGCTCCTCTGAATTTGGAGTCCTTGTTGACGTCTTGCTTTCCTGCCTCAGGGATGCAGATCACCCCAGCTCTATTCTGACTGTCGCACTCGGCGTGTGACCGAGGATAAAGACTGTCTGGGAGATAAGTGGGCCTAGAAAGTTTCAATTGTCCATTTTCGTCTCTCCAGTTTTGACTGTCGAATTGGCGGATGACCAGTTTTCCGCCGTAGCTGTGAATCGGCTCCCTGTTTCGAGTGTATCATCTTGAAGGGGTTATGGTCTCTGCGAAGTGCACCCGTTTTGATAGTGTGATAGCTTATGGAGCCGCCATCTTCCTAAGCCTTCTTCCGCTTGGCTTTCCTAATCCCATTATTGTAGGAGGTCGGACTTTCGCTGTAGGTCCAACAAGGTCTTTTGCCAAATTGGTAACTTTATTTAAAGGCATTAACTATGCTACTAATAAGTTTGCTTATTAAGTCTATTAGTCGTTGTGTTGATGTTGCTGCTGGCCCATGTCGGGATTTCAAATCCATTGATTGTCAGTAACTTCTCCTGAGTTGGCTGCATTCGCTGCAAAGTATTCAGATGCTATCACTGCAGTCCGTGGTGAGAATTGCTGTAAGGATAGTAAAGTTAAGTTAAGTCAATATGCATGCTCTTCCTGTGCTGTTCCTCTCCGATCACAGATTGGCTTGGAGTCCGCTGTCCACAGGTCTTTGATGCCATTGTTTTCCCATGGCTCCCACAAGGGTTAGCCCAAGGTGTTGTTAGGCTAGGAGGGGACAGGAATTGGCCTGGCATCTGTGGCATCAATTAGCTAACCAACAACTGCAGTTAAGCTGGCTCCTTCCAATTGCTATCTTTTAAATAGCATTCATTGTCATCATGCTAAATTTTAGTATATCTCCCAGAAACAAGTCACAAGTCGCGATTTATGTTTGCACTGTAAATGAACAGTAAACTGCATAATCTTTAACAGACCTAGAATATAATTCTCATATATACATATATATATATATGCTGATCTCAGAGTCTATAAGACCTAGAATATAATTCTCGTAAGCCCCGGCAGAACAAGTTTCATTTAACTGATAATTCTCTGCTCCGATTGGGAATTATCGATACATATCGTTTTCCGATAGCAATAAAGGCAAGAATTTTATAAGCCGAGGCTTCTAATTAATGGACATGTTTTGGATCACCAAAAAAAAAACCTCAAAAATATAATCGAAAACATATTCGGATATTTATCTCATTTTTATTTTCAGTTGCAAGCCGTTTGTGTATGCATAGATATGATATATATGATATGATATATGATATATCCAGCGATCGATATCATAATGAATAAATGATTAAATTGCAAACACTTTTCTAATTGCTGTTCGTAATTTGTTAGAGTTCAAATGACGAGATCTGTCGGCACTTGCTGTATATTAGCGGGCAAATCGTTAATATATTGATTAAACTTGAAGACGCAGTGGCCTTAAAGGCGTGTACATTTATGCTGATTGAATATGCCGCTACTGGCACTGCCTCAGTGCCACACTGCCACTGGAAGAGATGTTGCCTTGGCCAACGCCTCGATCAGTGCTGCATATTCGCATATCTGCATCTTTGAGGCTGAGGAGCCGTCAAAATCAAAACTAATTAGCATAAAATTGAAAATGTGCTCATTGGGTTTGGGTTTCCCTCTCTCGGTCGGTCTCGCTCGGTCTCGCAGCGACGTGGGGCATGCGACGCGAGTCAAGTGCAACCTGCAACCAATTCAGACTGTGCCGTTGCGTTGGCGGTTGCAGCTAGGTAGGCGGTAGGCCGGTCGGCCGATTTAAAAGGCATGCTGCTTCTGGAACGTTGAAGCTGAGACATGCCCCAGCCAGTGCCAGAGTCGTACTCCAACTGCAGCTCCTAACTTTGCTCGTAATATTTGTTGTGCTGTGCAGACACCGAGCCCGAGCCCCAGCTCGAGCCCCATCCCGATCCCGATCCTTTGCCCCCGCGTCCCCGTCCCCGTCCCCAGTCGACTGCGTAGCGAAGCGTGCAACATGAAACAATAACGCCTACACTTGCTTGCCGCCATGGATGAAGATAAAGCTAATGTTGCAACTGCAACTGCAACCGTACACTTGCCAAAAAATATATGCTTATAATTTGGAAAATCAGAAATCCGCAGGAAATATTCAGAAATGATTTGCACAGCGAATTATATACTTCAAACAGACTGAACAGACTGACGTTGGTCAAGAATATATATATATATATATTTTTTTTTTTTTGCATAAGATCAGAGAATGCCATTTTTGTGTTCAGACCAAAAAGTTATCGATAATGAACAACTCCATGTAAAAAAGCGAAATTTTGAATTATTATTTTTATTTTTGTTTTATTTATTTCTGGAAATCCTTTGGATTTTGTGGATCGTTGTTCGACGGTGTCAAAAGTAACAAATTGATGTGGTCTGACTGAAAGGAATAACGAATAAACGAATAAATATTATTTTAATCGTCAAGTTAATTAATTCATTCAGTTTTTGTTACTTTTTTTTTCAGTTTTCACAAGCGAAATATATTGCAATTTGCTGGGCGACATTTTTGTTTCGATCTGAAATCAGGGCCTGCAAGCTGTAAAATTGGGGCATGCTATTTTCTGAGTGTGGCATGGCCGCGATTGCAACTGCAATGGCTGGGTATAGCCTTTCAATGTTTTGGTTTGGTTTGCGTTTGGTTTGGTTTGGTTTGCGTTTGGTTTTGCGTTTGGTTTGGGTTTGGTTTGGGTTTGGTTTGGGTTTGGGTTTGGTTACGTCTGATGGGATGCGCGCAGACGGCGCTACATAGGCGTAAGTGTGTCGTGGTGATCTGGTGGTGATGGCGTGCACGACCTTCCACCGGCGTCAGCGGCTCATTCGATCCACAAGCATAAATACAAGCTGCCAGCTCTCTCTATCTCTCTCTCTCTCTCTCTCTCTCTCTCTCTCTCTCTCTCTTTCTCTGTCTCTGTCTCTCTCTCTCTATCTCTGTCCTTCTCTCACTCGCTCTCTCTCTTAGTGTCTATGGGGCTTGGCAAACGGATTCCAGTCGGAAGCTGTTAAAGGCGAGTCGGCCTTCTTCTGTGGCAGGCTATGAAACACTATATTCATTAACTTGCAGCGCATTAATGCAGCTCCCGATACTGCACTCGGCATATACAGGATGGAGGGCAGAGTGGCAGGGGAGTGGAGCCTTAACCGAGACTCGAACGTGGTGCAGTGTGCCTACCTCTTCAATGCTGCCTGTCTGTGATGCTCTGCAGTTTTAGTCTGCTTGCAAGTTCATTTTGGTTTTTTTTTGTTTTTTTTTTTTTTTTTTTTTTTTTTGTGTTTTAATGGTTTTTGCATGGATCTGTGTGGCTGTAATAATGCGGCTATTAAACTCTGCAATCACCAGCTTGAACCAATCCATTGGTTACCTGAGTTTTTTTTTTTTTTTTTGTGTTGTGTTGTTTAACAACCCTGCATTTGTGTGTGCGTGTGTGGTTTTCTGGCATTTGATGTTGCTGGGTTTTTGGTGCTGCTGTCAATATGCCATTACGCAAGGTCATTCGCTGGGAAACTGATGAAAAGACCTCACCAAAACGGACAATATAGAGTGGAGAAGCAGGATATGGAACATACAAAACAAACCTCTCAAATATTTTCGAATTTAATTGAAAGAACCGCCCATTGACATGCTAGTAGATAGTTCACAGCAGCTGAATATATATTTATTTACTTACTGAGTACAAATGTGGTTGAGAAACTTTTGCTTGAAATTGCGGAAATCGCCTCGCACTGTCAACGAAGCTGTCAACTGTTTGTGAATACGAACTGCGATTGGGGTGGAGCCTGGCTACTGCTGCTGGTGGGGATTTGAGGTTGTTCATTCTGGGGCTGGGCCTGGTGCTGGTGCTGGTTCTGGGCCTGGGCCTGGGGATGGGGCTGGGAATGGGGCTGGTTCTTTTTATTAAGCGCCTTGATTGCTGGTTTCGAGTCGTCTTTATCTGCATCTGGATAAGCACGCAGGCATATACACACACACACGCACACACACACACACTCGCACACACACACAGACACGCACACAAGTGCAGATACATTATTTTGTTACAATTTGTTAAAGTTCATTCGCATCGGTTTGTCGACGGTTCGTTTTTTTTTTGTTGTCAATAGGTCTGTTGTCTTAATTGAAATTTGAATGAAGGCATTACTTGGAAATGCCAATGTCAATGCCAGTTATATATATATATGTATATATATGTATGTGTGTATATACTATATGTATGTGGCAGACTGGCTTATAACCTGCACTGCTACTGCTGCTGACAGCGTCCGTCGCACCGGATTGTCACAATATGCACTACTGTGCCCCTCTGGCTCTAATTTACAACCAATTTTGATTGATTACACGAAGCCCATTGTCCAGTCTCTGTCACCAACGGACCGAATGGACGCAGTTTTTTTTTGTTTATGGCCAAGTTTTTATACCCTGTACGCATCAGTTGATCTGTGGAAAGAAAAGTGTGTGTAAAAGATTGAGGCAAAATTACAAAAAATATTTAACTATTTTCGATAATAAAGTGCAAATTACATGAACTAACTTAAGACTCAGTTACAGGGTACTGCCCAGTCGGGCAGTCTCCCCACAAGCAAGCACACTCGTTTTCTTTCACAATAGCATTAGTGGTAACATCAGCATTGGCATCGGCATCGGCATCGGCATCGGCATCGGCATCTGATGCTTAGCGCTACTGACTCAAAGCCGATTAGGTTTTTGTTGGTGAGTGTTGCATGGTTTTGGGTCACTAGGGGTTGCTTTGGAAGTTGGGTTTGGTTAATTACATAAAACGTTTGACACCACTCAAAAGGACGTGCGTCACTTTGATCGGCAATTGATTAGATTGTTTCGACTTTTCACACATATCCAAACAGTTCTACACAATGACTCCAATCGCAATGGATTCGTGTTTTTTTTTTTTTATATGGTTATTTTTTAATTTTTCCAGTCGTATTTTTATGTTTGTCAGGCTTGAACGAAGCGAAGAACGCATCGATCTCAAATATTCCTCTTTTTAAGCATGGCATCCTGTGTTCTGAACTCATTTCATAACGATCCCTCAATAATCCCCAATTTTTATTATATATAAATATATACATCCACATGCATCGGAGATTCTACTTCTAAAAATAACCATACAAATCAGCTCAGATTTGTAACAGCTTCGAATCGTTTAATTAACTTTGATTAAGAAATTAAAAAAAAAAACTTATTGTGAATTTTAGGTATGTATTATCGGATAATTGCCTTATATTCTTATGTAAGTATGTATGTACCCCTCTGAAGAAAAGCTGCTCCAAAACTGAGTGTAATATAATAGAAAGTATTTCTTGTTTTTAGAAATAATATCTTAATATAAGGAAAACATTTTTTTTAAATTGAAAAGGGCTTTTTCTAAATTGAAAATTCCAAAAAAAATGGTGTTTTTTTTTCATTTTTAGATATATTTTCTATTATTAAGAAAAACTACAAATGCAAACCATAATTTTTAGAAAAAAATGCAGGAAAAATAATGCAATTTCCTGGCTCGGCTTTTGTATACGAGCTTAGCTGTTAATTATATATAAATATATATATATATATATATATATATATTAAAATAAGAATGTCTAAAAATAGCAAAGTAGCAGAAAAGCTAATATAAGAACTCTTCAAAGGACACACATGTAAATAAGGCATGTTTTTTTCTTCAAAATTTTCGAAAAAAAAAACACTCTGAAATCTAGAAATGTAAACGCTAGTTTTTAGAAAGCCACAATCATAAATATTTGAAATAAATTTTCTGTGCAATAAGGTGACAATCCACTGAAGCCAAAAGTAAAAATAAAATTGTGTTCGATTTTTTGTATCAGTGTATATAAGTGCACTGAGTACTGGAAGTAATACATTGAAGTATTTTTTATTTATTATTTTCGTCAAATCGAATTTCAAATGACATAGCCCAACAGTCAGAGACAGAGATAGAGATAGAGACATAGAGATAGAGAGAGAGAGAGAGAAAGACGGATACAGAGAAAGTATCAATCTCACTCTCAGTCTCAAATCTCAAATATCAGTCGCAATCTCAGTCTTGGCCGGAGCGGAGCGCACGCAGTCAAGATATGAATTTGACATGCGTCTGATGATGATTTATTTTCATTTTTGTATTTTTAATTCACTCTGCGCCATTGTCGCTCGCTCAGATGGCCAGACGACGACCCGTTGGCGAGGGCGGGTGGGGTTGGGGCGTAAGGGATTGAAGAGGGGGCGTTGCGGTACACGTGGTATGGGTCTGGCACACGGGCATTATCGTCGATGGCAAAAAGTTAATGATAAAGGTGATGACCATCAGAATTGGAATAATGTGTGTATATGTGGCTTTGGCCCAGGCTGTGCTTCCTCCTCTGGCTCTCGCTTTCGATGGATATGTGGATGGCGGATGGCGGATGGTGGATGGTGGATGGAGAGACTCGCTGGACGCTTGTTGGCTTGGTTGGCTTGGTTGGCTGACAGACAAGCGCACAGATGGACAGACCAACAACTAAGCTAAACAGAGTCCCAGTCGAGCTGATACTGTGCGATGGAGTTTCTGACTTTGAGACTGAGATGAGATGAGCTGTCCCGAGTTATGAGGCCATTTTTATCGAATGTTGGGCCCACAACACAACCATTGTTCAGTTCTAGTTTGGGGTTTCGTTCCTTTTTTTTTTTCTGTTCTGTTTTTGTTTTTGTTTTATTTTTTTTTCGATTTTCATAATTTGTTGTTGTTGCTGGGCCTCCTTGTGGCCATCGTTTTGGACAATGCTTGTCGCCCTCAGCCTCAGTTTGTGTTGCCTCCTTTAGCCATTAACCTGCTAAATTACGAATGAGGCAAAGTGGATTTAACTTTGCTGTTCACTCCTTTTGCCTTCACTTGATACGATATGTTCACGGCAGAGGCAGAGGCAGAGGGCCCCGATCCTGGCAATGATTGCAGTCAACAACAAAATTGTTTCACTGCTGGTGTCTCACATATATATATATATATATATATATATATATATGTATATATATACGCACGCTCACAGTTGCCCTTTGTTGGTCTGTCTGTCGGTTGGACGTCGTCAAACATACGAAGGCAACAAAATCTGAACAGATAATGACCACTGTTCTCGCACTCAACTACAAGATGAGCGGCTGATATGACGATGACGAATGCGACGATTTTGAAGACGTTGGCTGACTGCCTGGCTCATAGTCTCTTCTGTCTGCCCAGTTGGAGTTGGAGTTGGAGTTAGATGTTGAGGTGGAGGCGGTGATGATGTTGAAGTCAGAAAGATAGACAGACAGACAGACAGAGAGACAGACAGAGAGACAGACAGAGAGACAGAGAGAGAGAGAGAGAGAGAGAGAGACAGACAGACAGAGAGACAGAGAGAGAGAGAGACTGTCGGACGACCGAAGATGGTTATGTTGATGCCGTTGCCATTTGCCCGTTACCCGTTGGCTGGCTGGCCAAGCACAGAACAGACGCTGTCTGGCAGCCGGACCGAATGTGGTTTGCTGTGTATGTTATTGGAATAATGAGTTTTTAGTGATGCGCATCGATTTGTCAATTGATAATTTGTTGTTTTCAGTTTCGTTTTGTATTTTTCCTGTCAGGTTTTTTTTTTTTTTTTTTTTTTTTTTTTTTTTGCCTTTCCTCTTTTGGTCCTCCACAAGTGGCATCGACAGCGAACCGTCTAGTGTATGAGGCTTTCTCATATTCAATTGTATCATTAATTCTACTTTTGTCATATTGAGAGCTTAACAAAATTTGATTAATTACATTTGTTCGCATCATGGGGAGTGAGAAATTGTCACAATTGTAAGTGTCCCTGCATGATATATGCTGTATTTCTATATTTGTATCTTGCCACAAGAAATTTATTGCGAAAAATGCGAAGAACAACAAACTGACAATTACAATTTAATTAATTAAAACAAGATCTTCATAGCCATATATTTAAGGCACGGCGAGGATTGCATACTCTTGCAGAGTGGTCACGACAGTAGTAGTTTTGTGAGTTTTGTAATCACTGGCTTTGACAACAGAGTTTCAGTCTGGCAAGTGGCTAAACTCGGATAGAAAGTGAGTGGCAACCAATCTATTAATAGATAGATTACTTCTACATTCTGCATTTCATTCGGATAGCTTTCAAACTGAGAAACTAGTTCGCATACTCGGCTCGTTATGCTCATCAAGCACATTTATACATATATAAATCATAACATAAGTGTCATTAGTTAAGCTCTGGCCCCCTAAAGTATGGGCCAAGTGCACATATATATTATAATTAAATTATTTCTTAGATGTCATGTTCTAGTTATCATTATTTCAAGCATTTGGTTTAGTTTAAACTATAAAATAAATTATTTCTCATTGAATAAATTTTTATAAAGAATAAACAAGCAAATAAATGTATGTATTTTTAAATATAAATATTTATTTATTTGCTTTATGGGGCATTTGAGTCTTCCTTTTGCCTTCTACCAACTTTTGCACAACATATAGAAATTTGTAACATCTTGAGTACAGTGAAAATTGACTTGAAAGGAGTCTCTTAAATATAAATTAGCTTGCACGAAATGCCGACTTGCCGATCCATCACTAAACATGTTGTGTAAAATTGTTTCTTTATTTATTACGCAATGGCAAAACAATCTAAAAATCTTGATGCAGCCACTTGAGAAATCAGCATCAATAACCTGCAAGGGGAAAAGGATAAGCGTTGTCATCCCTTTTTTTACTATATATATATGTATACACGTATGAACATTTTATGTATGTGTGCATTAAACCTTTTTGTCTTTTCACTGACTGGTGGAAAACTCTTGCTGCCCACTTGCCAAACTGCCCATCCATCCATCTAAACATTCGCGTCCTAAACGTCAGTCCTTATCGCCCGAATTCTAAAAGCAGAAAGCGATTTAAATGCTTACATCAACAAAAGGGACTAATACATACATATACATATACATATACATATACATATATATGTATAGAGTGCTGTGGCACCAATATCAACGACTTTGAAAAGGTACATCAGGGATATGCTCATATGTATATCGAAAGTTGATATACCCTAATTGCACAATAATATTTATTTATGATCTATATATATATATTATATCTTATATCAAATGAAAGATGTATCGGCTATTCCAAAAAAAACATTTCTTTTCACTAAAAAGGCAATGTTTTAATAACTTTGAAACGATTAATCAGAATGGAATGATCGATTCCTGTATACATTGCTAGTCGTCCTTACAACCTTTGTAGTGCTTCGACTGTCGCAGTGATTATTCTAAGAATATCCCAGATTTGTTTTGAAATAAATATACTAAATAATTAATTATTATTTGTTGGCATATTTGCCAATTTGCCAATTTACATCAAATAATTGCATCTTACATGTATATTTAATACAATAATAATATAGATGATGATCGTTTTAGATGTTTCAGGCAACTTACCCATCATAGTTAGAGTATACGAGAAGCAAATAAGCCAAAACAATAAATGAAAAAATACTAAATCTGCCATGGTATTTGGGCATGGCATATTTCCCTATACACTTTAAGCAGGCTTGTAAGCCAGGCAAGGTGTGTGAACCTTGGCGATTCAAATCGCATTGACGTGTGTGCCAAGAGAGCGTAAAACCTCAAACACGTTGTGTAACTCTTATGCGTTATAGTTAAACCGGAAACGGAAATCTAATAGACCAAAGCATGCATAAGTGATGAAGCGAGAAAATGCGTCCCCGCACTCAGTTGCCAAAACTTCTGGAAAACCCTTTTCAATGGTGCCCAAAAAGCCGTTCGTCGAATCTTATCAGAAGGCGTTCAACGTTCGACCATCACGTTTGCCCTTTTATGCCCTGAACCCAATTCCAAATTTGTCGAATGGGTATATTGAATTTGTGCTACGGTATGCAACAGACATAGTCGACATCATCGACTCCATTAAGTAAATATAGTTTATTGATCAGCATCAACCGTTTTTATTTGAATATTCACGTGATAGGTAATATCTTGGGTTCAGCATATCTT
This sequence comes from Drosophila anomalipes, assembly GCA_035041615.1. Taxonomy (NCBI): domain Eukaryota; kingdom Metazoa; phylum Arthropoda; class Insecta; order Diptera; family Drosophilidae; genus Drosophila; species Drosophila anomalipes. The sequence continues at coordinate 10,788,719 of JAWNKZ010000254.1, forward strand.
CTTATCGAGCTCTCTTGACTAGAACATCCTTACTGGTTTTCGTTTGGCTTTCTAACCATTTTTCCGATAAAGATATCTTTATCGATCTATACACAAAGATATATAGATTTATATATATATACACATATAGATTAATATATTTGTCTTTGTCTATGTAAATTAGTTTCAGTTTTGGGCTTAATCTTAATATAACTTTGAGCTTACTCGTATTTTCTCTTCATACTATATATATATCAGAATCAGCCGATTCGGATCATTAAATAATATAGTTGCTATAGAAACAAACTCATCATCTTGTAAATGGATGAAATGTAGATGTGAGGAGACGACTCCTGGCTTGCAAGGGTATATTATATTTGGCATGCCTGGGATGGCTTTTCTTGCTGGTGTGTTGTTGTTGTGTTTTTCCTTTTTTTTTTTTTATCATTTTCATTCTCTTGCGCATTAGAGCGACTGGCAGTGGGCAAGTGTTTTCTTTTGCAAAACTTTTACGGCCGCAACCTTTGTCCATCTGCACACTGAAATACAGAATCAGCAAATGTGTGTCGAGTGTGTGGTGTGGGTGATGTGTGTGGTGTGTGTGTGGTGTGTGTGTGGTGTGTGTTGTGTGGCACGGCCTTGATATTGCTAACACATGTTTCGAGGAAGATTACCTTGTCAATCGGTTCGTTGAACGATTACTTTTCAAATGCTTAAAAACTAAAATCCAACGAGTGTCATTAGTCAGCGCGTTGCAATCACAAAACACCCTTCTCTAGAATAAAAAAAAAATAATAAAAATAAACCAAAAAAGAAATGAAAAAAATATATGTATATATATATATATATATATATATATTTGGTTTACCAAAACTGTCAGATGTTGCCCAATAAGATTCACAACTTCCTTCCTGTGCAGCAAAAAGAAAGCAACGAATACACACCCAAACACTCAAACACTCAAACAGTGAAACAGTGAAACACATACAGATTTCGACAACATCGTCGGAACACAGCGACAACATTGTTTTATTTCTTATTTCACAGCCAATGCAATAAAATCGCCTAAATATCCCACTCAGAAGGTAAATCGTTTTGCTTGTTCGAAACAAAATTCGCTTCATCTGCATCCAAAATGAGCCCCGCGGTGCAAACATTGGCGCCTTTTGCTGACTCTGAGCCAACCGGCAACATATTTCCCTTACGTATCACTTGTGTGTGGCATATACGAAATAGAAATTACCTTCAAACTTCCCCTTCTGCATTTTGTTGCACAATTTACACTGGCTAATTGTCCGAATTATAACATAATTAGTACGGGATTATCAAACAAACTCTAACTGTTAACTTTATGAAACTAATTTAACAATTTATTTTGCATATGCATATATAGACACTGTACACAGATTTATATGCGCTAAATTAAATTAAATTTGATGTAATTTATAATAATAATACAAATAAACATACATTTACATTTACATTTAACATTATTTTTTTGTTTAATAAATACATAATAATAATTATAAAAAGATAAGAAACATTTAACAATAAAAGTATGGCGAATTTTGTGGGCTAGTCTGGTGTAGCTCATGTGGCAAGTCGTTAGGCCTCGCCCTGGTACTGGACTGACTGGATACCTGTGAGAAACTGGACCCAGATCAGTTCATTTTAGTCGCGGCAGTGCTTCTCATATCGTTTAAATTAATGTGACGACAGAATGCCAATGATCATGGACAATACTGGGTGCCATTTTTTTTTTTTTTTTTTTTTTTTTTCAGGAAGTCAATTATAAAATATGATCAGTGTGGATCACAACTTGCTGGGCATTCTATGGAAGTTTCATTATCGGGGAATTTAAGCGATTTGCCAATACGCCGGTACGAAGAAACGTCCTAAGTTGACCATGTTTCATTTCACGTGTCATCGACATCAACGGCAACTGTTGTCATTAATAATCTAGTAACAGACTATGTGGCATTTTATGGTTGCATACATAATTTTTTTTTTTCTCTTTACCGACAAGTGCCCATAACGATTTAGACGATTGACAGCTGCGAAGTGGGTGTCCATTTGGTTACCTTTTACTATGGCTCTACCAATGCCGACAGTTCTTCTGGTGTTGTTGTTGTTGTTGTTGCTGCTGTTGTTGTTGTAGGTGTAGCTGTAGCTGTGGTCTTTCCTGTTATCCAGTCCGTGCCGTTGGTAAGTTTGTCATATTTTATGGGCCGGTTAAGTCCGGCTCCGTCTCCGTCTCCGTCGCCGTCTCCACCTTCAGCTCCGGCTCCAGCTCCAGCTCCAGCTCCAACTCCAGCTCCAGATACAGCTCCACCACTAGCTCCCCTGCTCCGTTTCGGCAGTTTTGCTGCCTTACTGACTGGGCCCCCTCTGTGGAGTGATATATATGACAGGCGGATTTTGTTTTTAGTGGCATGGGTGACAATCCCTTTAGAAACTTTTATTTATTCTCGCATGTTGGCAAAATGTGCCCCTTACACGCAATTCAAGAAGAGCGGCTAGTCAACTTGTAACAAGGCACCGCAACAAGGACGACAACAAAGACAATGAGACAACAAAACAACGGGCCAACAAGACAGCGACAACCACGACGACAACATGAGTAGGACTTGGCTAAAAAACACACACACACACACACACACACACATTTATGTATGTAAATACTGTGTGCGTGTTTTTTGCTTGAAGCTATTGCATTATTAATTATTTTTAATTAGCCACATGCATTTTTCACAGACTAACAATAAGTTGGGCCGTGCAGAACGGATACATTGAACGCAAGAAATCGACTTGTAATTGTCGCAATTATTAGGCACAAAAGCAATAGACAGCTAGCAACTTTCTACTTACCGATATTTACACACATGCTGTTAGCATACGGTAAACATATATCAATACATACATATGTATGTACATGTGCCAATTAAATGATGATGAACACAAGTGCCGTGTGTGTAACGAAAGAAATTGCTATTATTATTCAAATAATATCGTCATTTGTCTGCTTGATAATTAAAACGCTTCTGCAAATTAACTTTCCACACTATGATAACCGAATGTATATAATTATTTCATATGTTCATATCTCTACTAATATCACATCTCTACTTATTTTACAATCTTTGTCTTTCAATAGATGGAACGGAAATATAAATCAGGAATATATAAGATGATTCCCTTTGTATTTCACATACATTCGCACAACATCATTTAACATAGATTTGTAAATAATCTAGATATGCTTAGTGGACTATACTTGGTGTGTCAAAGTGTCTTCAAATTGCTGCTGGACTAGCCAAACAAAAGGAATGCAAAGTGAAAAACGATCCGGCGTTTAGCAACAGCTACGTGTAGTTGAAGGATGGCAGAGACTGGACTGAGAGGCAGCGGCGCAGAGATTGCCAAATGCCCCAAGATGTTTGGTCAAAGAAGTTTTCTTTGGGATTTATTTTTTTTTTTGACATGTATCTTGCATCTTTTGGTTGCATGCATATATATATGTATGTACATATATATATATGTATGTCGAGCGGAGGCGGCGCCAGCGATTGTAACAGTAACAAGGCAACAAATATTAAAAAACCAGAATTGCACAAAGAGTTGAAGACAATCAGCTGGGGTGCGTTTCTCAAGATGATTTGATCAGATGAAACAGATCGACAGACTCTGAAGGGTTCCAGGATCAACTCAGGAACTTTTGAAGTTTGCCAAGTGTGATCAAAGCACCTCGTAGCTTTGGGTTCAATTTATGGTTATACTAATCGTATTCGAAGTCCAACTTAAATTAAAGCAAAGACATATCAAAGACTCATGTGATTTGTCCATCATTTGGTCATATCAATTCTGGATTGTGACAACAGTTTTGATTAAGCTGAGATGTCATCAAATTCGCCTGTTACAAAACCATTATAGCCTTAATTTCCATTTTTAATGGATTCAGTGTATAAAAGATATAGTTTAAAGTAAGCAAATTAACAATGATTTTTGTCATCATTTCTGTTTCTGTGTAGCTTATTAAAGTATACATATATTAAAGTATAGTTTTTACTAGTAAATGTGATTTTAAAATAATTAATTTATTATTAAGGGTGAGCTCCTTAAAGCTGACTAGTTTAGAGCCGAGCCATTGGTCTAAAGTGACAGCTCCTTAATTCTGAAACCACAAGCAACTTTTAAGGATTTCTGCAAGTACTAGTTGTATTCATATGGATAAGCCCGATGTAACTGCTCCTGTCTACTGTCCGTACATGTCCCAGTTGAAAAGGATACCTGCTCAGATGCTCTGCTGGTCCAGCCTATATATAGTCATGTACAACATGACGTAGTGTGTGACATGTGCGTTCCCTTAATTGGCTGCATTATTTATTTGCTGGCAGGACATGGGCCCCACAACAAAAGGGTTGACATACAGTAGCTTTGCTTGGATCTTCAATCACGACGACAAGAGGTCAGCGCTGCTGGATTTGTTGGCTTTCGTTTTTATTCGGACTTGGATTTGGGCATAAACTATTGTATTATTCGGCAGCATAAAATATTCACGAACGCAATTTACCATAACGAAAAGTGTTTTATTTTTTTTGTTTTTTTTTTTGTCTATAAGGTGGCTGCTGGAGGAAGCACATGCAGCACATTTGGCTGGATTGTCCATTGGCCATTGATTATCGAGTCAGCTGCGGCTTTGAGTTATGTTCAGGCATAAAGAAACCATTAATTAAATGGCCTACAGCACACAGCAAATTTAGTCTGTGTCATTTTTCTGCTCATTTCTATCATTTGTATCCGAATATCGAACAGTAGCAGCGTAATGCATCGCTGTGATGACCAAGTTCAAGTCTCTGTCCTATGTTGGGCTATTTCCCTTGGGAAGATGCACAATACTTGTGTCAGTATTTACCCAATCTGATGTGCATATAACTAATGTAAAACTTGACCATTTGGCAGTTGTACTGCAATTTCGGTATTATGAAATATGCCGTCATGATTTGAGAGTGCTCAAAATGAAATTAATTCATTTTACTTCATTTATTTGGAATTTGTCAAGCTAGAAAGTTGATATTTTCACCAGAATTTCCCTTTAGGGCTGGGAAATTGCGATTCGATAAAACTAAGGTAGGTATTTCAAACCAGAGTCCCTCAACTTAGTAACTACCGTTCTGGTCTTACCACCAGTCAACAGTCACCAGTCAGCAGTCACCAGTTCGTCAGTCCCCAACAATCTTACTCCTACGCAACAATATCTCAGACAATTTCTAGAGTTTTCACCTTTGGAGTTTTCACACAATTTCTAGAGTTGTCACCTTTGGTGTGTAGTGCATATTTAAACTGAAATTCTTTCGTTCGCCGTTTTATGCTGTATATGATTCCTTGACCAGTTTCAGTGTGTCTTAACCGGTATTCATTTCCACGCCTGGTTTTTATTATGACAAGGTATTTTCCTACTAAAGAAAGAAATGTCGAACAATCACCTTAAAAATCATTTCATTTTCAAAAAAAAATTGCTTCAATTGTGCATAATTCTTTTTTTGTTGACAAATTCCGTTTGCCAATACAGAAGAGGGTCAAGATAAAATGATTGATTGATAGTTTAATTTTAGTGCGATTTTTCTCAAACTCATTTTCAAAGCAATAAGTGGGCCCGTGCGAAGCCGGGAAATGACTTCTAGTAAACATATATTTATATATATATATATATGTATATGTATGTTGTATATATATAAATACACATCATACGCATACGATTGTTTATACATATATGCATATGTGTATAGGAAACAAGTCGCGGCAGCAGCGACGCGGATCGCGTCCTCGGAAGGGCAAAAATAAATTACTTTAAACGGTTTCGAATAGCAAATTGCAGATTGTCATTTCAAAAGACATACCTTGCCACACATATCAGTGTCAATGACTAGGGACTGTCTGTTGACTGGGGTGCGGGAAACGGGTCAAGATGTGTGTGTGTGTGTGTGTGTGTGCAAACTTAAAATGACGAATGACCACAAAACAGCACACACACACACACACAACACACACACAACACACACACACACACACACACATACACACGAGGGCTCTTAAATCGGGATCAGGAGAAGTAAAGCCAGAACGGCAATAATAAAAACTTCAAAACAGCAGTTCGCGAGAATTGAGATTGGGTTGAATTTTTATAATTGAGTTTGAGCAGATCTTATGTTTTTTCTTATTTTGTTGTACTCTTATACCCTTGCAGAGGGTATTATAATCTTGTCGTGAATTGTGTAACGCATCTCGATCATCATCTGTATATATATTCTTGATCATCATCATCAGCTATCTGAATTAAACTTGTTATATATATATTCGTCCTTCGGACTTGATTTGGCCCACTGCATCGATAGGAACAATTGGTAAAATTGTTCAATTATAATTTATATGTGAGTGCCTAGGATAGTTCATCTTAGTTGCTTCTATTTTTTTTTTTTTTTTGTTACTCTCTTCTTTTGTGGCTCGCTAGTTTTTGGGGGTGTTCGAACACATTAAGCAATTCTGCAGGAAGGAAGTTAATTAAAACTATCTAAAGTGGAACACGGTTCTCGTATCTCATAAATATAATGCTAAGCTATCGGTGTGCTGTGTACGAGTACCAAACTACCGCTATTGGTACTGAATTATTGACATTTGTGGCTCAGACGCCAATCTGCAACAGATTACGAGGACTTTTTTAACAGCAGCAGCAGCAACAGCAGCAGCAACAGCAGCAGCAACAGCAGCAGCAGCAGCAGCAACAGTAACAGCAGCAGCAGCACACAACAAGCAAAGGGAAGCATGCAGCATGGGGCAAGCAGCTTCTCGTCATTATGCATGTTCGAATACTGTGTGCACTTTACTCGATATCGTTATGACCATGTACTGGCTTGTATCTGGCAATAATAAGTGCGACTGCACCACGCCAGCACAGCTCCAACTTCGAAAAGCATCGGTTGAGCTCTGCAGCCGCAGACAAATGCAATTTCGCTGTCCGATCATCGATCCCTTCTGTTTTATGCTCGCATGTTGTGCACTATACCAATATGATGGGCCTTCAGTTGACGTCGTCGTCGTCGTCGTCGTCGTCGTTGCCATTGCCATTGCCATCGTCAATCGTCGCATCGGCTCGAGGCTCAGGCTGATGCCCATACCCAGGCTTAGGCACAATCTCCGTCTCCGTCTCCGTCTCTGTCTCCGTCTCTGTCTCTGTCTCCGTCTCCATACCCATCTAGAGACTTCAGTTTCGATCCAAGCTGCTGCCATAGTCACAAAGCTTGTAGCGAAATTCGTGCCGTGACCGCCTCTTTCAATTCTGTATTATCAGATTAGCTCTTTTTGTGAGCCTTTTGTTGTTTTTGCATGTTGTTCTTGTTGTTACTGGTGTAATGCTATCGACCGCCAGCATTAAGTTACGAGCCAAAGTTAAACCAGCCGGCAGGCACATGATGTTGTAAATAATAATAATATATACTGCTACTATTACTACTACTACGTCTACATCTACTACTACTACTACTACTACTACTACTACTTCAAATAATAATAATAATAATAATACTAATATTAAAAATAATAATAATAACATTAATTAAAATAATAATCATAATGATACTTATAAAAACTTTTTGTTTTATGTATCCTTAACGGATCTTCATAATAACAATAACAATAATAATAATGATAGTGATCAGCATCATCTTAATCCTTTCGACATGCGTCGGATCCAGATGGGGGACAACACTAAATCACAAAAGCCACACAAATTCTACGATGAATATTTGAATTAGAATAGAAGCTCCGCTTTACACATTGCTAATGTCCTTGATCAGTTAAGTAATATTTCGAATGGGACTAGGAAGGCTTTTCGTTAATGGCATACATAATATGAGACGAAAATAATGATAATGATATTTAAGGGTAGTAACAGATTCCCGAGCTGAACAGGTGTAACACCGCTCAAGATCCAAAATTACAAAGAGTTTATCGCATTTTTGCTTGGATATTTATTTAGGTTTTAATATCTGAGAAGAATTTGATTAATATTATATATGTATATATTTTTTCCACTGCAGTACGTTATTACAATTCATGAATTTAAATTTGTATTTGTCAATTTTCTTCAATTTGTATTGCTCTACAATTCTTACGTTTGTAAATTTTATATATATGTATATGTATATATCATATGAATACTTATGAATATTGGTACAGTGCATTTAATTGCTCATAGTATATTCATTTGTGGCTATTCATTTCTCATATAAAAACTTTTATTCATAGTCTAACTAACTTAACCGCGTTCTACGCCAAACCAGATACCCCGATGCTTGGTGTCAATCAAAGGCAATAAAAAAAAAAAAAAACCTGGAAGCTACTATCACACAAACGTTCACGTTACATTTAGCATTATATTCAATTTAACTCCCCAAAAATTCCAAAATTAATATCGTTTGTATTAGTTGCATTGGTTGTTGCTGTGACGATGCTGCAGCTGTTGCTGTTGCAGTTGCAGTTGCTGTTGCTGTAATTGTAGCTGTAGCTGTAGCTGTTGCTGATGTTCAGCCTGGGACTGTTGATAATATTGCGATAAGGTTCCCTGATGCTGATGCTGGTATCGATATCCTTTGCACGTTGTCATAGGCAAAGTATCCATACTTATACCCATTCCAGTGCCTGTTTCTATATATGATGTAAATTGGTTGCTCTTCATTACGACTGGATCCCGTTGCTGTGGCTGCTGCTGTGCGTGTGGCTTGTAGTTTACTGCACCTGGATGAATGGGGAAGTAGGCAGCATGCAGCTTGAAAAGCTGCGCATACTGCAGGGTAGCAGTGGCTAGATTGCTGGACAGTTGCTGATAAGGATGCGAATAGGGACGGGTCTTGCCGTGACCTGGCAACATTGTCGCCTTGGTGCGGCTCAGCAGTGCATTTGTGTTGCGCCGCAGGCGACCAGTTGTTTCGCCAATGGTAAGATCCTCTGCATATGCATCGAGTGCCCAGTAGTGACCACGTCCTGGATCATCTAAGGCACGCGGCACGCGCATAAAGCACGGATTCAGACTTAAATTGTGACGAATGGAGTTTTGCCAGACGCTCTTGTTATTTTGATAATATGAAAAATTATCAGCTATCCATTTGCAAATGCCACTCAACGTCAGCCGCTTCTCTGGACTCCTGCGAATGGCCATTACAATCAAGGCGCTGTACGTGAAAGCTGGCTTCGCATTCGGTTTGCTTCCTTCGCCGCAGCTGCCAATGCCAGCTGTGGGTGAGGAGTTACCATTGCCATCTTCGGAAGATGCGTCCTCCGAACTGTTGCATGAATAGCTGGGACTAGTACTGGTATTGGTATTGGGACTGTGACTGGATTTGGAACTCAGATATGACGTGTGTGGCTTGCTTTTGTCCTCCTCCGAGTGTCTGATGGCGAGCAACGAGCGAATGGAGAAGCTGGACTGAAACACAGGTGCCGCATCCATGGATAATATACTCTTGATGTTGCTGTTTATAGCTGTATATCGAATGGTCAGGAATTCTCGTCAAAATGTGTGTCCTCTGTGTAAATGCCTTCAGTTGACTGTGCAGTCTTTCAGCTGCATTCGCATATTTATTAAGCAAATGTGTGTGAAGTTGCTGGGATTACAGTCATATATAATATATATATATATATATAGTTTGCTGCCCGTCACCCTTTAAGCCGCCACTGGATCACATCGGGTAGATGCAAATGCAGATCAATGAAATCCAAAGCCATTGGATTCATTCACTGATCCCAGCCGAAGCACGTACAAATGCCAAAGTTTTTGGATAAGCCAAGCACTTTTGGAATTGGATTAATTCTACCTGCCCAAAACCCAAGTCTTGATACTTGGCCCACAGCCCACAGCCCTCAATCCACAAACCTTCAGCTGCCTGGTCAAATTGTTAAGTATCCATCAAATCATCAAATACTTGTATATGTTTCTATCTTTTTCGGTTTAACTCGTAAAATAAAAATAAAATTAATGTTTTATGTGAGAACAATTATAAGATTATATTTCTGTTATATACATTTTATTTAAATGCTCAAAAATGCTTATTAAATGTGTAAATTATAATGAAATAATCCGACCCAGATCGAGCTTCTAAACATGGTCAACATAAATACTTAATAAGAATTCAGAGGTTATTATAATTTTGCCCTGAAGTGTTTGACTCACATTCGTTTGATGAGCATCACTCTAAACGGGTCGATATGGGAAAAGTGTTTTCGACTTCTTGTATGCTTCGGTAAGTAGATAATGGTGTTAAAGGTGTCAAGCTTCACAATCTCGACTTGAGAATTCTTAGCTAATATATTTTGATATATGTATAGCTAAACGTATGTGCTCCCACCATATGTGCACAATATTTACGATGCGATTTAACGCTTGACAGGCGGCAAGGTCCTTCCTATCAAATTAGTTGCAGTCGGCAGAAGGAGTACATTATCAGTTTTTGGCCACCACATCTGTACAGCGATTGTGAAGTGCAAAATACGGCCCCGGAACCGTAAACGGACCCAAACTCACTAAAAAAAAACCCAGACCCAGAACCAGAAAAAGACCGACACAATCCATCCACCTGCCACCTTCAAACCAAATTTGGGGCCAGGGCGCTAGACATAGACTGCATTATTTGGGCATCCAAGGTGCCTATATATATATATATATATATATATATATATATAAGTACATGCAAAAAGAATACATACACATAGATACTTGTGTACAGCCAGACGTACCTGTACATGCAGGTGGCGAATACAGACTGATATTTACCTGTATACTTGCCTCGGCAATTGTCTTTGCCCATTGTTGAAATTATGTAACACATATCGTAGTCGTACATGTCCTCAAAGACAGGAAGAGAGGAAAGCAGGAGTGTATACTTGTGTATACCCTGTAATAATGTGGCTGTGGCTGCAACGACTATCTCACATCAACTTGATAATATTATTTGTTTATATAATAAGTCGTTTTTTTTAAATTTAGTGTAGATCAATTAGATTCCAGTTTGAAATTCTATAGAATGGTTCGGTATGTGAAGTAACTCAGTTTTTAGACATAGTTTTCAAAGTTAAGTTATAAATATGTATTATACTTAGAACATGTAAAATGAATTTCATATATATCAAAATATATTGTATTTGGTTTCACACATTGCATCACATATGTATGGCAATTGTAGATTCAAGTTGTGTATCTCTGCAGGGTATCTGCAAGCCGGATATATAGGCGGTCACGTTGTTGTCTTTCTGTTGTTGGTTGGCTTGTCTAAAAAGCGTTGCGACGAGACCCATAAAATACCAAACACGCTCATTAGTTTTTCAATGTGTGTGTTTGGTTCTATGGGCAAACAACAACAACAAAAATTGCAGAATTACGTTGGCTGTGAACAAAAAACAAAGCCAAATTGCATGTAGAACAAGATTATCCATGTCATAATGTCATATCTCCTGGATATATATATATATATATATATATATATATGTATATAAAGATATATGTATGTATGTGTATATATAAGCGTACAGCTGCATATAGGTGGGTAACTGTCGCATATTTGCAAGTGTGTGTGTGTGTAATTGTAACGAGTACACACACACAAACACACACACAAACACACTCACAAACACACTCACAAACACACTCACAAACACACACACACACACACAGATGTATACGTGTTTGTACGAATCGAAATAAAGTGGCAAATGAAATGCAGTCTGAATACTTATTACAGTATATACTCACCTGAACGTACTGACCTATGTATGTGTGTGTGCATACACATATGCCACCATATGGCGGCACACACACACACACACACACACACACATGTACGCTTATGTACACATATGAACTCTTAATGTAAGGATATGTAAGCGGCAGGGACGCAAATGTGAAAGTGCCGTGGATACGTATACCAAGTTGGTGTTGCTGCTGTTGTTGCTGTTATTGCTGTTGTTGCTGTTGCTGCTGTTGTTGCTGTTGTTGCTGGTGCTGGTGCTGCTGTTATTGTTTTTTGTGTTTTGTTTTTTGTGTTGTTTCGATGTGTGTGCTACAGGCTTAACGATAACATTGTGGCAATTTTATTTGCCCACAATCTGTTGTTATTCCTTGAGTATGAGCTGCAGGCAGGCCCCGGTGCCAGAGACTTGCCAACAGGAAGGAAGAGAACGAATTTCAGCGGAAGGAAACACTAAAATGTTACTTTAAATAAATTGCACTACTCGTACACCGAACCTCTATTATTTTCTCCTAAGGGAGGCCGCCGGTGCATTGGCAATGGCGTCGCCACTGCCAACGTCACAGCCATCGCCATCGCCATCGCCACCACCAGTACCAGCACCAGCACCAGCACCACTGCCACCGTCATCGCCACCGGCCCAGGGGTGACATGGACAACCACAAGCCATTGCCATCCAACAAAGATATACTTATTCTCGGAGTAGTATGTACATACGCATATACATACGACTGACTATATATGTATGTATATATGTATATAGATACTCGTTAACTACCCACATGTGGATAAGAATGCATGGTGAATACAACCCATTCGATGCATTTATTTGTTTGGACACTGACGCCCCCGCAGAGAGTGCAAAATTTACGAGCCCTTTAATCGATCTAAAATTAAAATCGCATGCATAGCAACCCCCTAAAATTAAATAGCCACAATTTTGCATTTGTACCAATCGCATTCCAATAAGTATCGCTAGCCTCCATTCAATCCACCACACACACTCACACTCACACAGACACAGACACACACGTACGCACAGCTCATCATAGACCATATTTGGTATATCGTGCCGATAAGTACAATCAGTCATAGAACATCACCGGATACGGTCTCTACGGAGATGCCGTGGAGCTAACTCCAGTTGAGGGGAAAAAAAACCCGAATCAGTCTAACTAACAGCCGTCAAAAAAGTGCAACATCTTTCAGCTATATTTTGTGATACTTGGAAAAAGAAACCAAATCGAAGCTTGAAAGCACGGAGGATATTGCACCACTGGTGACCAAAATCAGGCCGTAGTCAAATCAATTCTGGCCAAAGCAACCACAGACCTGCAGACAGAAGATGTTCCTTCCGGCCTTTAACAAGACATCAAGTCATCTTGGCTTTTATCGACTAGGACAAGCTGTCTTCTAGTTGAAAGTGCTCAACTCGGAGGTATACTGAACCCAGCTGTTAAATATATTAAGTCGCCTAAAGCACAGCTGACAGATATGTTGCTAACTTTTTGCTTTATAATAAAAAGCCAAGACAGGGCTCGCAGTGGCTCATCCGATCTTGATCAAATTTGTACAGCTTATCGATAATAAGTCATGTATAGCATCTATTCGCATCTATTTGTGGTTTTCATTGCTGTCGCGAATCGCTTTGTATCGAAATTTTGAGAAACGGAGGCAATTATCGATAAAAATAAAATAAACTTGTTTTGCTCCTGATATACGAAATATAAAGTTTCTATAGGCAGAAGGACATGGCTAGATTGAATCGGCTGTTATTGCTGATCAAGAACATATGCACTTGATGATGGGATCGGAGATACTTCCATCTAATTGTTACATACATTTTAATGAGTTTAGGGTATACTAATAAAAATATATATGCACAAGCAGACTATGATCAAATTAAAAAGTATCTGGAAAATAAACTTTTAAATACTCCTGTCATTTTATTTGAAAGTTTTTTTTTTCTTTTGCATCTCGGGTGTCTTTTTATTTGTAATTCCTCTCAGTTGCCCAAAGTAAAAAAACATGTTTGTCATTTATATTTTTCATGATATTTTATTGCAAACATATATAGCTTAAATATGAGTTGAAGTTATTTGCCTGGTTACTGCTCTATAACTATCCCACTATATGATACTCTAGTATAAACAAAAAAAAAAAAAAAAAAAAAAACGTTTGTTAAACTACAGAGAAAGATCATATCAATTCATTAAACAGTAATCAGTTGTGTTTAACCTTTTGAAGCATTTCGTCGATGACTCGTTTATGTTTTGTATGTTTCTATATTTGTATGGGGTTGCAGTACGAATTAATAAAAAAAAAAAAAAAAAAAAACACAACACCACCCACACATAACTATTGCAAGTATGCGCTTAAAGGCTATGCTTACATAATCGAGTATCACTAACAATATATATCGTTATTAATTAATTATATTCAATTTTTATTATTCATTATCCATAATCGGTATAATATAATAAGTATTATTTATCAATTCTCTACAATCTCATGCTTGTACACAAAACAACAGTTTTTATAAATACAAGTTAAAAAAAAAGGGGCTTTCATTATTTTATTTATATACATATATATTCTATACATATATATATACATATATATGTATATATATATATATATATAGTGTATATATAAATGTATATGTATGCATATATATAAAAAAAAAATCTAGATGATCCATCAAATATTTGATATTAGCCTAGTAAAAGTATTGTTAATAATGAGCAGCAGTTTTGCCAGCAGCGAATTTGCCACTCATCCATCCGCCATCCGTCCTTCGTCCTTCGTCCTTCGTCCTCCGATATATATGTTTATGAATTATGAGCAATTATGTCCTTAGTTTTAGCCTGATATTGCATGAATGAATTGATGTCCACGACGATCCTTTTAGTGGTAAAATGCCAGCGCCTTGGCATAGTACGAGGTACATGGTCATGATATGCGGTCGGGTGATTGCCGCTGGCTCCGTTCCGCGTCCTCTCCGCCGCCCGCCTGCATGTGCATATGTGTGTGCCCATGCCGGTTCGTCTCGTAATCGGGTGAACCGGATCCGGAGCCGGAACGTGGCCGCAGTCCCATCAGCGAGCCACTATCGCAGCCCCTTGCGCTCACCGGCGGTGTTATCGAGTGCTGTGAGTTTGAGTCGGAAGACGTGCGCCGACAGAACGGGCTGAGGGCTTGGGCGCCGGTCATCATGTGCGGCGTCAAGTGGGGGAAGCGCGGTAGTCTTGGCAGGCCGGGGAAGAGCAGCGGATTGCCGCCATGGTTGAGCAGCAGGCGTGGATCGGTAGCCGCAATAAACGCATTCGCATTCGCATTCACATCACCGAATCCACCAGACACATGACCCGATGCGAACCGATGCTGCAGCGCCTCAAAGCACAGCGGCATGTTCAGACCGTGAGCGTGGGCGCCAGCGCAGATGCGTGCCAGTATCTCGGCCTGAATGCTGCTGGGCATGCAACCAGCCGCAGAAATGGGGCTACCAGATCCAGTGGCACCACTAAGACCACCACCACCACTAATGCCACCGGCAAACGCTTTGCTGTTGTTGATGCTGATCAGCTCCAACAGCGGATCGGGCGGCATCTGTATGTTGTGCTCGTCACTGGTGGACAACAGTTTGCGATGCAAATTGAGATTGGAGCTGTGGCGGTCGCGGCTGCGCTTCGATGGGAACGCCGCGTTGCAGCCATCGATGTTGCACTTGTGATGCAGCTTCAGATGTACGCTTTGGTAGTGGGTCTTCAGATGGAAATGGTTCTGGAAGATGTCGCCGCAGGCGGTGCATTTCAATGGATTCTCTTTGTCAATGGGCACCTCTGGTTCTGGTTCGGGTTCTGGCTCCGGTTCCGGTTCCGGTTCTGGTTCCGTTTCGTTCGCTAATTCTGGCTCCGGCTCCGCTTTAAGGCTACCATTTAAGTCTCCACCCTTCATATTTTCAGTCAAAATATTGTTATTATTATTGTTGCTCCTGCCAATGCAATTCTCGTCACCAGTTCGACCATAGAGCAGCTCATCCTGGCCGAGCAGCTCCTGTTTAATACGCAAAAATCGATTCTCATCCGTATCGGTGCCGTAGCTCAGCGCCAGCTCATCAAGCGGCTCCTGCTTTATGGCCGAACTGCTGGCCGTGTTCAGCGATAGATCTAGTGTGCCAGAGCCAGCATCTGGTTGGGTGTGTTGGGATGTCTGGGATGCAACAATCATTGTTTCATGGTCACCTGTCACCCGATTCCGATTCTCTTCCTGCTCGTCGTCCAGTTCCGTTTTAATTAGCGATTTCACCTCGCTGGTATAGGGCGTTAGTGGGGGTGAGGGAATTGCTTTTGTGGACTCACTGGAGCTAGGTAGCACCTTGGCTTCTTTGGCTGTTGCGCCCAGCTGGGCAGCCAGCGGCGTATCCGTTTCGTCTGCTTCCGTTTCGGTATCGTCGCCAAGCTTGATCTTCTTGATTGACAAATCGGCGGCTACATCGTAATTATCCAACGAATTGTCGCACGAATTCTCATCGGATTGCACTGTGCAGCGGACTGGATTTTGGCTCTTTCGCTTACGCTTGCTAGCCGGCGTCTGGCCGTGAGCGTGACTCGAATCCGTTAGACTCTGCGAATCCTCGTGCTGCTCATCGGCATCTGGGCAGGGCTCCGGCTCGGCTTTGCTTGGACAGGGGCTGAACTGCTGGTGCTGATGTTGCTGATGTTGCTGATGTTGCTGATGTTGCTGCTGTTGCTTCTGTTGCTGCTGTTGCTGCTCTTTGGTTTGACTGTGACTGTGACTGTGACTGTGATTGAGGCTGTGACTAAGACTGTGACTAAGACTGTGACTGGAGATGGCTGATGTGGAGCGCTCGTCGCTCTCGTTGTCATTGTCATTATCATTGTCGTTGTCGTTGTCGTTGTCATTGTCATTGTCCAGTATGTAATCATCGTGACTGTGCTTGTCCTTGTCGGGTATGCTGTCCAGTTCATCGCCCACAACCACAATGCCATCACCATCGGGATCGTCATCATCATCATCGCCATCACCATCACCATCGCCATCCGCGTCATCATCGTCATCATCGTCGTCCGGCATGTGAATGCCCACCTCAAGTATTTCATCATCGTCATCATCCTCATCGCCTGGCTCGAGCGTCGCCTTGCGACGCTGACTCTCGTATCGGCCCAGCATACTATTGTTGTCCATGTAGGAGCGCTGGAGATACTCCTGCCCGGCGCCATGTTTTAGTTCCATGGCGCCCAGAGCATGATGACGCAAATCCGGCGGTGGCGTCAGCAGCGGAAAACTGCCGCCGAAGGGCCCAAGGCTGGCCATAATGCCATTGGGCGCCTGAAGCAGCAGCGGATGCGGCTGAGCGCTGCGTCCGTCATGCGGCGAGATCTTGCGGCGCAGATGAGGCGAATGCAGCTTGGGATTCGGATTGGCGCTGTGGCGATTACGGGATCGCCTCGAGCTGAACATCATGCTGCAGCCATCGACGGTGCACTTGTGCATCTCGCGCAGATGCACCGCCGAAAAGTGGATCTTGAGAGCGCCCTTGTCGCAGAAGGTCTTCAGGCAGACATTGCACTGGACACGCTTCTTGCCAGTCACCGGATTGATGAACTGTGTGCCCAAATTCGCTGGCATCGAGCCCCACTGCCGCTTACCGCCCGGTGAGTGGCCCGACTTACGACTCGCCCGCAAACTGGAACCCGAACCCGCACTCGAACCGGTGGCCAGTGCCAGGCGTGTCATCCGCTGTGAACTGCTCGCCGACTGGGTGCCCGAGGCACTCGACGAGGAGCAGCTGCTGTTTGACTTGTTGTCACCAACAACGGCAGCGGCGGACAAGTGACGTGATTTACTAACACTCGAATCCTCTGGCGATGTGGGCGGCCCAGCCTTGAGGTGGTGTGGATGCGAGTGCGTATGCTGGTGATACTGGCCGTGACTGTGACTGTGACTGTGACTATGTCCGTGACTATGTCCGTGACTGTGACTGTGACTGTGGCCGTGACTGTGACCATGACTTGTGTGGTTCACCTGAGCATGACTCGACGGCGAGTGCGGTCCATGGTTATGACTATGTTCAGCTGCGCTGCTGTTGGCCACAGATGCCTGATTGTTGTTGGATTGCTGCTGCTGCTGTTGCTGCTGCTGCTGTTGCTGTTGTTGTTGTTGCTGCTGCTGGTGCTGCGGCGGCGGTGGTGGAGGTGGCGGTGGGGGCGGCGGTAGTGACAAGTGATATGGTAGCGGATGCCCTGCCATGGCCATCGCACTGAAGAACTGATTGCTCTGGGCGGCAGCAGCCGCAGCTGCCGCAGCGGCTGCCACAGCGGCGCTCTTCTCGCCGGCCGTTGTTGCCTCATTGATGCGACGACGTGCCTGCGCTAGCACAGCAGCCTGCTGCACCGCCTGCTGCTGCAGATGCACCGCCTGCTGGTGCTGATGGTGCACAAAATCGGTGGCATTGGGCGGCGCCGCAAAGGCGCTGATTTTGCGAAAGTCAAAGGGCTGCATATTTTGCAAGTCGCTTAGCGGATTCAGCTGCGCTGTACTCATGCTCGACGCTGGTGGGGATGAGCCCGCGCCCGTAATATTTCGCTCCCTCTCCCTCTCCCGTTCACGCTCCCGTTCCCGTTCCCGTTCTCGATCCGGTGGTGAGGGCGGATTGCGAAAGTAGCTGCCAGATAGCTTCTGATGCAGCTGCGACTGCAAGTGCAGAAAGTGGGCGCTGATGCACTGCGACTGCGTTTGCTGCGACGGGGATTGGGATTGGGAATGGGACTGGGACTGGGACTGGTCGCCAGTGCTGACATTTAGTGCATGACGCGTAGGCAGCGGCGGCGAGCTGCGACGACTGGTTGACATAACCATGGGACTGCTGCTGCTGGGACTCCTCACACCTCCTCGTTCCGCGGCGGCGCGCCTAAGATGCTCGATGTGCAGTCGATGGTCATGTCCTGGCGGCAGCGGATACCGGTAGCCAAGCAGCAGTGCTGGATAATCGGTGGCAGCGGCTCCAGCAACAGCACCAGCAGTACCACTGACACTATCTGTGCTGCGATTTCGATTGCTGAGCGCCTGATGCTGCTGATGCTGCTGATGCTGATGCTGCTGATGATGATGAGAATGTGTATGCGGATGCGGATGCGGCTGCGGCTGCGGATGCGTGTGCGGATGCGTGTGCGACGACTGCGAATGCGGATGCGAATGCTTTTCCTGTCCAATATTCATCAAGAGCGGCTGCGTTACAATCAACTCTTAATATTATATATATTGTTGTGACAATACGGTAGACTAGATGCAGATATTTTCCTCGAAAGATCCTAATTGATTCGTTGTCCGTTATTCAAATATTTTGCCAATTTTTGAACCTGCAATTAAAAATGAAAAAAAGTTGTTATAACAATCCAACATTTAACAAGAGCATTAAATTAGCAATGGGAAAAGGACGTAAGAATACTCTACAGCTCCAACACGCAAGTCTTTTTTCTGCTACAAGTCGTATACGTAATATATAAATATATATATATATATTGATAACAACAGTTTAACAGGCATCATTTCATAAAAATGGGAATTGGAATAAGCGTGTGAAAAAGCAATGAAAATATCTTCTTCTCTTCGTCTTAACTTTACCGTAGGTGATAAATATGTGGGACTAAGCTGTAGTCCTTATATAAAACAAGAACTCTATATTTAATAAGTTCATTCATTAGATGTTTTCGAGTAGGAGTCCTGCTTCGTTTTATTGAGATGGATGAGGTGTACCATCCCAAGTTGTAATTGTACTTCAACCATAGACCACTAAACTAATATATTGGTTTCTATGATTTCTTATATTCTTCAAATTTTTCTTCTTGATCTTCTTCTCTTTTTTTCTGGTATTCTCTCTTTCTTTCTGTTCCTCTTCGTTCCTTCTACAGCTTGTCTTAATTCTTCTTATCCAACTCTTTCCTGTTGGCACTTTCTTTTTGATAACTTTCCGAAATATTTGATTCACGTTTCTATAAGATTGGATACAGCCTTGTCTTCGTGATGATTGTGTCCTCATTTGTATTTCCAGCATAGTCTGATACTGCCTGATTCGTTCCATCATCGCACAAATTCATTTTGTTAATTTCTATAGTAAACTAAATAAAGTTGCTTGTCAATGGTAGTCTTGAGATCGACTGACCCTTGTACTTGTTCTACTATTTTAAATTGCTCCATATCAATATTAACCATTCACGTTTTCCAGTCACGATTCACAATTTGATGCAATTCGTTTTTAAATCGTTGCATTTGCTTCTTTTAAAGTATGTCCTTTGCCAGCATAATTATGACACCTTACTTTAATTTTGGGAATATTAACTTTAGCTCATACGTGTTATATTCTCCGTAGAGTGGTTTCTTCCCTTCCTCTCCACGCACATGATTATTTTGCTTGATTGGGCCTTATAACAAAAAACTATTTGCAGATAAAGATGGTATATTTATATATATTAATGTCATTTTCAAAACGTGTATTTCTTTGAACTTAATCATGGGAACTTTAGTTAGTTGGTTTTTTTTATGTATATATGTACATATATATAAATCATTTTTTAAAGTATATATGTAGGTGTGCTACTGCTTTAAGCTTGCAGTGATTGAGGTACGGCCAATCTAATTTTATAGTGCCCTACCCGGATTTTCCACAACTCACTCACATATGAAGAAACACACCCGGTTTTTGTAAATAATGCTTTTAATTTAATTTAAATAAATATTTAAAGTTCATATTAATGCATTTGTGCAATTCTTCTACAAGTGACCACTGCAGAGTTTGCCAGTTTCTAATTCCCCTTTGCAGAAATTGCATAAAAAATAAATTCATCATACATTTTCATAAATTGTATTGTATGTAAATGAATAATAAAATCATAATTTAATTGTTTTAATTGCTGTTGTCGCTCCACCATATGTAATTAAAATCAATTAATATTAACGATTAATTGCTGCCTCAATCCCCCTCTTCCCCCCCACCCCCGTTAAACCATAACCCGGGTATACCACACACTCTTGCCACTTGCAGCCGTCGCTGTCACTGTTGCTGTTGCTGGTGCTGTTGCTGGTGCTGTTGCTGCATCCATGTGAAACATTGTCCACTGTTGTTGCTCAAGGAGTTCCACCGAAAAGGCCTAACGAAGTGGCCGAAAGACCTCCCAGGCTGACCACTGTCAACACCCATAAATATGTATGCGTACGTGTAGCGTGTGCGTGCGTGTATGTAAATATGATTATTTAAAAGAAAAATAAGAATAATGATGTGACAAATTCTAAGTGGACACTTCACGTTTTTAAGAGCAAGCAGGCGACGGTAACGATGATGCCGCACACACACTCGCTGGATACACAGAGTGGACATTTGGCTCAACGAGCTGTGCTCTAGAGCTCTGCTCCGGCGTGACATGACTATGTATATATACACACTCATATACACACACACACACACACACAGACACAACCACACACACACGGGAGAGTCAGTGCCAATACGAGAAGAAGACGCTGACTGTCTTCGTGCTGTCGACCACGGCAACTTCCACTTCAACTTCCCATGTCACATTCTTGTGCGCCGCACAAGAACCGAACGAACTCCATGTCGTTGTCTAGCTAAAGACGGCCAGCCAGCTTCACCCCTAGCCCCAGCTCCAGCCCCAGCCCCAGCACTAGCTCCAGCTCGAGCTCGAGCACCAGCCTCAGTTCATCACCGGCTCGTGATCGCGATCTTGATGAGAACGCTCTTGCCCCGGACGACTCGCGATCGTTTGGCTGATATTCGATTTGGATACGCAAATTATTATTGGCATCGGCATCGGCATCGGCATCGGTGTTGACCTCAGTGGCAGTGTCAGCATCGCTCCAAAATTGTAAGCCATATTAGCTGATCATTGAGTAACGATGCGAGCACAAATTGTACCTAATTTTAGTTAACTCAGCATATCATTAAATGTTGCTGTAATGTCAACATAGCCGCAGTACAACAAAAGAAGAAACATTAATGTTATTCACTACTTCTTGCTGCTGTCCTCAGTTTTAATAAGTGTATTTAATTAAATTCCTCTGAAATTCGATAACTTTCGAGTTGTACCCAACGGTAAAAGTTATCAAAAACAAGTAAGAATGCTGTAGTCATGAGAGCTCAACTGGATGACTGACCCCCGGAAACTCAAGTTCTCATCTTAGATATTTATGAAATTTTCTTAATTGTTCCAGGTATATTTAATTTTTTAATTATAAATCTATGGAAATCTTGGTGGCAACAGATTAATTCCGTTATGCAAGCGTATTTAATTTTCGGCTTGCCTAAGATAAACGCTCTTTCTCGTAGTTTGTTAAGGTGACAATATTATTTCTTAAGACTAGACAAGACCAAATATTGAGGGCAGATTTGAAGAAAGCTTCGAAGATTTGCATGGGCTTGGAAGATACGTTATTGATAGCCGCCACTAATTATCAATAATAAAAAGAAAAACAGATTGATGGGGTCCCTGCCCCAAAATTATATGTACTGTGCTGCTGATAGTGTAAATTGTCAAAGCCACCACAATTTTAAGGCATAGCCAGCAAACTTGGAAAGTAAACTGCTGATGACTTCCTTCTCTTCGATCTGCTAATAAATTTCGTGGTCACGAATCACACAATTGTATACAGTTATTGATGACGCTCTCCAAAGATTTGGAAAACAAATTTCTCACCACGCCACCACAAATCGTAATACCCTAAAATTCCCACAGTTTTGGATTTGCTTACCGAAATTTCAATTAGTCGATTAGTAACAAACTCATCGAATCCAATTTTCGATCTGGATGGAGCATTTTTTTTGTATATTCACACAACAATATATACCCATTATATATCATCCGAAGGCATTGAGATCATGGTCAACATTCACCTTTTTCGGATAAATGACAAAATCGAAGAGCGTCAATTGGACTGGGCTCCAAGATTGACGTTATCTAAATAAATGTCATTACAAGAAGAATGACAGCAGCAATTATGAACAGGTGGCAATTAAACTACAATTTGTGCATTATTTAAATTGCTTGCCGAGTTGACATATGTCGTGCAAATTACCCACAGACAACGAGTTTTAATATATATGTATGTATGTATGTACTCATATACACACATGTAAATTGTGAATAGCAAAAGTTATTTATTAAGAGCAAAATTGTTGAACTTGAGTATATGACTGCCATACTAATGACAACACAATTATAAAGCATACTCAACCAGATCTATATTTAGCTAAATATGCCGTTTGAAATCTAGTTTTTTTTTTTTTTGTTTGTAAAAATGGAAAAATTGGATGCAAAACTCTGTAGTTTATTCCTAAGTAGTAAATTGACAAATAACACAACTGACAACTATCATGTAACTGACTCGTAGAATAGTTCGGAGATAGTATTTTCAAAATTAAAAATCTATTTATATTTTTTTTATTTAGCTCGTAAAGGACCCCGGGCAATTTAGCTTAGATTAGTTTTAAAATCAGGTAATCACGCAACGTAATCTCGCAAACCCCACGCAGATCTGCCTAACTTATCGATAACTTCCACCCTCTCCGATATATATATATATATATATGAAAATCGCTTATCGATAATAATAAAAGCGAAAATTTATAGGATATAGCTTGCTGGTTGTGCATACACCTTGACATAATATTGATCATCTGTAATAAACTCATCAAGTTAATCGGCTAGGGAACACGGAATATTATCGTATTCAATTGCACACAAGTTGCGTAACTTGTTTTTGTACATATTTTCTAATTATATTTTTATTGATGTCTACGGTTACAAAAAAGCAAAAAATAATAAGAGATTTGTTTTTTGGTACTTAATGCTTTAGGGAGCCGCTTACCCTTATAGCAAACGTGATGGAATATGCCACGTGAATATTTGGCAATGGATCAGAGTAGCTAAATATTTTCGTAACTTCGATTGTATTTTACAAATATTACATACATGATGAAAACTGCCTGCGAAAAGATGTTGACAGATGAATCTCGCTTAATAGAACTTAATTCTCTTTATGACAAATTTACATCCTAGTAGCTGCCGATGAAGCACATTCACTTTGAATAAAAATGCATAAAGATTTCATAATTTGAAAAGACCACCAAACAAATTTAAATTATCCCTCGTGGCTAAGCTGTGAGATACACAAAAAATGCCATTCCAGACACCAATCATCTTTATTGGCTTTGTATATACACACATATATATATATATAGATATATATATATATATATACATATATGTTTTTTTTTGTTTATGCATCAGTCATGAGGAACGTATTTTTAACGCATTCCGAAGGCCATAAAGCAGAAGCCATAAATGCGTGTTAAAGTCGACCAACAAAAATTTCAAATGTCAACCATTAAACGAACCGAATGTCCCAAGATGCCAAGACACCCAAAGCAATAGCCAGGGATTGGGACGGGGACGGGGATGGGGATGGGGACTGGGACAGGGACGGGGACGGGGACAGGGACGGGGACTGGGACAGGGTCACAGGCAGAGCGACTGAGAGGGATCTCTATTTTGTAAAACTTAATTTATTAAACACATAAAAAGTGTCAACACGGCTTGCTACACAAAAAATAAGTTGGTCAAGCCGGCAGCTAACGCTTCAGCGCTGATGCCGTTCCCCCTAACAGGAAGGCCCAGCAGCAGCAGCAGTAGAAGAAGATGGAGATGATGATGAAGAGGAAGAGGAAGAGCAAGAGTCTGAGCCACAGTCAAAGCCAAAAGCGGGTGAGCCGCCAGCAGCGTGACCACCGCATCACTTCAGTTTTGATTATGAACGCCTCTGATCGCCTCCGACTGCCGCTGAACAAAGCTTAACAAAGTGATTTTAACAACATTTTTTAATATGCAAATCGCTTTAGGATCGTTGACGGACGCCGCTGTGGCACCGCCAACAGCAACAGCTACACCACAACCATAACAACAACAACAACAACAGCAACAAGAACAACAACAACAACAATAACAACAACCACAGCAACATCGAGAGGATGGAAGAAAAGGCAACGACAAAGCGCCAACAGACGCTAGGGAATCTCTGGATACCCAATGGAAGGACATCGACAAGAACATGGACATGAACAGAGAGATGGACATGGGTTTCGGAATGAAAATGCGAACGGGAACGGGAATGGGAATGGGAATGGATATGTGTGTATTGTTGTGGGTATATGGGTATAGCTTTCTGGTACACACACACACACACACACACACACACACACCTCAGCCGTTTCTGGCTGACACATTTCGGGCGACAAATGCATATTCATAATTTGGCTACGGTTGCGACTGTGGCGCTACTCAGACCTAGGGCCCAATGTCTGACCATATCAGTTGTTATGTTTGGGGGCACAGCGGGTAACCGCATTGGCTCACTGATCGCAGTTTCGAGCTCAGCCTGTGTAATTGAATCAAGACCCAAGCTGCTTACCCAGTCAAGTCAACAGTTGGAATGAGAGAGAGAGAGAGAGAGAGAGAGAGAGACAGAAGTAAAGTACAAAGTACAGTTCAAAAATAAACATATCAACTTTTATGGTTAAGTCTCAGATTATCCATAGAAGGTTCTGTTATGCTAAAATCAATTCATTGATGCAACTAATCGATTTATCCAAAATTCTGTATTCAAAAATAATCATATTTTCGAGTGTATCGACTCAGATTTAACATATCAAAATGGATACTTTGATTGATTAAATTGATTATTATGGACTTTCAGTGCATTTAGACTGACTTGGAGTTTTGCCAATTCAGTCATCGTTGATAGTTCTACAACCAAATCCACGATCAGGATTAATAATTGGGCTTAACGCTTAAACAGCAACATTCTCGCATATTTCGTGGCGTCAGCAACCTGACGACAATTTTATAAGTTATGAGCCGTTCACTTCAACAGGCAATTCAAAGCTTTGGAAACGGACAGTCAGCCAGCCAGACAGACAGACAGACAGACAGCCAGAAAAAGAGACGAAAAGAAAGACTCGTACATCGGTCCATATAAAATTCGAAAAACTGTTCCAGTCGGGAGTGATCGACTAGGAAATATGCTCTAGCCAGCTACATATATATTTTAAAGCTATTAAAACCGCTCGAAGTCGAAGACTAAAGTTGGTACTCCATAAGTTCTGTACACTTTTTGGCAAAGTCATCATTTTGTAAATAAATAAATAATTTGTATTATATTATTATAGTCAAAGCAAATTGGAGGGTTAGCGCTTTGGCACTATGTGTTTCTTGGCTCTCGAAAATCGATTTGGGCTGACTTTTGGGGAAACGAAAGAGGATATCGATTAAAATAAATAAAACTTGATCTGCGCGAGGTGTGCAGGACTTCAAATACTCTAACGTCCTGTTAGGTTGATAGACTCGGCCTTGAATAAAGGAATATATTTATACTTGGGGTGGGTTCAGAGATGCTGCCTTCTGGCTGCTGTATCATACCCTCTCGAGCCTTCTTTTAATTGATGCAGGGTATAAAAAGGTATTTGTAAAGAAGAGCTCAAAGCGAACGAGACAAAACGAAACGGACTGAACCGAATACAGACCCCATTCTTATATCTTACTTGTTGCCGGGAGCGAAACAAACGATTGATTGAAGGCAAGGCGGCGGCTTTGTTCATGTGCTACAAACATCGCATTTAATGAGATTTATATCAGTTTTTAATAGCTTTGTGACTCTATTGTGTTTGCCGTATCTGAAGTGAATATCCCAGGCCATCTCGGGCCGCCTCAGATATTACAATAAAAATTAGTCTGCTGTAACATTGTCAAAACGCTTATGGGTGACCGGCAAAGGTAAATGTACCATAAGTTTACAAGAATATACACAGCGCTAGCCAGATCACCACCCAGACAGATCTAAGTTTAACGACAGACATATCTTTGGTCAATAGTTCAGGTCAATGAGGTGCAGTCGATACTTACATATTGGGAAAACTGCAAAAACTTCGACTTTAACATCTGCAAAGAAAAATCAAATAAAACGTGTATTAGTAAATTTTACATATATATACGATGTATATGTGTGATACTATATATTATTTTAAAACAGTATCAATTATGGCAATCAAATGCTTGGTTGGTAAAGATAAATATTGTTCGGTCACATTGAATTCGGTACAAAACGAATGCCTCGAAATGGTGTTAATTTAAATCAAATGACCAAATGTAATAAACGACCATAAAATATAATCGGAGTCTTCTCTAAGCCGATACGAAAAATATGCTAAGTGTCAGCGCAAACATAAGATCCCACGACATTCAGAAAATATTTAAAACTTGTAAGTATCGAAGTCGACGCATTAATAATCTCTACAAAAGTTTAACATTGTTCGCATTTATATATTTATTTTCTTTGCTTTACATTTTGATTTTTTGTTTGTTTTTGTTTTAACAACCGTTGTTTATATGAGATATAGCTTGCCGAAATTATAGATAATTAGAACTCATTTGATGTAAATGTAATCTAAAATAAAGTGTATAAGCAAAAGTAAGATACCCGAATCGAGTACAAATATATCAAATCGTTGCCAAGTTGACAGCGTATGACACAAAATGGGAAAAGAAAACCAATTAAACTAGCTAATCAAATATTATTGTGATTAGCACCAACCAATTTAAAAGGCTTATTAGCAGTATCATTTAGGCATTTCTTCCCCATTCCCCGTCTATTGGGCTTTGTGTATATGTATGTATGTATATGCAACCAACACACTTTAGCTAAAGTATACAAGACTAAGTATACAGTGCAATGTGCTCACTTATTCTCCATCGTCAGGATGATAATTGGAGTTGTTGGAGTTCAATGTGGCAGCACAAGAAATAAAATATATATATATATATATATTAAATTTCCATTCCTGCGTTTTCCTTTCGGTAGCTTTCGGAGGAAACAAAATCAAATTATCAAGCAAAAAGAAAACAAAATGGATTCTCGTATCAAAAAAGTATATTTCTTTCCCAAGAGGGCTGAATCTACAATTATTCGGAAAAGACCTTAGTATCATCAACTCAATTTTCGTAAGTAGTTGGTATCTTAAACTCGTGCATACCTATGTTTCTCATCTTTAAATAGTTTCTTTTTCTTTGTTGTTATTCTCTATTTGGCTTAAAAACTTGGACAGTTAGCAGCTTAAATTCGATTTTAACTATGCAAATATTGTATCAAACAATTAGCAGTATTATCACATGTTTATTATATTTCTAAAAGGGCACATGTCAACCGCCAGAGAATCATTAATGCATGAAAACTTCAAACCGATTCAAATACTCTACGTTTTTTTTCGTCTTTTTCCCCTTTTGAGAAAGTATTATAATTTGGTGGTTGGAGACATCTACGATTTAATAAAATATATATATATTCGCCGAGTTGATATAGCCATATCCGTTTCTCTGTTTCCATACAAGCTAGCCATATTATTGATAAAAATTTTAATCTATTCTAATAATATTGAAATCGGCCGGATCAGACTAGAAGAATGGCAATCATTGAAACTACATTTATTTATTTTGTATCCAGTGAGATTGGCTCAGATAATTATTTATTTTGTATCTAATGAGATTATCTTAGCCAATCTCATTGGATACAAAATAAATAATTATCTTAGATACAAAATAAATAAATTTTTTTTTTGTGGTCAGGTTCTGCAAGGGTATGCAATCTTGATGATTGGTGATTGGCAGTGGCGTACTTCACAATCTTGGCGACGACAATATGCGCCTCCTTGCAATTGACGTTCTAATTGAATCAATATTAAAATCAAAAGGTGCTCGCCCCCAAGCCCGGCCTGCCAGCCATCCACAATGACAGCAACACTTGGACTTGTATATATAGCAGTCAAGCGTGTCCGTCCGTGTCCGTGTCCGTGTCTGTGACGATGACGATGACGATGACGGTGCCGGTGTCCGCACCAGGAACGGGCACTTGAACCACACTGCGAGCAAAGACCTCGCACCCTCCTTGGTGTGGCTTCAGTGTGTCGGCTGCAAAAGTGTTTGGGGTTGTCCTGGGTCTTGGGTTCGGGGGCTGATCCATTCGCATGCACCTTCAATCGAATGCATATATGTATGAACAATGACGCTTGACTAACTGACTAACTGACTAACTGACTGTCGGGCCGGATCATGTGTCTGTATGAGTGAGTGTCTCTTTTGCGTTTTAGAATTTGTACACATTAATATATATATATATATATATATATATACATATATATTTCATTTTTTGAACTGTCTCCCTGACAGCCAACGGAATGCTTTGAGTGACGTACAAAATGATGTCGTGTTGTCGTTCGCCGTTTTGACGTTGGGTCGTGCCACGGCAACGTCGACGTCGCCGTCACCGTCACCGTCGCCGTCACCGTCACCATCACCGTCGAAGTCCAGTTCCACCAGGTTGAATTTTTCAGTTGTACCGCCGGCATTCGCATTGCTACGAGGGCCCCGTCAGTTGGGTTGGACATGGCAGTAGTGGCTTTGACTTGAATGTGCGACAAGAGAGTGCGCGCGAATTTCAAGTGCGACGTCAAATCAGCTAACTTTTCATACCCTGCGGCCGTATGATGGGCCCAAGCGGGTATAATAATATACAGAATGCGACTAATTATATATGATATGATATCTTTTATAGTCCAGGCATTTATGTTTTTCTGTTTTTTAATGCGCGCTCTCTCTCTCTCTCTCTCTCTTTTGTATATGTGCTGTGTTTACAGAATATCTGTCGGCTATGCAATCTCTTCCAGCATATTCGAACTTGGTCTTAAAATGTATTTATTTTATTTCAATTCCCGTTATAACTATAATGAACGTATCAAAATGTGATCACGCTTTATATTTATGATACACTTTAACCAAAATGCGATACTCTTTTGCTAGTCACACTAGCTGCATGTACATTACACCTAAGTATAGAGGTAAAATACACATGCGACTTGAGCCTATGAGCGGTGTGACAATTGCGCATAAATCACAAGCCCACATAAGGGTTAACGACGACGCGTCGTCAACTGCCAACGGAAAGTTGTGAAGTTGTTTGGCATTACAATCTTTGCTTTTCGCGCTCGCACGAGCTGGCACTGTGACTGCAGACTGCGGACTGCGGACTGTGACTGTGAGTGTGACTAGAACGGAGGACTGAGAACTGAGTCTGGGGATTGGGTCTGGGACTGGAACTGGGACTGCGACTGGGACTGGGACTGGGACTGCGACTGCGATTGGGGCTGGCATTCAGCGGTTCGCGTCTGCGTTTCTTTGAAAGGCACACGTCATGGCTGTGTCAGTGTTTATGCTGGCCGACCATGCTTTATATACGTAGACAGGCGCTCAGTCAGTCAGTTTGGCAGTCAGTCAGTCACAAAGGAATCACTTGAGAAGTGAACACGTTAACGGGGAAAAATAGTTCGTCGCCTACTCCAATGCCATTCTCTCCGACTGCTTTGGGGTGCATGGAGTACAAGATGGCAGAAGTTGCATTGTGTCGCCCAAAAAAACACTTGCAAAAACCTCTTAAGTCTGTCAATCCAAGTCAAAAAAAAAATAAATAAATAAATAAATAAATAAAATAATAATAATGCTGTTGTCGAGTGAGCTCGACTACGCGATACCCTGAACCCAGCTGTACAGCTGAACCCAGCCCTTGGCACGCTCAAATGTGAGCAGATGTGGAAACGAAAGACTATTTTTTTAAAAATTATGACTTATTGCTATCGGACATCGATTTGTGTCGATAATCGAGAAACACGCTGGTGTTATCGATCCAATAAAATAAACTCAATATGCGCGAGCACAAAATCATTGGACCCTTCTTAACCATTTTGAGTGGGCTCAGTTAAAATCGATAAAACGACTAAACCAAGTGTGCCCAAACTTGTTTATTATTCGATTCATTTAGTAGTCCATACAGAAGCTGAGTATTATGATGATAATAGGGACTTTGTGTGCGACGGTTCTGTCGGTCTTAGGAGATTTAATAATTTGCCCAGTAATATCTATCTAGAAATTGAAATTGAAACTGATGAAAGTTAAGCTTGATGACTTCGACTCATTCCGAAAATATTGCGTTAATCAGCAATCAAATAAACAATTAATTATAGTTAGAAGTTTGGGTTTCTTTGCCAGTTTTAGTAGTTAATGGCAACGTTTTGGTGGCTTCAGCAATTATCAATCAGTGTTTGTTCTTTTTCTGTATCTCTGTCAATTTAAATTCCAGTTTAGTTAAGTATAACACTTCAATGCCACCTGTATGCGGGGAAAATGCACTTTAGCTAAGCATGAGGAAAAATCGCCAATATACATTAAGAAATGGATTCTTAGGAGCCAATTCATCATGGAGTCAGGTGAAGTGACATGGAAGAAATATCCATTTTTTGCTTTGGGCCTGACAAATACATTAGAAGGCATTTCAAAACTGCGTGCTTTATTTTCACATATTACACACATTCTACTAAGCGGAAACAAGATCAAATTTGCAGAAAATTAATAAATCTGTGTGTCAAAGTAAAAATATCTGTTCTTAACAATAGATTGTATTCGTTGTTAATTAAGAAATTAGAGCATTAATCGTATCTATTTTCATGCAAAATTATGATGTGTTCTTTTATTTTGTTTGAGCTTATTGATAAGCATGGATATTCGAAACAATATACTAAACGCCAAAATCGGCTTTTGAGCTATTTTTGATAAATAATGTGTCGACTATTTAAAGGAACCGCAAAATGGTCTAATCAGAATATGAAATATGTCTTAACAAATAAGCTCAAAATGACAAATTTTGTGTTGATTTTGTTTTATAGAATGTGTTTTATTATTATTATTATAATATATGTATGTACATATATTCAGCGTAATGCGTTATCATGAGTGATTGTGATTGGGTATTGCAAGAAGTATCGCATAGATAAATTAATGCAAGTTGAAGGGCTTTTGATTTATCGTACACATATTTATGTGCAAGTACTTATACAGATACAAACACACACACACACGCACACACACACACACACACACACACAAACATAGCTTGCCTTTTTTTATCGGTGTTGGCGATCATGGCGGCGGCCATATCAAAACAAAGAGTCCTGCAGTGCCGTCAATGGGATGCGAAAGTAAGATAGCAACAAATTGCCATGGATATGGCTGTCTGTGGTCGGTCAGATTGTCCAACATATACTCTTAAAAGTATCACACACACACACACACACACACACATACACACACATACGCACACTTACGTATGCATTACGCAAGAAGATCGCACAAACAGTTGCAAATATCGTTCATACCGATAGCGATACGGACGGACTATGGCAGCTCATGTTGTGCCTGGGAATGTTTGATCTGATGGCCAAAAGCGACGGAGACGGCGACACAGACAGTATCAACACCAGCAAACAACACCATTGAGTACTGAGTGGCAACCGCAGGCAATGCAGATCCATGGCATATTTCGATTTAAGTGCGTTGCTGCTGCAAATATTGAAAACCACTGAGCTGCAGCTGTAGTTCAATCTGCAAATCGAACTGAGACTAGAGACTAAGACTGAGACTGAGACTGGGACTGGGACTGTGAGACTGTGAGACTGTGAGACAGGACAGGACAGGATAGGACAGACTTCGAACTTGGAGACTGCATCTTTTTATTTTTCCCAAAAGCCCAAAGGCCTGCGTATACTTTCGCAGCATGACAAAGAAGCAGGCGAGGAGCGACCGACCGTCCGACCACATACGGTGCCAAGGCCCACCTGACCACCGCCTGACCAAGCCAGCTGCCCGCCCTTGCCCTCTGTGCCCGCTGTGGGACTCTTTCTGTTTTCCGCTTAGTTACGCAGTGGAACCAGCATAAGCTGCTGATCCCCATAAGCTTGATCAACTTTGTCTGGTTTAGTTACGGCCTAAATGTCAAAGCCACCGCGCCGCCAACACCAAAATCCAAAACTCTCCACCACGGAGCAACAAAATGCAGGGTGAGCCGTCCTTGATTACACTCAGAGAACAAAATTGACCTGAATTTTAGAAAATCGCATTACTTTTGTGCCCCTGGGTTAACTCACCTTACTAAGTAACTTAAGTAAATATCTTGTGGTTATCGAAAAATTGGGGTTTCTCTCTTTTTTAATTTCACGGTCGATTTTCCTTGAATTTAGAATAAAAATATATCTAATTTCCAGATTGTTGTTTCTCTTATGTGGAAGAATTATTATATTGGGTGTTTTCCAAACTATATCATATATTACACACTAGTATTACAATAGAATATACAAACAGTTTATATACAGCTTATAAACTTCATGTTTTTATTTTATTTTATAACTTTCTTCTAAATTTCAGAAAGGTTTTATTTTTTAAGAATCAGTGTTTTCATTTATATTTTTTAGAAATACAATTCTTAATAATAGAAAATATTTGTAAAAAAAAATGTTGATAAAAATCACCATATTTTTATGATTTTCTTATATTTTGAGTTTATTTCTAAAAACAAGAAAAACTTTTTAATTTTCAGGGCGATTTTCACTTTATGGCGATTTGCCAACTTGCAGGGATTTTTTTATTCTGAGTGTAGTGTTGTTTTATATTTTGCTGAACATTGGGCGAATGGACGACCTTAACCTGGCCTTATTTTACTGTCATCGAGATCAGAAGCAATATTAGATATATTTGGTACTGCCTGCCCGTGTTCCAGCGTTGGCAAAAAAATAAGGCTCGTTGTTGGGTCGAATCAAATTATTAACTGGCTTTAACAGCCAAGTAAAATATACTAAACATAATATTAAAGAAGCGAAATTTCAAATTGGTTTACATAAAAAACTGTTCATTAATCCCACAGCTAGTGGCACAGAAAAGATAAATAATCTTTTCGGATTATACAGTGTAGAAATGGGTGTATTAAAGCTGTGCAAATGTGTGTAACAGACAGAAGGAGGCATCTCAGACCTCAGTATATTCAATATATATATATACATATATATAAACATCAACAGTTGCGTCAATTTGGCCACGTCTGTCTGCCCTTATGCCCCGATCTCGGAGAGCTTCTCATAAACCTCGATCAGATCAAGTTCATTTCATTCGGTTTAAAACTTTTCCCGTTTACTCATTATTAAGAATTATAGAAAAAAGTGCAAGTATTACAAAAAAATATATATGTCACAGACATGAAGAAAAGAATATAAACATGGGTATAGGCTGATCGAGAATACATATGTATGTATAAGGTAATATCGTGGACTGGTGCAGCTTACTATTCACGCTATTCAAAGTGTTCTCACGTTTTTTCTACTCTGATGCCGAAGGTATCATAGTATATTGGGTTTTGTGCAATGTGTGTCCGTTTGTCCTTTCTGCTTTTGTGGAATTTTACGGTCAAACTTGGACGATAGTTTACAAGAAATCTCCTTCAAAGATCTGCATTTCTTGGCTACTGTGGCACCTGTATCATATCATATGGTATCAGAGTATTTCGCAGTCGGCTACGCCCGACCGCAACATTGTAACTGGTTGGATTTTTTTTTTCCATTTAGCTTCTGAGCAGGTAATACTTATTGGAAGGACATAAAACTAGCAATTTAACAGTCATCAATCAGTCGGCCACCACTATGCATATAGATACACCAACTTGACTGATTGTGTGACCATGTTCGACACCCTTTTGCTTCACCTCAGTTTTTGTCATTGGTTTTTGAGCCACTTCCCATATCCACACACCACAGTCTCCGCCCCCCCAGTGTAGGAGCTGTGTGCGAATGCTCTGCTCTTGCCATGTTTTTGGGCTGCCTCTGAAAGACCTTATTTTCTTGCGGCACTATATATTTATTTTTCTTTTTAATCTCGTGTCTGTTGCTTCTGCTAGTTGTTGAGATGTGAGCGATGCCGATGCTTCGATGCTCCGATGCCGATGCCGATGCTCCTTGCTCGCTGCCACTCCTGTGCCTGCTCCTGCTCCTGCTCCTGTTACTGCGCTGTTCCATTTGCTTCCTGAGGTTGAAACGAGATAAGTGGGCTTTTTTTCCTACGATCTACGACACAACACGCGGATGCGACTGCGACTGCGAATGCGAATGGGACTGGGAATGTGGAGGATGTGCGGGAGGGATGGGAAGAGGGGAAGGCGGGAGGGGTGTGGGGGCGTGGGGTGGGGCACGAGAAAGCGCAAAGTGGTTCGCAAACGTGGCAGTTGTACGCGGTAAATGGCGGGGCTTAGTTTTCGTTCGCACCTTTTATGATGGCTGAGATTGCCATACTTTTTTTGCAGCAGCTCCTTGTCGCGCTCACAACAGCAACTTGTCTCGCTCTTTGTCTGTTTGTGTCTGTGTCTCTGTGTGCTGTTGACGGATTGGATTGGCTTGGCTTGAATTAAGCTGAGCTAAGCTGAGCTCGACTGACTTTGGAACGAAACCGAGTGGACCAACACAATTTCTGGCTTGGCTTGGCTTGGCTTGGCTTGGCTTGGCTTGGCCTGGCCTCATCTCATCTCATCTCTTCGCGCCGCGTCGCGTCTCGTCGCATCTCCGTGCCACATTGATGGCAGGTGTCTCGTCTAACTGTTTGGCTGCTGGATCGACTTTAACTGCGGCTTAGACTTCGATTCGTTCTCTGCTGATTTGGTTGCTATTGTTTCTTGTGTTTTCATGTTCGCTTATATGTTTGGGCATCATCAGCATCATCATCGCCACAACGTCGTCGTCGTCGTCGTTATTTTGCGCCACTGTGGCAGCAGCAACTGGTTTTCTGGACATCGTTGTCGTCGTCGTCGTCGTCGTCGTCGCTTTTGCCGGCCCTCCATTTCCATTCGCATTCCCATTCCCATGCCCCATGCCCCATGCCCCATGCGCGATCCTCAACCTCAACTCCATCTCCATCTCCATTGCCGTTTGCCGTTGCCGTTGCCGTTGCCTGCGTTTGTCTTTTAGCCAGAATTACCAATCATTCGCAGCCGCAATAAAATTACATGAGTAAAATGTGTCCGCGAGCATTCGTGGTACTTGATCGTTTTCAAGAGTGCGGTAATCGGTTTCAATTTCATCTTTATTGTGTTATGAAACTTGGGGTCCGCAAAAAGAGCTTTCGGACTGAACGCCGTCGCCGCCGCCGCCGCCGCCACCGACTCGAACACAACAAGACACAGACAAGTCTTCCATCCAGTCAGCAAAAAAATGCACGAGCGCCGCCATATTCTATGGGGATTAAATCCCTCCTTCAGCTATTCAATAAGTTTGACGAAAACTATTCCAAGGGCTCTTTAAGGGCAAAAAAAAAAACAATATGCGCAAAGTTCATGATAAAATAACATGTGGTTATGTCATCTATTGTAAATATATATTATTAATATGAATTCCCAGAATTATACCCCAAAACTTAGTTTTGCCTTTGCTTATCAGTTATCAGAATAGGCTTGCTTAGCCAGTTGCACGTTGCACGTTGCCCGTTGCCCGTTGTCCGTTGTCCGTTGCCAGTGGCCAGTGGCCAGTTCTGGTTTAGCGCATCGCTTTGCTATTTATGCATATTCAAGCATGCCCAATTCGATAGCTGAGCTCCGCGAGCTTAGCGGCAACGCCGCCACTGGTTTTCCAGGTGCGATCACCATTTTAGAGACGCAGCTGCCGCTCAACGTCCTCGTCCTCGTCCTCGTCGTTGTTGTCGTTGCCGACGCTCTCACACCCAACGCTTACATCCGTTGGTCAAAGATGGACGCTGGTTGCCGTCAGGCGCTACAGCTACAGCTACAGCTACAGTTCCTGCTCCTCCATTTTTTGTGTTTTTTTTTTGTGTGTGTGTGTGTGTGTGTGTGTGTGTGTGTGTGGATTTGTGCGCCCTGTCCGCGGCTGTTGCCGATCGACCTGTTCCTGAGCCAAAGCCAGTGCCTGTAGAAAGCAATTCACTGTAATTGCTTTGTGACTTATGGCCCGACCCAACTTCTGCGCTCGCCGATCGTCAGTCGGCAGGTAACCAGGTAGGCTTTGTTCTCAGCCAGCGTTGGATCTGCGTCGTCAGAGTCTGGTGTTGATGCTGGTGCTGGAGCTGATGCTAGTGCTGGAGCTGAGCAGTCAGTCTGCCTAAATGGAAGTGGTAGTGGCGTCTTGACCTTGTCATGCCATTAAATAAATTCAAACAGAAACTAAACTCGGTCTCTCTCGCTCTATCTCTCTCTCGCTCTCGCTCTCTCTCTCTCTCTCTCACTCGCTCTCTTCCTCTTTCTCCCTTTTTGCTCATAAGCCATATTTTGATGGATTCGTCTCTGGAAGGTGTAAATATTATCAAAGGGCAGTGCGAAAACGTGCATCCAACCACCAACCACCAACCACCAGCTGAACCATTGAGTAGTTGACGTTGACTTGACCGTGTCCCAGTTGCATTCAACTCGCAACAAAAAGCCCCATTCCCAGCCCGTTCGTCATCTTCGTTTCGCTGCCAATTGGGAGCCTTGTGTGCGTGCTTATTGTTGTTGTTGTTGTTGCTGTTGTTGTTGTTGTTGTTGCTGTTGTAATTGGTTGTTGCTGCTTCTGCTTCAGCTTCAGCTGTTCTTCTTCAGCTGCACAGATCTCTTTCCCACGTGTTCTTCTGCTAGAGTGCAATTAGGAACTCATTGTTGGTGACTTCCACTAAAAGAAAATGGTTTCCAGCATTTCTATGATAACAGCGCTCTATTTGTCCCCTACTCTCATTTGGGACATTAAAAGTACTAAGTAAGATGTAAATTTTTTTTGTAAAAAGCAACCCGAAGATAATCTTTCTTGATTTGGTTTAATCAGCCAAAAAATAGAGCAATCTGCTATTCACGAAACTGTGCAATTGGAAAAAAAAAAGCAATGTAAGAAAGCTGTAGTCGCGAGCACTCGACTAGCAGATACCCTGAACCACTGAGCATAGAACATCTTTTATTGAAATATAAGTTGTTGTATACCACGCAAATCATTTTGTTCTTCATTTTCAAGATATAGACGAAAACAGCAATTAAAACCACTTCAGTAAAAAAAACATAAATAAAAAGGTAAAAGGCATTTGTGATATTTATACTAATAATAATAATAATAATAATAATAGTAATAATAATAACAATAATAATAGTAATAATAATAATAATAATAATAATAATAATAATAATAATAATAATAATAATAATAATAACAATAATAATAATAATGATAATAATAATAATAATAATAATAATAATAATAATAATAATAAGAATAAGAATAAGAATAATAATAATAATAATAGTAATAATAATAATAATAATAATAATAATAATAATAATAATAATAATAATAATAATAATAATAATAATAATAATAATAATAATACTAATAATAATAAAAGCAGCAAAAAAAACACATAAATTGAATCAACCATAAAAGGTGCAATTAATGGGTTGCCACCCCTGATAAGTGCAATAAGTTGGTCAACATAAACCAATTAAAGACGAAGTTAACTTTAAGTCCTTCCAGCGAGACTCTCACATTAACTTAAGGCTCTCACATTTTCTGTTTTCCATCTGCAGTCGACGCAATAGTTGATTCTATTTCACAGTAGGGTTGACTAAGTTTTTTATTGTTTTTCAACTGGCTTACGTTCAGCACAACTCATCTTGTGACATTATTAAATTAAATGTATCTTTGAGCACTTTTTTTTTGATCTAACTATACATACACTCAGAAAAAATCGCCCTGACTGTTAGAAAATCACCTAACAATGAAAATCGAGCTGAAAGTTAGAAAGTTTTTATTCCAAAATAGTTCCTTAATTTAAGAAAACATTTTTCTTCAAATTGGAAAGGCTTGCGCTAAAACAACTATCTAAAAATTACCGCGTTTTTTATTCTATTTTTTCGAAATACTTTCTATTATTGAGATATGCATTCTTAAAAAGTAGAAATGCAAACCACGATTCTTAGAAAAACTACACAATTTTAGGAAAATCCACTCTGCAATTAAAAAATGTAAGCCTTGATTTTTACAAGGCCACAAAATTAAATTTTAGAAAATATACTTTCTGAGTTATAAGGACATGAACCCTTTGCTTTAAATATCGTATTCTAAAATATATTGGCCGAGACTTAATCTCAATGAATTCAGTTTCCTGATACCCTTGTTGGCAAGGCAGCAGTAGACAAAACACAAAAATAATAATAATAAAATGAATGAATAATAATAAATAATAATAAGAATAATGATCGAAAGTATTTCGACAACTTTGGTTAGAGAGGAAGAGGTAAATAGCGGGATGGCGTTACAGGAATGCACTGTCATCCCATTATTAATGTTGTCTACGACTCTGGCGGCGTCACAGCGACAACTGCTGCCAGTTCTGACGAATTGCCCCGCACACCGAGTCGAGCACCGTGCAACGAGCAACGAGCACAGAGCACAGAGCAGAAGCCCGACTACGGCAAAAAGAACATTGACTAATCAACATATCAGCACGATGGCCGAGGCCACAGCCACAGCCACAGCCACAGCCATAGTCACAGTCACAGTTACAGCCAGAGCAAGAGATACAGTCAGAGGCAGAGGCAGTGGCAGTGGCAGTGGCAGAGAGGTAGAGAGCGAGAAGCTTGCATGTTTACGAGCGCCTCATGCGGCGTGCAATTGCAGCAGATAATGGTGCAAAGTGCCGGCCGGCGACGACGGATCATGGCGAGGGGATCGAAATGAATCGAATCGATGCAACGCAACGCAACGCGACATGGCTTGGCTTGGCTTGGCTTGGCTTGGCTTGGCGGCAACCACTGTCGACTGGGCGATTGGGCGACTCTCGGACACGGACACAGCTGATGATGCGTGCCAGGGACCGACTGACCGACAGACCGAGCGCTTGCTTGGACTGGGCTTGTCATTAGCTTACAGCTGCCAGCGTGAGCTCAATTACAAGCAAGCCTGGCTGGCAAGCACTTTAGCTTTGGGCCTTAAGTCCACAATGCGACAACTGTTGCTGCGGCAGGAAATCGTTCGGCTATTACAAAATGCAAAATGTCCCAGATCATCAAATAAATACGACTTTAATTGTACGAGACTGGATGTCACCCATACTAATTACAGTCGCGATCGCGATCGCGCCCGCGGACTCGACCTTGAGTGAGCTTTATTTCCAGCTACTAATTGCAGGCCGGCAATACCAATCGAAAATCTTTTCGGCCCAAACATAAACTGCTGCTGCTGCGGCTGCTGCTGCTGCTGCTGCTGCGACGGAGACTGCCTCTGGCCATCATCAGCGCAGCTCGTTAAAACTTAGGCGATGGCGAGTGGAACCGGAACTGAGACTGAGACGGAGACTGAGACTGAACATTGACGGCGGCGTGGCAAAGTGGCAAAGTTGTGTGTGTTGGCTTTGATTTTGGCTTTGACTGAGCGTTTGGGGCTTGGTGCATTCTTTGTATCAGGCCCAACAGCAACAACCATAATAATAACGAAAAATTATGGAAACTGTTTGGCATGCGTGATAATTTGAATATAAAAGCATATTACTTAACCGCAAGCGCTCAAATGGGTTTGGATTGGGCCTGATGAGCGCGTCCCATGACGACTACATCAGCATAGCCAAAACACGGAAAAAAAAGAAGAAAAAAAAACACGTTAATTCCACAGACGTTAAAATGCATAATTAATTTCAATTTCCATTTCTACTAATATCTCTATCTCAATCTCTGTGCGGAGTTTTCCCAGAGTCCCATAGAATTGTCAACTGGCCAAGACATGGCCTACAGCTAAGCTGAAACTAAGACTGCTGGCTACAGTAAATGTTTTTTTTTTTTTATTTTTTTTTTGTAGAGCAATTAAACGCAGTTTACGATGTGAAAAGAAGTCATTAAGGTCGCGCATGTCACAAATTAGCCAAAATAACTAAACCTTTAATCTTTTCAGAGCCGCCGTCAAAAAACCAACTAGCGACAAACAACACAAAAGCAACAAAAACCATAACAAACAGGGTAAGAGCGCACTAGTCGAGAGAGCTCGACGAGTGGTTGCCCTGTTCGAAAGTCCTATCTATATACATATATAGAACTGATTGACTTCATTAAAATAACCTCATTGTCCTGATCAACAACAAGCTAACACTTACACTAACTTCATGGCTTATACGAATAATGTTTCTCAATTAATTCTGGCTCAACTTTTGCTCCGATCACAACTGCCACAATTGTTGCAAATAGAAAGTTGGCCATTACGACATTATCTGAGAGTCCGAAACCCATCAGCCAAGTATTTATTTACTTTTTATAGTTGGAGAACGACACAAATGCAACTGAATCTTTTAAATGCCTATTTGAAATTTATGTATATCTGTGGTTATATATATATATATGTATGCACATAAATGCTGGAAGGCTGTTGAGAATTTACCAAAGCAATGGCAAAGTGCCAGACGAAATTGTGATGGATGTTAATGCATTCAAAGCTCTGATTAGCATTTCACATTGCCAAATGAAAGTCTCGTCAGCGCTGAGAGTTGATCCACTGGCATTACTAGAACAACTCGAAAACTGATTCATCATACACTTATACACTTATATATATATATATATATATATAAATATATATATAAAAATCGGCTTATTAGTTAATTATTAATCAATTTTGCGATCATTCTTATTATTTAAATAAAATGTGAAGCAGGCACTTTTGTCAATTTCATATGATTACCAGCCTTAAATTAAAAACATGATCGATTGATAGAAAAATAGAGCGCAGGGGCCTTTCGATTGTATCATTGAGTATACATATTGATAATTGAGGCATGGTAATTATTTTCGGCTTTTATTGACCTTGTCGACTCACTCTCAGTGATGCACT
This sequence comes from Drosophila anomalipes, assembly GCA_035041615.1. Classification (NCBI taxonomy): domain Eukaryota; kingdom Metazoa; phylum Arthropoda; class Insecta; order Diptera; family Drosophilidae; genus Drosophila; species Drosophila anomalipes. Next base: position 10,830,332 of record JAWNKZ010000254.1, read on the forward strand.
TCTGTCAAAGGCCGTTCATTGGCTGGGATACAGTTGGAGACAGAGATGAAATGGAAATGGAGATGGAGATGGAGATGGAGATGAGACTCGCCAATCTCTCACGGTCTCTTTACTTTGACAGTGACTTTGAATTGATTTCGCATAAAGTATAAAAATAGAAAACAAAAATGAGGAGAAAAAAATGATGTACATCTGTATGCATATCTACATACATATGTATATATCCCCGATCGCTGTGAACGAGTGCGAGTGTGAGTACTTGTGTTGAAGTGCGAGGCAAGCAACGAGTACATTTACGCATTTGACTGCCCCTTCCACCCTCCGCTGCCCCCCCTCCTCCTACTGCTTCTCAGACCCGGACTCAGAAAGTCGAGCAATTTGATGTTGCTTATTATTTCATGGAGGCAGCCAGGCAGGCGATTAAAAATTGTGAGTGGCTCGAAAGCAACAGTGTATCTGTATCTGTATCTGTATCTGTATCTGTATCTGTATCTGTATCTGTATCTGTATCTGTATCTGTATCTGTATCTGTATCTGTATCTGTATCTGTATCTGTATCTGTATCTGTATCTGTATCTGTATCTGTATCTGTATCTGTATCTGTATCTGTATCTGTATCTGTATCTGTATCTGTATCTGTATCTGTATCTGTATCTGTATCTGTATCTGTATCTGTATCTGTATCTGTATCTGTATCTGTATCTGTATCTGTATCTGTATCTGTATCTGTATCTGTATCTGTATCTGTATCTGTATCTGTATCTGTATCTGTATCTGTATCTGTATCTGTATCTGTATCTGTATCTGTATCTGTATCTGTATCTGTATCTGTATCTGTATCTGTATCTGTATCTGTATCTGTATCTGTATCTGTATCTGTATCTGTATCTGTATCTGTATCTGTATCTGTATCTGTATCTGTATCTGTATCTGTATCTGTATCTGTATCTGTATCTGTATCTGTATCTGTATCTGTATCTGTATCTGTATCTGTATCTGTATCTGTATCTGTATCTGTATCTGTATCTGTATCTGTATCTGTATCTGTATCTGTATCTGTATCTGTATCTGTATCTGTATCTGTATCTGTATCTGTATCTGTATCTGTATCTGTATCTGTATCTGTATCTGTATCTGTATCTGTATCTGTATCTGTATCTGTATCTGTATCTGTATCTGTATCTGTATCTGTATCTGTATCTGTATCTGTATCTGTATCTGTATCTGTATCTGTATCTGTATCTGTATCTGTATCTGTATCTGTATCTGTATCTGTATCTGTATCTGTATCTGTATCTGTATCTGTATCTGTATCTGTATCTGTATCTGTATCTGTATCTGTATCTGTATCTGTATCTGTATCTGTATCTGTATCTGTATCTGTATCTGTATCTGTATCTGTATCTGTATCTGTATCTGTATCTGTATCTGTATCTGTATCTGTATCTGTATCTGTATCTGTATCTGTATCTGTATCTGTATCTGTATCTGTATCTGTATCTGTATCTGTATCTGTATCTGTATCTGTATCTGTATCTGTATCTGTATCTGTATCTGTATCTGTATCTGTATCTGTATCTGTATCTGTATCTGTATCTGTATCTGTATCTGTATCTGTATCTGTATCTGTATCTGTATCTGTATCTGTATCTGTATCTGTATCTGTATCTGTATCTGTATCTGTATCTGTATCTGTATCTGTATCTGTATCTGTATCTGTATCTGTATCTGTATCTGTATCTGTATCTGTATCTGTATCTGTATCTGTATCTGTATCTGTATCTGTATCTGTATCTGTATCTGTATCTGTATCTGTATCTGTATCTGTATCTGTATCTGTATCTGTATCTGTATCTGTATCTGTATCTGTATCTGTATCTGTATCTGTATCTGTATCTGTATCTGTATCTGTATCTGTATCTGTATCTGTATCTGTATCTGTATCTGTATCTGTATCTGTATCTGTATCTGTATCTGTATCTGTATCTGTATCTGTATCTGTATCTGTATCTGTATCTATCTATATCCGTACAGATACGTATCTGCAATTGCATTTGTACTCGTTACTTTGTATACTCACGGCTACTTGGCTTCCTATTACCTTGAACCGCGACCCCATTGATGCTGGGACATGGCGGGGGGTGGTCGATGGGGGAAATTTGTGTTTGCGATAGCGACTCTGATTGCTAGATTTGATGGGATGGCAGCGTGCAAGTGTGGCACACACACAGATACAGCTGAATATACGTTTATTAGAGCTGAATTCATGAATTGATCTGTTTGTGGCTAATAAATGCTGAGACATTTTAATTATATCAGTGTTGTAAAATGGCTAATTATTACAAATTACAGCCTTGCCCAACAGATGGCGCTGTTAAATGACAATACAAGGCCAGCGAGAATTGAGATCCACTTAATCCTTATTTCGGCAAATCTGAAACGAATCGCTAGGCCCCGAAAACCATAAGAGTAGAAATGAGGGAACAATTATATAGTAGGGCGTGGCCTAGGAGACAAAGACCCTGTTATACATCCAGCGTTTCGAAATATATAATCGACTAATGCAGCATCTTGTAAGCTTCAGCCTTGATTCATCTTGATTAATCTCAAATGTAGATGTAAAAATGAGAAGTGCATATTTTTAGTCAGAAGCTAGAGCCATAAAAAACCCTCATTTTTCTCTCGTTTTTTTATTCTTCAAATTATATGTTCTGTACATTAATAATCTCTAATCATAAACATTTACAATTTACATACAAGTTAAATCAATTTTATATTCCTATCAAATATTTCGTTGAAAGTGTGCTCTTTTTTGCTCTCTGAAATCAGCATTGTGATCTTTAATAAAAAATTCGCAAAATTGTACGCATTTTTTTTGTACTTTTTAATGGGTCCTGGTAATATAAAGAACAACATATTTGAAATGGTGTTTTGTGGACAGATTAAAGCCCTGGCAGAGCAACATAAAAAAAGAAAAAAAAAAAAAAAAACAGATGAAAAAAACGAAACCAAAACAGTAACAGCAAAGCGACAACAACAACAGCAACAACAACTCAAATGATACAAACAACAAAAACAAATGCAACAATAACAATATACAGAAAAGAAACACCGAAACGCGACGAGTGCAATAAATTGTTTCATTCGTGGCACGATGCGCACCTGACACATAAGCTCCGAATTGTGGTCTTCATCTGCAGTGGCATCCATTGGCCAGGGTTATATGCCTGTCGCCGGATTGGACTCTTGCCGGCACCGTCCCCAACCCCAACCCAGGCAACGACAATAACAATAATAACTCCAACTCCAACTCCAACTCCAGCAACAGCGGCAACAGCAGCGGCGACTTGTACATGGAGTTGAACATCTGGTGACTTGCTGTGCAGCAGTGGCTCACAGTGCGCACAGTGGTGCCAAAACCAGCAATAAGTCGCTTGCATGCCTCAGCAGATTATTGCTAAACTGCGGACTGTGGCGAGTCTACAATGCAAATCGTTACTTAACTTTAGATAAGATACAAATTTGTGTCTATATTTTGCCATACACTTGCTGAAATTGACTCTATTCGCCCTTCATGCACCAGTGTCTTTTACCGTCCAGAATTTTCATTTAAATATTTAGCACATTTTATTGTACTTTACTATTGGTCAGCTGGAGACTCTACATACTCTGGCAGGTGCATAGATATTTTGAATTGAATATTCCTCCAATTTATTCAATTTCACAATTTTCACAATGCTTTCCAACTAAATTATTTATTTCTTGGAATGATGTAGTCAATGCTTCTCAATTAAAAGAACTAGTTTTTTTCCCCACAAAACTTAACATTGAAATTAAAATTGTTAAATGTTAAATGTTGTTAATGTTAAATTGTTCCACATTAGTTAGCTATATTAAATAAAAGTTGAAGAAAACTGCTTAGATATGAAAAGAAAAACCGATTTTTTTCGCACTTGCTCACCAAATGCCAGAAACTTTTGACTAGAAAGATTCCTTGCAAATCTTTAGAATAGAATTTAATTCCACCGATCTTAAAGTAGAAAATCCTTACGTAATATTGAAGTAAAGACATTTACATATTTATAAAATGTATTATAATTTATACGATATGTATCCATTAGTGATATGACACTATGCTGCATCATTTTCTCTTAATTGAAACCACTGTGCACTGTGTGCCGACACTGCAATCATACGCCAATATGCGGGTGATCGGTTCCCCTGGGCGGCCCCAGAGCTACTTCAAGAGTTAAAAAAAAAAAAAACAAAAAAAAAAAAAGCAACAGATTAAAAGAGCTGGCGCTGGGCAGCTACGACAACAGCGACAACAACAACAACAACAACAACAACAACAACAATAACAACAACGAGGATGACGACGACGATGACGACCCTGACCTGAGGTGGACATTGCTGCTGCACATGTGTGTAATTTTGTTGTTCCTGTTTTAGCTGCTGCTGGATGCAATTTCACGTTATGCCACCGCCGGGCAAGGGACTCGGACCGACTCGACTCGACTCGACTCGAATCAACTGAACTACACTCCATGCCACTCGACTCGAGTCGAGTCGAGTCGACTCGACTCGTCTCCACTTGGTCAAGGCGTGCAAAATGATTATTGTCCTGCCGCGAGGAAGAGGACTAAATACTACTAAATTTGTGGATAGAGGAGAGAAGAGTTCGAAAGTATCGCTTACAGACGCCAGCTTAATTTCCGCCCTTTCTTTCTTTCTTTCTTTCATTCATTTTGTAGCCAATCGGCAATCGGCAGTCGGCAATCCTCTTGCCTGGCTAACTGTTTCACCGACTGTTAGCCAACATCGGAATGGCTTTCCACCTTATTGCAAGTTGGCTTACTCATGACGAAATATGCTAATTAACAGCCGCGACGAGGCAACAAAAGTCAGTTAGCCGGCAAGCTGAAGGCTGAAGTAAAGGCATCTTGCATCTCGTTATGCCAACGATCAGCTCAGTTTATCATAACTTTGAGCTAAAAGCGCCCAGTAACCAAGGAACCAAGTAACCAGGTAACCAAGTTCCCAGGCAAAAAACATTAACAACGACAACTCAAGTTTATTTTGAATTGTGGAGATGTGTTAAGATGTGTGATCGTTGTTTGATTGAAATTTTGAGTCCTGTATTCCTTTGGGCATTTTATGAAATGAAAAGAAACTCGGCTAAAACTAAGAATTCAACAATTTGTATTGATTAATAATTATTTTAGTAGTAGAATTAAATAATAATCGTCACTTATAACAATTGAAATTGCAATTAATTAATTTCATGCGACCCTTTTTACCCATTTCAAAAAGAGCAACAGGAGTGGGCGTGGTCAGGGAAGGAGGTTCCCAACGATTTGGTGACTTTATCAAACATAATGTCGAAGTCTCTAGCTATGAGAGTGTCGAACTAAAAGTATCAGACTATAAAAGTTATAGAAACCGCAAGAATCTTTATGATTCTTGATTGTCCAACATATATTCAAAGTCGATAAAAAGTTCAGACAACGGTTTAATTAGAATCGTAGACCTGGCCACCAAAAAACGGTGATACCAAAAAGTCAAGTCAAATACCTTTATAGAATAGAATCTGTGGTCGCTTGGACAACACAGCTAAAAATTGGTTCGTCCCGAAACCGAAAGTGCGTCAATAGTTGCCAAGAAAAAGGCCACAGTTTCAACCGCAACTGTCTAGTTTTTATCGAGGAAAAATAACTTGTGCATTTCGGGCTTTTATGTGCATGATAATCGATAACCCAAACCTGAATCTATAATGAGATAATTCCAAGCTACAAATATAGCTTAATAAAAGTTCAATTTCAACAGTTACTACACAAATTGGCAGCAGGTGCATCTGCGAATTGAAGACACGCTCATCAGTAAGAGACACTGAATCGCATATCGTCGTTGCGGAGGAGCAGTTCTACTCAAGCAGCTCCATCCATGGCTAGAAGCCCTCAATATGCATCGCATGTTCATGAAAGATCAACCAAAGCACAAAGCAAATGCTCACCTCACCGAAATGTTAACAAGAAATACGCTAATGTCAATCAAGCTTAAACCAAAACCGTCTTCACTCACCAACAACTCCAACTTTAATTCTACACAAAAAAAAAAAAAAAGAAAACAACAACAAAAAAGATAAAATACTAATGTTTATTAATTACAAATATATATTTAAACAATAAAAAGGCTAATGTTCTTTATTTATTTTATAAAAATCCAACCCGAAAAGAAGAAAAGAAAAAAAAAACCCCGGGTTTTTGAGAAATAGACTCTCTGAATAATAAGGCGAGTTACCCGTAACATTGTTTTTCTAAGTGTATATACCCCAAACTTCGATCAGATGATGTCTCTATGTGTATATTTATTTATGTATTTATTTATTTAATGTCAAATAAAGTCAGTCGCCACAAAAAATACAAAATGTAACAAAATTTAATTAAAAAAAATTTAATTTAATTTATTAAAATTGCAAAATGGTCCAAAATTTGTGGCATGAATTGGGGAAAACCCAGAAAAAACACAATCACACCAAACTATATAGACTATAGCAACTTGATCAACAGCCGAGTCGATCTAGCCATTACCGTCTGTCCGTCTATATGAACAAACGGATCTCAGAGACTGTAAGATCTAGAAACTTTAAGTTGGGAATATCAATTCTGGCTTACCACGCTCAGATCTAGCTTATGTTATTATGAAAAGGACTAAAATTGTATATATTACTTGAATCATTCGATGTGCGGGGTTCAAAACATGAAATCTTTCTTTTTTTATATATATGCAATGTGTGTAAATTCTAGCTTAAATCATTCGAAAAAAAAAAACGATTAAGTTGATAATGTTTGCTTTAAGGATGGCTACGTGTAGTTTGTCTATATGATTATATAACAGAAAATTAACTAAACGCATAAATAATTATCACATAAGCCTCTCGCTGCACTTTTGCGCCGCTAGATGGCGGCACTAAATAATAATGATGATTTATCAGCCGTTTGTCATTATTTATCTGTGTGGGCAACACTGCGGTGGGGCAAAAACAAACTCTGTTTTCTTTGTTGTTGTTATTGTGGTGGTTTTTGTTGTTGTTGTTGTAGGTGTTGTTGTTGTTGTTGGTATTATTTCGAGGCATTGGGTTAGTTAGCATGGATCGGTGTAACTGCACAGATACAATACAATGGTGGGCTCGAAATTGGCGTCAATCGTCAACACCTGAGCGACAATTATTGCTGGCAATCAACCATAGGCAAACCTAACTACAAGGTAGCTACAGAGACAGATACAGAGACAGAGAGAGTGAGACAGAGAGAGAGAGAGAGAGAGTGAGTGAGTGAGAGAGAGATGCTTATTCTGCAAACAATGTCTGTCATTTTTTTTAGCACTAAACTTTGCCGTGGTCCCTGATGATAAAGGGCTGTGTGTGTGTGTGAGTGTGAACCATATAGAGGTGCAGACCATAGTTATACAAGCATGAAGCAAGCATATATATATATATATATATATATATATATATATATACTTACTGGCAACAGAAGCAGCAACATCAAGGAAAAAATGTAAGAATTCTATAAACAACTATGAAATACCCTCGATCCAAGTATGCATTTTGTGCCTTTGATTAATCAGATGGTCTCTTATTTAATTTCGCCAACTTTTTAACTCTCTGTCTGTCTCTCTCTCTCTCTCTTACTTATTCCCTTTCTATTTTACATTTAATTTTTTACTCTATTTCATTTTTATTGTTGCTTTAATTTTAATTGATTTTTGTAGACTGTTTTTATTCCACATTAACTACAAAAAAAAAAGGAAATTAATAAAAATGATTATGCCAGAAAGTTAAATTTTATGTTGAACGATTTGAGAAAAATTTAAGAATTTATTACGTAGGATTATATGGCAAATTTGTGGGTTCCAGCTAGTTGTAATGGACGCGGCTATTGGGGAGGTGGTTTCTTCCCACTTCAATATTCATCATTGCCATAATGATGGTTTCATAATACCCGCGTTAACACCCTGTAGTATACAGGGTGTAAAAAGTCAACTGCCGTTCTATTGCTAATTATAAGCATGGTGTAAATTTACAATGCCTGTGTTTACAGCTCACGAACAAGCGATTATATGGCTATATAGATATTGTGATAGACGCTGTGCAGCCCATTCTCCCCACTACCACCCTCCCCCCCCCCCCCCCTCTACACACCCCTCCCACTTGCTGACCCCGCACCTTTCTTTTTTTTTTCTTGTCTTGCTGCTGTCTGTGTGCGAAACTCATTTAGAGCTGTGCGATTTGACAAAGGTAAACATGTTAATACAGATACATATACATATATTTCTATATTTATGTATGCATATATATATATATATATATATATGTATGTATGTAGGAATTCTTGGCATCTTACATACATAGACAGAGAGCTGAATGACTAACTGACTGACTGACTGACTGACTGACTGACTGAATGACTGAATGACTGACTGACTGAATGACTGGTTGACAAACGTGTCCCGAGTTGACTTCCCTTTCGTCAACGTTGACTTTAAATGCTTGCATTTAATACAATTGATAATAATAAAGTGATTTCAAAAATGCATTCAATCGCAGTCCAATTAACATTTTATTTATTTTAGTACCTCTACTTGGTATTTGGATATTATCCACCTGTCTACTAAAACTACAAAATCGTTGTTTATTTCGAATACAGAAAAGTTCTTATCCTTTTATATATATATATATATATATATATATTATATTTGATATTTGATACGTTATTTGTATATAATTGTATACACTGTATGCATTATCATTAAATGTTTCAAAGTTAGCTTTCATCTGATGGGTATTTATTCTTCGAATGAGTTTAGATTTAGATTTAGATTTAGATTAGACTTGCACTACTTTCCCAACACAATACACAACTGTCAACTGTATAAAACTAGCATGAAATTGTCGTTTTGTATTATTCTACAACATTTAAATAAACAAATTGTTGCATTTGTTGTTGTTATTGAAACACTTTTAACGTCTAAAATTAATTAACAAACTAATTGTAAAAGTTTGCATTGTTCATTTTCACACATTGTGGTTTATTTTTTTCTTTTCTGTTTGTCCCTATATATATATATATATATATATGTATATTTAAAAATCGTACATGGTGCGAAATTATGTTGGAGTTTGAGAAACTCAGATCTATGATTGAGATGAACACAGGACAGTTGAGAACTGAATACATTTGCAAAACAATAATCATTTCATCATTTTATCAATCTATCAATCAATCAATCAATCGTTGATGAGTTGAAAAATCATTGCAAAATTGCAAATGTACTTTTAGGTTTGCTATTTTTCTGATCAAGATTACCAAAAATAGATGCTAAATTAACATGTTAGCTGATTTCGAATAGAGCAGACTGAAACTGGATGGCTTCAGTGGTATTAAATGGCATTAAATGGTATTAAATGGCATTAAATGGTATTAAATGGTATAATGCGTTATTAAACCCACCTGGAATCGATGTAATCGATGTAATCGATGTAATGGATGTAAAATCCGATCGTTATTTTCAGCTCAGTTGTTAGTTGTTGTATTTGTGGCATAGATTATGTTTTTCTTATCGTTGAAGTTGTAGCAGTAGTTGTTGTTGTTGTTGTTGTTGTTCTTTTCGTTGATTTTCGTTGATTCATAAATTGTATGCATTATACACATACATACATACATACATACATACATACATACATGCATAGATGCATACAAATGTAGATATGTGTGTGCTTCAGAGTGTTTTATTGGTTAGTTATTGGGCGTAGGCACATACATGGGTGGACACACACGCACACACACACACGCACGCACACACACACACACACACACATAGATGAGCATATGTGTCTGTATCCGTATCTGTTTCTGTATCTGTCTCCGTATTTGTATTTGTATTTGTATTTGAATTTGTATTTGTATTTGGATCTGTGCACTTCTCAATTGATGTTGCAGTGTTGATCATCTTTTGCTTTTGCTTTTGCTTTTGCTTTCCTCATTGCTTTGAACTTTGTATTTTGTTCTTGCTTTTGCTGTTGATATTGCTGTTGTTGTTGTTGTTGTTGTTGTTGTATTCGTTATCTTTTCGCTTATCAGCTTTGTTGCTTTTTTTGTTGCTTGTTTTACTTTTTTTGTGGGTTGTTTTTTGCTTTTTTCTTACATCTTTGCACCTTTTGCGTGACTGCGATTAATTCTGCTCACATCATACAAAAATAATTATAATTATTATTATGTGTTTTAGTATTATTATTATTATTATTATTATTGTTGTTGCGCTCTTTTGATGCGTCCAATAAACTTGGCCAAGAACTAAAGTGTTCGGCTCAGTTCAGTGTTTCTGCTCTTCTAGCCAAATTTAAATGTATCTCTCAAAAAAATGAAAAAAACACACACACAACACACACACACAGATAGGCAAAAGGGAAGCGAACTTTGAATTACTAAATATGAATCTTTGGAGAAAATGATGTTTGCTCAATTTATTTAACTCGATTTCCGATTTATGCTGTATTTGCATTATTATTATTATTGTTATTATTGGTTGTTGTAAGTTGTACGTTGTACGTTGATTGTTGTGATCTCTTTTTTTTCGCTGTGTGTATTCCAACGTTTGTCCGGGCGACTTTTGTGCGACAGGCAAAGGCAGCAACGCCGCCGCCGCTTCTCAAAACGGTTATCAAATCGCACGACACAAAATTTGTTGCCGCTGCTGCTGCTGTTGCTGCTGTTGCTGTTGCTGTTGCCCGTTGTCGTCGTTGTCGCCATTTTAGCTTGGCAAAACTTTTGTGCACTTTGCTCTCGCTCGCACACTTGCACACACACACACACACACACACACACACACACACACACACATACACATGCAGCTTAAGCGCTCTCGCTCACTCACACGCCCACAAGAAAGGCGACAACGCCAGCGACACAAACAACACCAACAAAAACACACACACACACACACACGCACACACACACCCGCACCCGACAACGACAACGGCAACGACAACGACAACGATGACGACGACGACACACAGAAACCAAAAATTCATTCGGCTACTTTTGCTGCACACGCCTCCGTTGGCGCCGCCCGCAACTCCCTACACCACCCACCCCCTCCGAGCCGCCCCACCCACCAGCCTGCGCTAGCAACAACTTTGCATGGATTCTAATAAAAAGCGAACAGCAGCAGCACCATCACCATCAGCAGCAGCAGCAGCAGCAGCAGCCACTAGCCAATAAAAAGTACAAAAAAAAAGAATACAAAAAAAAAACGCTTCGAAACGAAGGTTTTGCGACAATATGCGACGACGTGTGCGCTGGCAGCGCTGCTCGCGTTTGCCTTTGACCAATGACACTCGACGACAATATTTAAGAACACGCACACACACACACACACACACACACACACACACACATATATATATATATAGGGACACACACACACACACATACGATACAAGCAAGAGGCGAATCTCAAAAAACGAAATGTCGTCGTCGTCATCGTGCGAGTCGTGGGCGAGAAGGGGGCGGGGCGGGTTACGGGCTGCGGGCTGCTCTGCAAATGTTGAGGGACAGAAAGAAAAAGAAAAAAAAAAGCATTACGGAGCCGGGCAAAGGCAAGCGACAGCAGCACGACTATGTAATCCAATCGAATCGAGAACAAACACACACACAGCCAGTCTCAGTTTCAGTGTGTGTGTGTGTGTATTGAGAGGGGGAGTGAGAATAAAAAACGAACGCAATTGAATCGTTGAAACCAATCCAGAGGACGCAGAAAATTACGAAGCAGACGACGAAAAAAGGCGACGCCAGCGACAAACAACGTGCGACACTTGTATGTGTGTGTGTGTGTGTGTGTGCGAGTGCGAGTGCGAGTGCGAGTGAGAGAGAGCGGGGCAGGGCAATTGGAATGCAAAGGCAAAAGCAAGCAGTGTAGGAATAGGAGTTTCTTGCTCTGCGCACTGCTTCTGCTGCTGCTACTGCTGCTGCTGCGACTGCGACGGCGACTGCTGTCCTGCGAACAGCGAGTGAGCAGAGCGAGACCCCTACAACAACAACAACAACAACAACAACTACAACAACAGCTATTGGCTTCAGCCAGCCAGTGGCGACAATTGAGGGTAGTCATTTTTTTTTATGCGCGTCCAGCACATAACAAGTCAACATATACATATATATATATATATATATATATGTATATATATTTATATATAGTTTGGGGCAGTTTTTGTATGTATCTTGTGTATTGTGTATTGTATCTTGTATCTTGTATCTTGCACATTGCATTGTCAAAGGCAAAGTTTCACTTGGCGAATATTCTTTGCATTTATCACTTGTTTTATTTGTTTGCTTATTATTTTAATAATTTTTTATTTTTTTTGTTTATTTTCTTTTCTTTTTCACACTAAAAACAAAACAACAGAAAAAAAAACTGTAAATTGTTGTAGTTTGTTTTTCTCTTTTTATTTTTGTATCTTTTACATTGGCACAGCGAAAAAAAATCAAATTAAAAAAAAAAAACAGAACCAAAGCGAATCAAATAAAATGTGTAGTTTTGAAATAAATTTGCAAATTACTTTTTGCTCGTTTTGAAGTTTTTAGTTTTTAGTTTTCAGCAATTTATTTTGTAATTTTTTTGTGTTCAGCTGTTAATTTGTCAGTTCGAATTTGGTGCGTTTTAGCGACGGCAAAACAAGACGCACGCGCGCATTTGCAACAAGAACAAAACAGAACACAGAACGCAGAACGCAGAACACCAAACAAGAGAACAGAACGTACAGAAAGAACAACATACACAAAGCGACAACGACGACAACGACAACGACAACGGCAACGACGACGGCAACGACGACGACGACGACGACGACGACGACGACGACAACGACGCTGAGAACGAAACAGAACAGAACAGAACAGAACAGAAAAGCAACGACTGCGATTACTGCGACTGCGACAGCGACGCAGCGCTGGGCGCGTAACGGGGCGTTGCGGGGCTGGGCGGGGCGGGGCGGTCCACCAAAACACCAAACACACCACAGAGCTCTAAAAAATATCGGTAAGCAGTTCACAGCAGAGAGACGACAACGACGACGACGACGACGATGGCGACGACGACGACGACGACGACGACGGCGATTACGATTGCGATACGAATTGCGATGGCGATGCGGCAGCGGCAAGTCGACTTTACTATTTGAAATCACATCCCACTGTCCGTTAGCGCTGTCGCGGTTACTGCTGCTGCTGCTGCTGCTGTTGCTGCTGCTGCGGCTGCTGCTGCTCTGCCTCTGTCGCTGGGCAGTGTTTGGCGCTCGTGCTTGGACTCGGGGACCGAGAGCCACATAACGGCGAGCAAAGACGGCATAAGCTAAAATAAATATGCACGCACACACACACACACAGACACACACATACACAGACACAAGTAAAAGGCACTCTCACATGTGCAAACACAAATACAAATACAGTGGCGCCGCAGTGCGTATTGTAGTGCTTGCTCCCTCACTCTCTCGCTCATGCCCAGCCCATGTGCAGCTACACACACACACACACGCACACACACACGGACAGACATGCTGGCATTGAAGTGCAGAAGAGAGCGCACACCGAGCAAGCAGTTCAAATCAGCCTCGCTATTCGCTCTTAAGAGCGCTCTTAAGCGTCGGACCTGCTGTCTCTCTCTCTTTCGCTCTGTGCACAACTTGTGTGCACCCTACATCATTTCAGCCAGCCATAATGCATGTTAAACGGCGCTTAGCATTATCATAAATTGCCCCGTTATTATGATATTAATTATTCGATTATTCTCTTCTTTTATTTTCTATTCAATTAAATTGTTAATTTTAGTATGAAATAAATTCAACTTTTGAAGTTGATCGCTTGAGCTTCAAGCACTTTTCACTTTTGCAGCGTATGCAGCTGTTGTTATAACCCAATTATCAAATGGCTATTCATTGAATGAGGGAAGATGGCCGGGGGGGGGGGGGGGGGGGGGGGTCTGTGAGTGGGGGTGGCGCGAAAAGGGAGAATGTCTCGAATCAAGTGTGCACTAATGAAATAATTAATTACGAGCACATTCAACCACCCCCCTCCCCTCGTACCCACCCACTTACCCATACACACTCACACACACACACACATACAAACGGATTTCCATCGCCCAAAACTGAGATCCCAAAATGGTCCCTGAATGCCAGCTATCTAAATATGTATAGGAATCTATATATATACACATCTATATGCATATATACAATATACAAATATACATAAATTTGTGTGTGTGTGTGTGTGTGTGTGTAATACTTGGGGTGACGCCCTTTGCTTTGCCTGCATCACAAAAACCGAACAAAAACAAATCAAATTTAATTAAACCACTTTAAGCGATTTCTCAGCCACAAAATCTGTTTGCATACACACACACACTCACACACACTCACACACACGCACACACACTCACACGCACACACACACACATTCACACACATGTACACACTGACACACACCGACACATATGAATTGAAATTGGCTCCAATCCAGGCGGACACTCTGAAAAATTCGCCATACTTCCGAGGCCAAGGCTAACTCACCTTATTGTTCAGAAAGCATATTCCCAAATTAAGTGTTTTGCTTTTCTTTCGAAAGTTTCGAAAAAATATCTGTTATTTCCGGTAGGTTTTTTTTTTTTAGAATTCTTGTTTTATTTTTTTAATTGTTTATAATAATATAATATAACTTAATCTGTATTAACCAACGATTTAACGGATTCGAGTGACTATATATACGTAATATACAAGTTGAGCGAGCAAATTTCGTTACTATATTCTGAATTTTAGATCGGATTTATTCCAAGAAAAAACACAACGAAAAAAATCATCATAAATTTAGTTTGTGGACTTTTTCTAATTTTAAGAAAATGTTTTCTTATATTTTATTAATTCTTAAAGCGAGAAAAACTTCCCAATTTTCATGATCTGATCTGATATTATTTGTCAACTGTCATTTGATAATTAACCACAAATCGCCCTGAATTTTAGAAAATCACCCCACTTTTATCGCCAAGGGTAACTCACCTTATTATTTAGAAAGTTCAGTTTCGTAATTTCAGGATAAGTTTTTCTTGAGTAAAATCGAGAAAAATATGCAACAAAAAAGAAAAACTTTCTAGATTTTTGGGCGATTTTCTAAGTGATTTTAGGATGACTTTTTTCTGAGTGTAACTTAACTAAACTCAGCAGTTTTTCTCGGGAAAACACACATATATATTTTGGCATCGGCGATAATTTCACAGATTATTTTGCTTTGTAGAAGTGGTGCAAATTTGCACATTAAGGAATAGCAATACTTAATAAAGTCATGTTCTCTTTTTAAAACGTAAATCAAATAATAATAAAGATCGAATATATTATGCATATTTAATTAATCTGTCCTTGGCTGTGGTGATCATCTCAAATTTATTTCGTACTTTTCAATTGTATACCTTCATCCTCAGCAGCAAAGTTATTCAAAGATCAGATCATCTGCCTCTATGAAATTAAGCATAATTTACTGAAAAAAAATAGAAACAATTTCTAACAATTGTTTATTAACTCTTTAAGTTTAGAAAAGTCGATCGCCAGTTTGGATGAATCGTTAATTTCATTATCGAAACTCCACAAAAAAATGTAATAAATTTTTAATTATAGAAATTTGAAATTTCTGATTTGTTTCTTATTCAATTGGATTGAAAAATGGGAAGTGTCCCATGCGATGAGTCTGACAATTGTTTTCGAGAACCTGACAAAAACTCTCTCTTCGATCAATTGGGTATCAAATTTTCGAATTTATCCTAATTTGCCAAATTGAAGTTTGGTCTCATCTCATCTCAACTCATCCTATATATAAAAAATATATATAGACACAAACAATCAATATTGAAGATATGCAAACATGAAAAGTTGCCAGACCTAAACAATTTATTAGCAAATCAAATGAAGTCTTTAAATTTCATAGATTTTACATTTATGTTTAAAAAATTATTATTTTAGGTGGAATAATTGTAAAGTTTTCTCAGCTTTGCCTATGACACAGTAATAATTCTAAAAACTATTTATGAGGGATGCTTATATTTTTCTACGTTTAGTTTTTGGATATTAGAGTATTTTAAAACATTCCCCGATGAGAAACCAAACTTACATACATACATACATAGATACTTACATAGATACATAGATACATAGATTCATAGATACATAGATAGATAGATACATTGATACATAGATTCATAGATACATAGATACATAGATACATAGATACATTGATACATAGATACATAGATACATAGATACATAGATACATAGATACATAGATTCATAGATACATAGATACATAGATACACCGCCTGTAGCCGCATCCATTTATCCATTGGGGGTGTTCCTGCACTGAGTCACTCTTAGTTTCGCAGTTGTCAAAGTCAGCGTGAAAACTGATGAATGATGAATGCATGATGAATCTGTATGGATGTATGGGTGTATGGATGTGCATACGTTGTATTTTTAAGAACGAATCTAAGAACACTTTGATGCGTTGTTTTGGGCATCTGGTTCCGCAAAATTGTACGAGATACATACATATGTAAATATGTATGTATGTGTGTGTATATATATATATATATATATGTGTGTGTGTGTGTGTGTGTGTGTGCATATGCACCTAGCTGTGGACATAGAGCGCTCCTTTTCCCACACGCATTTAACAAGAGCAACGCCAACAACAGCAACGATAACAACAACAATGAGAACAACAACAACAACAATGAGAACAACAACAACAACAACAACAACAATGAGAACAATAACAACAACAACAACAACAATGAGAACAACAACAACAACAACAGAGCACAGCGACAGCCAATGGAGCCAACAAACAAAGCCCCAATGCTGATGAGTGCCGAGTGCGGTAAATGTTGGCGGTTGGCGTAGGCCACATTCACGTCCACAATCGTCTTTTGCAGTGAGCCTCCACCCCTCCCCCCTCCCACACACACACACACACACACACACACTCGCACACACCCTCCCCCCCTCCCTCTGTCCACCCACAGCAAGCACGGCGAAAATGTGACACAGTGAAATGTGTCGCCTGTCGTCGGCCGCACTGCGCCCGCTGATCCTACCCGGTTTGAAAAAAGACAGCATTGGTCAAAGTCATCGGATGGCCGCGCATGGCTCGAAACGACGCCAGCGAGTGTGAGTGCGAGCGAGAGGGGGCTAGGGCGAGCGCATGTTGTTGGTCACTCGCTCGCATGCTCTGCTTGCTTGCTTGCCTGCCTGCCTGCCTGCCTGCCTGTGCGCTCTCACTCTTATGAGACAGACACACACACACACGCACAGGCAGTCGGCAAAGCAGTGCATGCTGCTTGAGCGACCAATTGGTCGCTGGGCCAGGGGCAGGGGCTGGGGCACTGGCAGAGGCAGTGGCAGTGGCAGAGGCAGAGCCAGAGGCATATGGGTATGGGTGTAGTTGCGACAGTTGTGAATTTCGAAACGAGGCGACTCGTAACAAAATGTTTGCTGCAGGCATATTCTTCGATCCATTCCTCCTGATATATACATACATATATATATATATATATATATATATATATATGCATACACATGTATATCCATCGGGATAGCCAGTTCAGAAATATATTCTCAAAAAATGACCAACAACTGCTATAATTAATTGATAATCGAATTATGAACAGATTCGCTTTAAAAGTTGAACGTTGCCGTCATTATTTTCATATTTGCAACACGTGCCACACTTGCGAATGCTGCAAGATACATATGTATGTGTATATTTGTATGCAGCTTCCTGCAAGTCATATATACATATATATATATATATATATATATATATATATATGTGGCATATATAATGTGTAGTGATTGCTGGGGCAGAGGCAAAAATTCATATTTTCCATATTCATTTGCACATTTTATTTGCAATTATTTAAATTCCAAAGGAAAAAAAACTCTAAGCAATTGCAGAAAAATATATAATAACAAAAATATATAAAATAATATTAATAAATATCAAAACGATCGAATATGAAATGAAATAATGATTTGGCCAGCTTAGCTTAAGCAAGTCGACTACTGTCAGAGAGTAATTCCATGTCCAAAATGTCAACAGTGCTACACACACACATACATACACACATACATACACACATACACACATACATGCATACATACATACATGTTTACATACATATATACACACATACATGTTTACATACATGCATACAAATGTTAAAGCTTATGATAATGTTTTTGTTGCAGTAAAAAACACAAAAAAAAAAATAGAAAAACACTTGCAAAAATACATAATTGTGTTTGTACGATGTGTGTGTGTGTGTGTGTGTAGGTGTGTGTGTGTGTGTGTGTAGGTGTGTGTGTGTGTGTGTGTGTGTGTATACATGACAAAGAGACGCTCTGCTTCAAACTGAATGAGTGTGGGAGCGTCGCCGTCTTTTGTGAGCCAATCTGAAGGTCGTCAAGAGCCCGAAGCCCAGAAGTGTGGCTGGCTCAAAACTCACGCTGCTGACCCTGCTGATGATTACCAGCACTTCCTCCCCCCCTCCTCCTCTCCCCCACCCCTGCCCCCGCTCCAACGCTCTATCTCTTTAGCCGACTCGGTGTGTGTGTGTGTGTGTGTTGTGATGAAGGATGGCAATACCGGTTCACAAGATGATTGCAATTGAGGTTTTAGCGCGAAACGATTGAATTAAGCAACACGCCAATAAATAGTTGCAAATTATCAAAACAAAGAACAAAAAACAAAAACAGAAAAACAGAAAAACAGAAATACAAAAATAAAACTTGCTTTAGCGATCGACGATGTTGCACTGTCTTGCAACTTGCAACACTTATTTTTAGAAAATATACGCGTTATTGGGTTCTATAAATCCATATTCCATATCAGAATATATTGTGGGATTTCGGTTTGGATTTGGATTTGGATTTCGATTTGGATTTCGGTTTGGATTTCGATTTCGATTTCGATTTGGATTTGGTTGGTTTTCAAGTGCGTTATTTTGTGACAAGATGATAAATGTGTTGCGTTCGCCTCCCCCTCGAGCAGTGTCACAGTCAAGGTATGCCCCTCGCTCTCCCTCTCTCTCTCTCTCTCTCGCTCTCTCTCTCTCGCTCTCTCTCTCGCTCTCGCTGCCATTTGCTCTCCCTTTCTCAATCCATTTATGGTTTTCTTTCGCTCTCGTTCTTGTGAAAGTGTTGCCATGCTGGCCATGGAAAATGATCAAAGCCGATGCCGAAACTGTAGCCAGAGTATTGAAATGATGCCGAGACAGCTAACTCGGAACAGGGCCAACTTAGGCCACGCCACGCCATGCCACACCATGCCACACCATGCCACACCACACCATGCCAAGCCATGCCATGCCACGCCACGCCACCGGCCGAGGAGTTGACCGCAATTATGCGATAAAGATAAAACAATGTGGTGTCATTTTCATGGTTATTTTTCGATGTCGACGCTCGATGCTCCGATGCTCGATGGTCGATGGTCGATGGTCGCACCACAAGGTGTGGGTGCTGCTGACAGAGGAACAGAACAGAACAGCAGTGCAGCAGAACAGAAGGAGAGAAGGAGATGGGGCACAAGCAGCGAGAGGGATGGCAATAAGGTGATAATCTATAATTGCCCTTGCTGCAACAATTGTTCCTTTTATTCCACCGCCGAAGACGACGACAATCGGCAAACGACAATCGACAATCGACAACAGACAACAGACAACAGACAAACGACCAACCGACAACCGACAACCGACAGAGATCGGCACTGAATGTGGCCTACTGTCGCTTAAGGGCTGGCAGGACGCGACAGGATTAGGAGTAGGATAGAAGTTGGAGAGCAGAGTACACAGTACACAGTGCAATATTTGAGCATCATTTAATTTGCTTCTTTGGTTTTCTAACTTTAGTTATGTAATTGCCAACACACAGCTCGTTTTAATGTTTAACAATATTTTGTTATTAATTATTATTTAATTTGCAGCAACAAATAGCAAAGCTGCAAAAGTGCTTAGTGCTTTTCTATTTATTTGTTTATTTATTGCCGACACAGAAAACTACAAAAACTAAATTCATTAAAAATATATATTTTACTATATTTATTATTATTATATTTATTATTATATTGTGCATATTTTAAGTGCAAATTAATATTAAATTAAATTCCGTAATTTTGTTCAACTTCTTTTTGTCAGCAGATTAAAATTTGTATTGTTGAAGTCGCCAACATTATTTACTGTGTAAGAATAGAGGAAGGAGCAAAGGCAGAGGCAGGCGCAGAGGCAGAGGCAGAGGCAGGGGCAGAGGACGGAGCAAAGGCAGAGGCAGGGGCAGAGGCAGGGGCAGTGGCAGGGGCAGTGGCAGAGGCAGAGGCAGAGGTAGAGGCAGGGGCAGAGGCACAGGCAGGGGCAGGGGCAGAGGCAGGGGCAGAGGCAGGGGCAGGGACAGGAGCAGAGGTACACAGACATTTGTGTAAAACGTGTAACGAATCCGTTGACAGCTTGAGAGTGTCCCTGTGTGGGTTTGCGCCTGCGTGTGTGCGTCTTGGCCTGGCCAAGTGATTAGGGATCAAAATATCGTTTATAACTCATAATGACCATGACAAATATTGCATTCAAAGGCCACTGCTGCTGTTGCTGTTGCTGCTGCTGTCCCTGTTGCTGTTCGTACTTCGGGGGGATCCTTTTTGCTGCTCGTTGCGGTCAGCAGTTGTTGATTATGTCGTAATGCTAACTGCACCCTCAACAGGACAACTGGACAACTGGACAATTGGACAACTGGACAACAATACAACTGGACAAAAGGGACACTCAGCCGCATGGCTGGCCGATCATCCCGATGATGACTGCTGCAAGGCAGCATATGGTAGTGGTGACGGTGGTAGTGGTTGTGGTAGTGGTAGTGGTTGTGGTTGTGGTCATGCTTGTGCTTGTATGTGGCAATGTCTGGTGGTGCTAATGAATGTGCCCAGACAGATATTGTTATGAGTGCGTTGCGTTGCGTTGCGCTGAAACAATGCGCTGCTGATAATCGTTTAATCGGTGATCAGAAATTGCGCCCATTGCGGCAAGCAGCGCTATCGGTTCCACATTAACCACAATTAAAGTGACCATGCCTTGACAATTAACTCCACTTCAGTTAACGTTAATTGACGTGCCATGCGCTGCCCGCAGCACAGTGGGACTGACATCATTTCCCACATGCTCAACTCGAGCGATTAATGAGATACTTTAAATACTAATTAACTTTTGAAAATAACAAACAACACACGATTTTTGACTATTGACTATTGACTACTAAAAATGGTCCACAAATAAAACAAAAATATTTTCAAATAAACAAAAATTTAAAAACAAAACAAAAAATTGGATTGAACTGTATATATCTTAACTCAAAGAGGTATTGAAATGTGAAATGGCCCAACATTTAGTAGCTATCTAATTTCTAGTCTTCAGTTATTACAGTCTGAAAGTACTTTGTATTATAATGTTTTAGCCATGTCGCAATATCCGATATAAAATATTTTATGCATACAAAAATCGGATAAGCAAAGAAATACCAAAAACGATTGTTTTTTTTTTTTTTTTTTAAATTTCGATTAGCTTTAAGCGGAAAATAAATTGGAGAAATAAATTGTGAATTAAGCAAAGCCAAAGCATAAAGCCATATGCAATGATAATAATTATGTTTGTATAATCATTTCTTTTTGTATTCTTGGGATTATTAACTTGCAGTGCTACGATAAATAAATAAATACAAATCAAATAAATATATAGTTTTTTGTTGCAACTTCTATTTGGAATCGATTTAATATTGTTCCATTCTCAATAATTTGGTGTTATTGACCAAATTTTAAATACAAACCAAATGAATACAAAGTTTTGTAGCCATCGAACCCACTGTTTCAGGGACGGGGCGCATCGTGCAATGCTATCGTGGTTTTCAATCAACATACTCGTAAATTTGCCAATTGCTGACAAAACAACTGAACTGATCAACTGATCAACTGGCTAACTGATCGACTGATCGACTGAACAACTGATCGACTGTAGACTCTCAAATGTCGAGTGAGCCCAGTCAAGTGCTCGGCAAGTCACACTCGCAGGCCCAAAAAAAGAGATCTTGGCCACGCTCAGTGCTCGGCATCATGGCTCGAATCGTGTGCGTTTTTTGCTGTTGTTGTTTTCATTTCGTTTACTTTATTTTTATTTTTATTATTTTTATTTTTATTTATTTTTGTTGTTTTGAGCGATGTCACCTTGCTGGCGACCGGGAAAAGGGCACAGGCACAGGGGCAAAGTCAAAGTCAAAGGCAAACAAAAAGGATGCGCCAAAGTGGCTGGCAAAACAATGAAATTGTGAAAATTGTGTTGGGTCGATGGAATGTCATGAGTCCTTCACAATTTAATCCCCTTTCGTGTGAAGCCAAACATTTGCAGGCTCAATCCAGACAGCGAGTGCGAGTGTATGTGTGTGCGAGTGTGTGTGTGTGTGTGTGTGTGTGTGTGTGTGTGTGTGTGTAAGATCAGTGCTCTTGAATCGTAAACACCCCCGAAAAAGGCAGAGGATTTGGAATTTGTCGCCGGTGCCGCAGCAGACACTTGACTGCGACACGGCTCAGACACCTGACATGCCGCTGCCAAGTGGACAAGTGGACAAGTGGACAAGTGGCCAACAAGGACAATGGAAGTGGCAGGCCAAATGTGCACACGAGTGTATATTTAGTTCGCTGGCCAGCTCAATGTGATTTAGTTTTGATGCGGCTGCCTCCCTTCAATGTGGTAGATGCTATCGACTTGGGATCGGAAATACAAATGCCCCGAGTCATCAGCTGCAACGCGATGCAACAAGGTGAATAATAATAAACAGACGAAGAAGAACCAGCTAAAGAAGATGAAGAAGAAGAAGATCAACAACAACAATAGTATGAAGAGTAGGCAACTGAATGTGGAATTGGAACTCGTCATTTTGGCCAGCTTTGGCCAGCAGATGCAATCTGCTTACGGATCCAGATGCAAAATGTGAAAACTCAACTCAACGAATAGAATTCATTTAATTTTGTTCAATGTTTGAGAGCATTGGTTCATCGATACAGTTGAGCTAGAAACAAAAAGGTAACCATCGATCCATCGATCCATCGATCCATCGATCTAATGGTGCACACATAGTAGCTGCAACTGCAACATGAGCTTGCTTGATCGTGAGAACTGATCTTAATTGATTTCCACATGCACTCCAGTGCCACAGATGTCTTGGCCATAGTTCAACATCTACGCATGAGCGTCACAAATCCGATGTAATCTTGCACAGCTATGTGTTAGGATCTAAGAGATCATTTCAGTTCAGTTCAGTTCAGTTCAGTTGAGTTGAGTTGAGTTGAGGTTTATAAAGCTCTGAGCTTAAAAGGCCTTTGAGGATGCCTTTTCAAAAGTGTATTTTTATGAGTAAAGCGAACCGAATCTTTTGCCATCTGGCTAGGGTACGTTTGACTCTATATATATATATATGGATTTATATATATATATATATATATATGTGTGTGTTTGTGTGTGTGTGTATGGTTCTTATCTAAAAGACCAGGCTCTTGGCCTGCGGCATGTTGCTGCAATTTTTCATTATTCGTACTGTTTTAAGTGATCGATCGAAATTAAATAAGAAAAGTAAGCAACGAGAAAGGAGGAAAATGGCCTGGTGGATTGCCTGGCGTCCCACAAAAAGGGATCCCAGCGACTCGCTTTGCTTTGCTTTCCGACTTTGACTCTGGCCGTGGCCGTGGCCGTGGCCGTGATACTGACTCTGGCTGCGTCTGTGTGGCTGTGTGGCAGTGTGGCAGTGTTGAGCCTGCTTGTTGAGGTTGTGGCTTTGGCCGCTTGGGGAATGCGATGGTTAATGTACGTTTAGATACGAAGACATGTAATTTTCCCAGCCCCATTGCGATCGGTCGCACTACAAGCTGACTCTGCCTCTGACTCTGCCTCTGACTGTGACTCTGACTCTGACTACGACTACGACTACGACACTGAGTGCGACTCCTCCACTCCATTCGTTGACCGTAGCTGGACCATTGCCAGCCAGTCAGTCGCTTATTCGCACCCGACCCTCCCGTTTCCTTTTTTATTTTTTTTTGGTTTTTTGACCTGGACAGTTGTCAATGGGGCAGATCACAAGAACGCAGAATGCAGCTGAGCATAGGAACGCCTGCGGAACTGGCTGCAACTGGCTGCAACTGGCTGCCTGGCAACTGGCTGCCTGGCAACTAGCTGGCAATCGTGCACTGACTGGCACTGACGTCGTCTATGATGACGGCCCATGATAATGATGCTGCTACGCTATGCTATGATGTTGCCATATTGATATATTGGTGGTGGGTATATGCTGTATGGCTCTCGATTCTCGATTCTCGATTCCTATTACATGCCGGCTACTTGTGCTCGAATCCACAGCCCAACCAACTTCCTACAAAACTTATGGAGATGCACGCAAGATGCCTTCGGCCTAATCCTTTTCATTCTCATTCTCATCCACATAGTCATCGTCATCATCATCAACGTGGTCATCGTCATTTTCATTGTTGTTGTGATTGTGTTTGTTGCAGTTGTTGTTGTTGCTGTTGTTGCTGTTGTTGCGGTGGCTGTGGTTTTCTGTTTCATTTGAAACCACCTGCAACATGCACCTGTAAGCTGTGCCCAGGTGAACGACTCCCATTCAATCTACAAATTTATCCAAAATCCCTTGGGGAGTGCTTCATAGTAGCAATTGGAGAAGGGAGAGACGGAATCGAGGGGTTCAAATGTTAAGCAATCCTTCAGTTTACTGATACGCTATATATATATAAAGTGTAAGCATTTAAAACTAAACTTTTAAATTGTTTACATTGCAAGCTAAGCAAAGCTAAAACAAAAAGTTGATAATATGGATTAAAATATCATCAAATTTGTGAATTATCTTTCAATATAATTGTTGTTTTCACCATTCGAATGGCTTTCAACACTCATCGATGGCAACTGGTGCATTAGATAATCATGGATTTTGTTAATAATTCTTCCCTTGTCTGCCACCTGTCTTATGACACTTTTGTTCTCCGCCTGTGGCCTGGCCGCTATTTAATTAACGAATGAATGCATCAAGAGATCTGCAGATCAGCATCGCTATATGCTCAGTTCGATGCACACATTGCCCTGCTGGCTGCTGGCCACTGGCTGCTGGCTGCTCATGTGCCTCAGATTGTGGCAAGCTTGACCATTGCTGAAACATACGAATAGACATAACTGCAGCGCAAATTGTTTACAATTCGAACAATTTTTGCCGCCTCTGTTATCAACGAGCTGCTATCTTAACGAACACGCAGCTCCAGAGCAGTAGCCCAACACAAATGCTGGAGTTGGGGCACCTTCAAGTAAAACTAAAAACAAAAACCAAAACAAAAACAAAAACAAAAAGAAAAACAAAAACAAAAAGAAAAACAAAAAGAAAAACAATCCAAAGGAACCCATCACCAACCCAACACCATCAGCAAGTATCTCAGGCTTTGCGTTGTTTGGTTCGTATTGGTTAATTTGGCATCATTCATCGTGGCCAAAGCCAAATGTCATGCGATGGTTAAGACCCCAGTTCGCTAATTACAGTCTCTTGTTTGTCCATGTGTGTGTGTGTGTGTGTTTGTGTGTGTGTGTAATAAAAGCTTCTCACTAAGGAATCAGAGGACTTTACACTACATCACGCAGCGTGCTAGATCGAATGCAATTGATTGCCACAACCTGGGTGTCATTCTTATCGAGTGTGGCCAGTGGCCAGTGGCCAGCTTTTGCACCACAACGCAACACAGCACAACACAGCACAGCAGAGCAGAGCACCACTATTGTCATTTTGAACGTCATTAATAATAGCTGGATTTGGACTCAGTCCCGCCACAAAATATTTTAAGGTTTAATTAACTTTTTCGACCTTGAAACAAAAGCATCTAAAAACATTGTTATCGGATTGGCATTCGGGAGTTAAGAAATCGATTCAGCTAAAAACTCTTCGACTAACGATAATAATTAGAAAAACAAAAGTACAATTTTGTACTCAATTCGCTGTTGCAATTCGTTCAATATAAATAAAATAAATATAATAAAACTGTTATTTCCAGCAGTTTTTATTTAATAACATTTTTTTTTTTATTTATTTAAATTTTGTCCTCGTGCTTAAGCAGATGCTAATACTTAAATTAATTGTTTAACTTTGTTTCATCTTAAAATTGATCATCTTGAATGAAAGGGTTTTTGTTTGTTCACCATTCGAGTCAAGCTAATATGGATCGAACCGCTATATTAATTCAAACATGGATGCAAAAAATTGGTTGTTGTTAAATAAATCGCAATTCGATCTGAAAACAAACCCAATTTCGCAATTTTCAAAACAGTTCCGATCTATGCTGAATATAATCGTAATTTGTACTCAAAGGCGAATACAAAACGGATTCCAATCAATGAAGATGAAAGATGTGTAAGCTTCCAGAACGCGATGCAAAGAGTCCAAAAATGATTCAGGGTCTCTTGCGACACGGCTGTGCCTGAGAAATTTTCAAATTCCATGAGGGGAATAAAGCCGTATCTGTATCGTAATCGTCGAGAAGTATCACAAGTTGCGCATTTAAACGTAACTGGGAATCACTGACCCATCAAGTTGATGCGAACTGATCCACTTTTGCGCTTGGTCAGTTGGCTCTGTTGACATTTGTTGCCAGTTGATAGTTGCTTGGCCAACGGATTGCTTCAAAGTGGTGCAGTCGATTCGAGTGGACTGCGGTGGTGGAGTGTGGTCTGTGGAGTGTGGTCTGTGGAGTGTAGTCTGTGGAGTGGAGTGGAGTGGCTAGCTGCCCGGACTCGCATAATATGAGTATGCAATCGCCGGAGGTGGAAACAACAAACAGATCTGTTCGCGACAGCAACGCTGAAGTCAACGCTGACGCCGACGCTGACGCCGACGTCGACGTCGACGCTGACGGTGACGGTGACGGTGACTGTGTTGACGATGTCGACGCTGGCGTTTGCGTGTCAAGCGACATCATTTGCATAACAATGCTGGGGACGATTCAAATTTTTGGTCTCCCAGAGCAATTTTCAGACACACACACACAGAGAGAGAGAGAGAGAGAGAGAGAGACGGAGAGCGAGAGAGAGAGAGAGACGCCCTCTGGCACCTGCTCTTACACATTTAGATATCAACGAGTACATTAATGATTTTCAGTTGAAGTCACCGTCACCGTCTCCGTCACCGTCGTCGTCATCGTCGTCGTCGGCGGCGTCACAAATCGCTGGCAAATACTTGCACACACGCGTATTCATATGACATTATCCAAGCCGTTCAAGACACTAGCCACACACACACACACAGATAGAGAGAGAGAGAGGGAGAGGGGGAGCGAGATCTAGGGCGTTCTTCAGCTGCGTTGGGTTGCGTCGCCAATGCGGAACGGAGCGGAGCGAAGCGGAGGTGTGCCGTGTGCTGCGGAATCGCGATCCGCGAGCTGCAAGGCGTTGGCGGGGCCACATGTCTAGCGACCGGCCCGACCCGGCCAACCAGCTGTTGAATAATTTATGCGCCACTGTTGTCAGCGGCACCTCCTCCAACTTCAACTTCAACTTCAACTCAAACTCCACTTCCAACTACACTGCGAGAGCAAAGGCCAAAGTATTTGCCAAACATTTTCTATATCTCTTAATACAGATTGCAAACGAGGCGTTCTTAAGCCAACAAAATGTATTTAAAGTCCATCTAGTGCATTTTTGGTAACACATCAGCTACAGCGATGTGGCTTTCAAGGATTTTAGCAGAAGTAGTTTGTGGCAAAGGTTTCCGAGTTCGATTCGGGATGTCTACCAACAACGGTCCACTTTGTTCCATTGGTAAAAATCAGTTGATTTTTAATTAATAATTAAAATTGGTGTTAAAAAGGTGTCAGTTTTGGGTAACAGTTTGTTTTTTTTTCAGTGCACAGCTATTGCAGCTACAACAACTGCAAACCATTCCACACACAGCTTGGCAATGTCGCATCTCCGAGCGACTGTTTGCTTTGGGCTTTTCACGTAACCCCGCAGCTCGTTGGATCGTTGGATCGTTGGATCGTTGGATCGTCGGATCGTCTATGGGAGAATTATTTGCGTTCGCCTCCTTGCGTTTCTAATTAAGCGAGAGAAATATTCAAAACCTTTGCTATTGTTTCAGCGATTTTCAAGTTCAATTTACATAACATTCCTAGCCGCCCCGTCGCGTCGCGTTGCGTCTCGTCTCGTCTCTCTCTCTCTCTTTAATATATAGATATATATATATATATTTTTTTTCATTCATTTCATTTCATACAAACTACTCACTAACTACATACATGTACAAGTTGTTGTTGTTGTTGCTTTTGGCGAGATATTAAAGTCACAGCCTTGAATTGATAATCTGATGGCAATGGGAAAGGTTCAAGGCCAGCGTCACCCTGGTCAAAGGTCATAATTGCAGTCGCTGTTATGTGTATCTGTTGGATACGCGCGGATTCTTCAATTGCGTCTAAGCATGTTCAGTAATGTTTTACCGCACGAAATTACACCTCGGTTTCATAATTGAGTTGAATGCAACAGAGCCAGTCCGTAATCAATGTGTTAGCGTTATAACCCTGGAGAGCATCTGATCGGGGCAGCTGTTGATGCTGCATTGCTGCTATTGCTGCCACTGGGGCTGAAGCCAGTGTCAGCTTCAGTGTCAGTTTCAGTGATGACGGAGAGACCCTTTGCTCCCTTCCACCTTCGTTGATCGCAATCCTCCATTAACTGCAACAGCAGCTAATATTTGATATTATTTTATTATTATTTATTTAAATTTAAAATAAAATAAAATATACAATAAATATGACAAGCTAGCACTGAATGTTTTTGTGAATATGAAAAGTCACCTTACCGATTTTATTTGACTCAAGTTCAGATACATTTATGTATAAATTTTTCACTATGTTAATAGGGCTGGTGTCCCGAGCATGAAAATCAGGGTTGACACAAATATAATACACATAATAATAGTAAGAAGAGACTGGGTTAAAGGTTAAAGCTTAAAAGCTTGCTGTGAATCGCATGGCTGCGAGGGCCTTCTGTTATAATAGTATAAAAGACTCATTTGAATACTTAAAATCATCCAAATTAAACATTCCAACGACAGATAATATTGCAAAAAAACTGGACTGGCAAACTATTTGAAAATATTATTATCAATTCTTAATGCATAGTATAAAACAATAAAATATTTGGGGATTGTAATCAAATTATGTCGAACTTACTGGGCACCTAGCACGAGGATAATATCGAATTAATATGTTAGCTTGATATACAAAAATTTATTAATAATAACTCTGACTATCATCCACAAACAACAACAACAACAAAACAAACCAACAAACTTAATTACGGCACTTATAAAATTCTTTAAATATAATCAAAACGAAGAACACGTTTAATTACTCTAGCAGATTGCGTACTCAAAATGCAATGTGAGCAGACTTCAATTGATAAATGAATAAATATAAATAGAAGAGTTACCCACGACTGTCAACAGCCGTCAAGAAAAAGACCTGGAATCGCTTCACACGAAACACACAAGACACAAAAACTTGTTATGATGGAAACTATTAAGTTACATGTTTTTTTTTTTATTAAATGCGAAATTTATATGAACTGTTGACTACATGAACAATAAATGGCAAAAAATAGGCCAACACCAACTGCTCCACATCTGTTTTGCGCCTGCGAGGCAAGCAGCAATTTTCTGGCTGCTGCAATTGTCTCGACTCCCAGATGGATGGGCTAAGCAGGAGTGGCCACGATAAAGGCTGTCAGCATGCAATGAATGGAATAGAACACAGGGCCAATATACAATATACAATATACAATATACCATATACAATATACCATATACAATATCCAATATCATGAATGATAATAATTTATATAAATAAAATATTGTACAATCATCGCCTAACGCCATTATCACACAGCACAGCCCCGACCACTATCACTATCCTTATCCTTATCCCCATCCCTATACTTATTCCGACCCCTACCCGGAATTATACGTCTGATGCTGCATTATTATGCTGTCATTTTCAAATAGAAATCGAAATTCTCGCGATCCGCTGCGGCAGCCCTTATGACGAGCACGATATTGAAGAGATGGCCAAGGCCATCTGGCATCGGATCAAACAGCATGGAGGACTCGCTGCCATCCTGCTAGCTGCTCACTGTTTGTACAGGCCACAGGATAAGTATTGTGCCTACGCACATTTTGGCCTTCGTATACATTGGTTACTGGCATTGGTCTCCATTGTTAAGACACTTACGCAACATATTGTATATGGTCCTGGGCATGTACTCGTCCTAAGGGTCGTCCTCGGTCGTCTAAGGGTAAGCATTAGGTAAGGGTAGTCCAAAATGTAGTTCACAAACATGTCCTATCTGCGGTGGTTGTGCGTTCATTCTGTGTGTGTTTTTTTTTTTTGCCTCCTTTATCCCGGCAGCAGAGTTCTCACAGCTAAATACTTTTGCGGTAATTGTCAGGCGTATCTTTTCAAGTTCAGTACTTACCTAAGTAAATACGCGATTACATAACGGTTTGTGTGTGTGTATCTCTGTGTGAGTGTATCTGTGTGAGTGTGTCTCTGTGTGAGTGTATCTGTGAGAGTGTATCTCTGTGTGAGTGTGTCTCTGTGTGTGTGTGTGTGTTTGTGGGAGTGCGTTGTTTGAGTAAACTTCCAATATGATTCCCCACACAAATTTGGTTTAAGTTGAGATTAATATACATATGTAATTGAGTGATTGACAGGGAAAAGCTTGTAAGCTCCTTAAGTGGTTGCCTGACTATTAGCTTCGACCTTGGGTTAAGGTATATATATTTTTTTTGAAATTATCAATTTTCTGTAAACCTTCCCTTTTTACAATTTATAGATCTGCTTGTGCTCAATGGAGTCTACCCTTAAAGCAGCGCGAACGTTTATTTTTTGACTGATTAATATTGTTGATGTTTCGGAGTTTCAAACACTTATTCCATACACAAACAAGCAGGACAGAGCTGGACTAAGAAATACCCTGTACCCAATGACAGATCCCTCTTAAAAAATATAATATTAAAATGTCTTGGACATACATAGGTGGCCAAATCCAGCTGACCAGAGTGTTATCCTAATTGCATATAAGCTGGCAAGCAGACGGACTGACAGACAGACAGACAGATAGACAGACAGACAGATAGACGGATAATAAATAAAATAAATATGGATTTTTTATTTATTCGCAGATATCAAATTCCAGAAGCGTTAAACAACTCTTGACAGAAGTATATTCCGCTCTGCAAGGATGTCCCAAATTTACCAAATTAAATTATAGGTTTTACAACGACAAAAAAAAAAAAAAAAATATATATATATATATATATATATATATATATATATATTTATATATATGTGCATTTCTTATATGATTTCAGTTTTTAATTTTTTTTACTGCCGTTAAATTTGTCATATTTGCTAATTCTCTATTAACTTCTCAATTGAACAGCGGTCGATAGCGGCCACAAAGATATATAAATTAGTTATTGTTAGAGCTTTGAAAGGGCGACAGGGAGACAGGGAGACAGAGAAGCAGACACGAGAGAGAGAGAGAGAGAGAGAGAGAGAGAGAGAGAGAGAGAGAGAGAGAGAGAGAGAGAGATGACAACGCCATTGTCAATTTTCTTTTGAATAACGACACGGTTTGTGAGTGATAGCGTTACTTGGAACTACTTCAGTGTGTCTACGAGGTACGTACTGGCAAATGTATCTAATTAAGTCAAAATTTATGCGCGTGTTCAGTGAGGACGATGAAACAAACGGCAAACGGCAAACAGCAAACGGCAAACGGCAAACGGCAAACAGCAAACGGCAAACAGCAAATAGCAAACATCAAACAGCAAACAGCAGCAGAGTAAAAAGTAAACGGCAAAAACTGCACAGCCCACGACGATACTATTTTCTTCATTTTGAAGCATTAATTGCGACCGTACTGGGTAATAATTGCAACTACGAAATCAGAGTTACATGGCCACGTATGTGGTAGACCCTAGAGATGGTCGCGTGTGGAATATTTTCAACACGACACGATACGAAAAACGAACAAAACTGTTTTTAGTCACATGCATTTATTATTTGAACTTACTTAGTTAGCACCGCGTACTCTGAACCCAATTAAAATATGTTAAATGGGGTGTGATGAAGTTGTGTGAAGTTCTGTTTAACAGCCGGGAAGAAAACATCTTCAACTCCATAAAGTGTATACATATATAGAAAATATATGATTGCAATATAAGTACTCGTATACCACACGCAGATCAAGTTATTATGTCTAATATTGATAAGAATCGATAATAAGAACATCTTCTATTCGATATATATGGATATACCCTGGCATAACATTAATTAACTGCATAAATTTGATTAAAATCGGGATTGGAAGTTGTTATTGAAATCGTTTAGGCTTATTTAAAAAAAGCAAGCATTTTTGCCTGGGAAATATTTGTTTGTTGCCGCATTATACGATTAGTTCCGATTGAAATAAATATTACATATAACGGCATTTTCCTCTGTTGAAATGGGTTTTCAATCACAGTTCGTGCCTGTCCCACGACCATCTTCAACAGCCGCCAAGCCCCCCTGCAGATGACTGAGATGCGTGCTCGGCGACAGCGACAGCGACAGCGACAACCAGCTTCAGCCATTGGCCATTGCCCAGAGCCGCAACTGGCTGAGCTATTTGAGCAATCTGAGCTATATGAGCCATATGAGTTATATGAACATTGAGTAGCAGTCGCTATGGCGAGCGGGCATACTGAGAAAAAATCACAGACTTTAATAAATAGTTGAAGTTTTTTTCTTTTTTTTTTATAAACTAACTTCAATTAATATCAATCGAGCAAGTATACATATATCGTATGACCTTTTCAAATTCACACAATTAACAACGGAATAACTTAACTTACAACTAGTTAATTAACTTTTATTGTAAGCAGATCTGTTGAGTAAAAAAATAAAAGGAGGAAATTGTTTAAACAAGCAAGTTTTATTTATCTAATTATCGCATTAGCTGCTACTAAAAAATAATGACATAGTTGAATTTAGAACATTTTGCATTAAAACTTTTGTTGAACACTTTCAGTTTGAATTTCAGTTTTCGTTTTATCTAATTGTTATTTTATTTATATGAATTTATAGCTTTAACTTTATTATTTTTGAAATATGCTGACTACATAAAAAGCAGACTTTTAAATGAATAATTAGATAAGGCAACTGCCAACAATTTGGGTCAAATACAATTTAAACAACAGCAAATGAAAATAAAGTGGGTCTTATTTCGAGTGGAGTTGTTTTTGCATGTGACCATTATTAATTCATAGCACACTTTTGCTTCACTTTAGCACATAATTCTCGCAGTGTATGAGTACGAATGGGTATGGGTACTTTGGGCTTTGAATGCATTGGCGTACTGGTCTTACTTGGGAGTGGTGCTTAGTGCTACATGCTTGAGAGCTGTGGCCGTGCAAAGGCGCAATATCTAGCCATAATAAATCCATTTAATATATTGTATTTAAACCGTTCGTTACGATCTCCGCGCTCGCTTCTGCAACGCCCTGATTGCTTCACTATTAATGCAACGGCTAGCGACCATGTTGAAGCTCAGTCGAGGGGAGGCGGCGACTATACAACTATACGGACTCAAACCCATACCCATACCCATACCGATACCCATAGCCATAGTCATAGTCAGTCTCAGTCGCAGTTGTAGTCGTAGTCGTAGTCGTAGTCGTACTTAGTCACGCTCAGCCGCTCAGCCGCTCAGCGCTGCTTGTGATTAGAGGACGATTGCTTTGGCCCCATCTCCAAGTACGTATCCACCTGCGGTTAACTGTCGTGTACTCGTAAACCGTACCCCCGAACCGTAACAGCTGCCCGCCTACCCCAAAAATACCTATGTATGTATGTATGTATGTATGTATGTATGTATGTATGTACATGCATAATGCCAAGAATTGAGTGTGGCACGTTCGTTCAAGTCACTTGCGATGGATTGTTGCCTGCTGCCGCCGCTGCTGCTGGTGCTTCTGCTACTGCTGCTGCTGCGGCTGTTTATTGTTGTTTACCGTTGTGTTGGTGTTGCATTTGGCTGCTTGTCGTTTCACTTGGCTCCGATCGCTGAAAGCTAAAATAATGATCGCCGTGGCAATTTCCATATCCATGTCGTTGTCGATGTCGTTGTCGATGTCGATGTCGTTGTCGATGTCGTTGTCGATGTCCATGTCGATGTCGATGCCTGTTGATGAAGCACGCATAGAGCCATTGATATACCCCAAAAACTATTCACAATTTACGACCATGAGGCTGGGTTTCAGTAGTTGTGCAGTAGCCTCTACACTTACACATATGTATCTATGTATTTCTACATGTGTTCCCAACTAGCTGTCCAGCAGTCGCAGAAGCGTTTGCAAATCTCTGCCATCTTTCCAAAGGCATGAAACGAACAGAACATTTCATTTACCATCTATATTTCTCAATTTCGAATTAATAATTTAGCTGACAATTGATTCCTATTATTGGAAATCGGCTAATCATAATCATAGTTGTAATATATGAGCGGAATCTGTTTTAG
The DNA here is from genome assembly GCA_035041615.1 of Drosophila anomalipes. NCBI lineage: Eukaryota > Metazoa > Arthropoda > Insecta > Diptera > Drosophilidae > Drosophila > Drosophila anomalipes. The sequence continues at coordinate 10,865,120 of JAWNKZ010000254.1, forward strand.
TGCTGAGGTGTTTGTAGCTAAATTGGCCATCTTTTTACCATAATCCATAATTGGAATGCGTAAAACCCACATTATCCATATATTCTCAGCATCAGCATCAGCATCATCAGCCGAGTCGATCCCATTTCAATAATGTTGAACGTAAATCGTTTTGCAATTTTTAATATATAGCCTTATAATTTGATGGGAATATACTTTGTCATAATATTGATAGAAATTTATTCAAGATCGGCTAAGAATATATTTAGCTGGCCACACAAAAGCAAGGGCATTATTTACATTTGCTGTATACATTCGAATAGTTTGCATGTTTGCCTAATTTATTCAAATTGCTGGTTTGAATACCTAAGACTCTGTTTGAGAATAGAGAGATAGATAGATAGATAAATCTATATTCCATACAAATCTTACGTATTTCAAATTGGTAGACAATTTTTTTTTTTCATTTATTTAATGTGGACTAAGAAAAGTTCACATTTATCAAAAAAATATTTAGAAAAATAAAAGAAATATTTTAATTAAAGCTTCGAATTGAAGGATATACAATTAAAATATACTTTTTTATTCTTTTAACTTGAAGATGTCAGACTGAAAATTTGTTAGATTGTCTGCAGATGCTTTAAGGACTCGAAAAGTAATTGTTAAATGTTGCATTACTAATTGCAAAAGTATTACGAAAATCGATTTAAATAAATGAGAAGTTAATTTGTAGATTTGTAGAGCTGTCTTGTTTCCAATCGATTGTTTTGTTCCTATCGGTTGCAACAGTATTCCCCGATCTAGCGTGAGTTATTTGAATCAAAAGTAACATTTGCAAATGGAATAACTGAGTTACACACATGAGTGTGTGTGTGTGTGTGTGTGTGTGTGTGTAGTTTCGAGCATTGTGGCTAAGGAGGGACATTATCATTAGCACGACCCACGACCATGACAATGACTTTAGGTCTAGCCTTAACTGCTGGCTGCAATCTGTGGGCCCCCAGTCCAGAGACGCAGGCCCAACGCCACAGACGATGCCGATGCCGATGCCGATGCCGATGCGGATTTGGATGGCAGAGCTAGTGCCGGATCGGGCCTGGCCCGGCCGCAGGCAACGCTGCTTAACGAGAGAGGGCAGTTCCTGATGCAGTTTATGCAGATACGTTTCAATTAGCTCAATCCGAACGTGAAAGTGTGAATATGTGTATATTTATAAACGAACTGCAGAATGGTTGCGGGTAGTGCTATTCTCGCTAGCTACTCGCTGCACAGCTACTTTGCTTTGCTTTGCACTGAGAATATGATGAATCCCATACCCATACCCATACCCATACCCATACCCATACCCATCCCAGCCTATGCCATCCACATCTCATCCCATTCGATTCCCCTCTGCCAACTATTACCAGTTCGAGGAGTCTTCTGTCTCCAGCCTCTCTGGTCTCCGGTTTGCGTCAAGCCAAACAACTTAACAGAAGCAAACGACCAGATGCGAGAAGCATCAACTGAACCGAAGACGCAGCCAGGTTTTGGAACAAAAATAGGGGGAAGATACGAGTAAGTAATAAGTAAGAAAAACTGCCCGGCGTTCGGTTGAGAGCTGGAAGTGTAAAATGTGTAATGTGCAATGCAAATAGTCATAATTGCAGGCAGGCAGTTTTCTTGTTGTTGTTGTTGTTGCTGTTGTTGTTGCTGCTGTTGTTGTTGCTGCTGCTGCGGTTGCTGCTGTTGCTGCTGTTGCTGGTGCTGCTGTTGCTGCTGTTGCTGCTGTTGTGATCATTAAGCGCAGTTGTTCACTTAACGCTTGAAGGGATAAACAAATGCACGCGCGAAAAATTCTCAAAATCAATTTACCATATGAGTACGAGTCTTGTTTGCTGATGATTCGCGAATGTGTGTGAATGTCATTGAATGGGGAAGTGCAAGTGGACAAATGTGATTTTAGCCAAGTTAACCAGAACAGACCCAAACGACTCTGCTTAAACAAAAACAGGTGTAAGACGCTCTTTATGCTTAAGCCCTTCTTCTTGATAATCTAATCTCAAATTCACCTTATTGTTGGGTCTTTAGTAGTTGATTTTACCATTCCAGGTTTGGCAACTCTGGCTCTAAATCTGTGATAGACATGGATTTTCGAGTTTGTGATGGATTCAGTTGTTGGTTGTCGACTTCTCATCCACTGTCTTCAAACAATAATTCGTGTTTTAATGTGATTTGTTATCGATTCGGGTGTTATGATTTTAAATTGCCGATATTATATAGAGGTATTTTCGATATACAGGTATTCTCATGTTTTCTTTTCTTTTTGTGTTATGCTACCAATTCATCTATTATTCCATTATATGCACATTAAAGCTCGATACCCGATTCACCTAATGCAATTGGGATCCGAAAGGAACGAAGTCTACAGAGTAGAACAAGGATTCACTATTTTCACTAGTGAAGAGCATGACTAACAGATACTCTTTCTTACATGGTAATCGACGGAAATCGACCACGAGATGAACCCTGAACCCAGACGTGTGAATATATGATATGAGAATACGTTTTGGGCCATAACTTGAATGATTCCTATCCGATATTGGTGAAATTTATACAGTAAAATGTCGAGGTAAATATATAATCTTAATTTGATCACTAATTTGAATAACAACCATTCATGATATGAGTAGTCCCGTGCTGCTTATATTTATCGAAAATGTAAGCAATTTTAGACATTTAAAATATATAGAACATATATATTCATTATAGCGTTGAAGCTGTGTCACAACAGGGGTATTACAGGGGTAGAATAACAAAATTACGCTGTTTCCATTTGTTTACATTTAAAATAACATTTTCTTGGTATCAAATTATGAAAATCAATAAAAGATCAATCAATATTTATGCTTGTTTTCTGCAGACTGGATTCAAGTAAATTTTTTGTAGAAATCGAGCCCAGATTGGGAGTAAAATAAGCGTATAGTTAATGTGAAACTTTTATGTATTAACAATATATAAATATTAATAATTATAATGATGAATAAAAATAAAAATAAGAATAATAAAGTAATAAGTAAATAAGAAAATGCATCTTCCATTCCGCGACAATATACTTATCAGATAGTAAATAGGTAAATTATCCCAGATATGCATTAGTCACTTACCAAAACTTGGGCAATTCCAGTAGCTCAATCACCTGTAATCGTTTATGAAAAAAATCGCGGCTCATCATGAGAAATAGCTACATGAAATTCTAATAAGCTCAACACATCCATGCATTTATTGGATTCAATAATCATTATAATCCTTGACGGACCGGAGTTAGTCTGTTGACATTGAAGTTTTAGTTCGGAGTCGAAACATTATTAAAATACAATGTTTATATTATTAGCAGCTTTATATATATGACAACATTTATATATAATAGATAACATTGTTAGCTTGTACAAAGATGATATAACCGATATAACCCTCGATGATTGACTGACTCTGTGTTCAGCGGGTCCAACGGGTGCTCTTGGACATGTTGCATATTGTGTATGTGAAATGTGCGTATTATTTGCTTGTATATCGGAGTATTTAAACATAAATGCGCTCCATGTCCGACTATTCCCCCGACTATGCCACGCATGCTCGTGTGCCCGGAATGTGCATGATCCATTGTGCTTGGCAGCCCACTCTTTGCCACAGTCCCCCATCCGAATACACACAGATGTATGTGGATGGAGCGGGCATGTGTGCCTGCATTTACATACACACACACACACACATATATATACATATATATACATATATACATATATACATGTATCCAAACGCATATTGGAATCATCAGCAATATGGCACGATTGTGGCTGCTTCTGTTTCACGAGATGATTGCGAGGAGAGCGGATCCGAACGCATGTGACCCACGAAGCGTGCAGCATTAAACATCATTAATTCGAAATTGTTTCCGAGAAAAATTGACAACGATGGGCTCAACCGCAACAAGGAGAGGCAGTGCAGCAGCGCCAAAGGGGGCGGCAGTAACTGCAGCCAGTCTGTGAGGAGATCGGCATCTGTTGTTTTGTGCTATTGTCTACAAGCATCCAATCAGCAAGATGTCCGCCTCCAAAATGTTACTGATATTGCAGCCCAATGGAATGCTGACCAAGTTGCTCTTGTACTCTACTGTTGCTGCTGTTGTTGCTGCTGTTGCTGTTGTTTCTGTTGTTGCTGCAACAAGCAGCAAATGTTGTTGTTCTTGTTCTGGTTCTTGTTTTTGTTGTTACCTCAAATTGTGCATGTATTTTTGTATTATGGGATCCGATCCGTAAGCTGAAGATTATTCTAAGGTTTTGCTCTTGAATGGTCATTTGTTTAATGGGACCCTTAATTGGACATTGCCAGCACACTAAGAGGGGCACTCTTTAAGTGGGGATGCCGCAGCATCAGTAGCAGCAACAGCACCAGGAGCAGACGACGCACGTGCGACACTCGAAGCAACTCATTAGCCCCCAACCCTAATTCCCGAACTTAAGGCCAGGCTGAAGCAGCAGCTGTGGGTCGGGTCGTGGACCGGGGTCGTCTTGCCTCCGCTTCCGTTCTAAGAATAATACTCGCATTAGTTTCGTTTTGATGCGATTAAAAACAAGGTTCAAAGTTCTAGCGCATGCCCTCAAAAAAAAATCAAGGGGAACAAAAAAAAACAAAGAAAAGAATGAAATTTGTAATGTTTGAGTTTACAATGATCGAATATCCGATACTCTGCAGTTGAACCACTCTCTCTCTCTCTCTCTAATATGAATTTGTAATCGAAGTGGCATGGGAAAACAGTAAGAAAGTATTTAAATGATATACATAATCATATATGGTAAGTATTTCGATCAATAAAGAAGTGATGCATTGCAAAATGAATTAGTGTGTTTGAGTCAATGAGAATGAATTAATACTCAACACACTGGTAGAAAAGGCCGTTCCGTATAGGGCATATAGAATCGAAACTAACAGCACACTGCTGAAGTACTTTCCGCATAAGTATAAGTATAAGTGGTTTATTACGATAAGCGAGTTTGCTAAGAGCACTCACCGTGCGCGTTTCAATTACCATTGTCAATTTGGCTGGTGGGCTCAGTGGTGCCACTGACGACTCCACCGACGATTCCAGCGATTGTGCTGCTCAAACGTCCAGGGCCGCTGTGCAGCTCGTCAAGTGCCATCGGTTGCCCCAACACACACACGATTGTTGCCATGATTGCCCCAGCCGCAAGGATTACAAAGGCAAAAAAATAAAGCAAGAAATGGAAAATGGAATAGAAAAAAAGCAGTTGGGTTCCAGTTGTTGCATTTCATATTTTGTAACGTTTTTTCCAACAGCCTTTTATTTCAACAGTTATCCCAAACACTAATCCACACAGCTTCCGACTGCAACAGCCAATGCCACAGGCATCCATCTACCATCTACACAAACATATGTACATATGTACATATGTACATCAATGTGTAATACAACATTGTGTGGAATTTCGGAAGACATTATAAAAAGCGATGGCAAAAGTGCAAAAGCATTATTTGCAAATTTATTAAATGTTCTTTCCTAATAATATTTATGAACATTTGATTCAATTTTTAAATTACTTAAAATAAATAAATACATTTTTCAAATATTTGTATCTTCAATTCTAGATACTTGTATTCTTGGCCAGCACCAACCAGAACAGTCCGTCCCTCCGTCTGTATGAAAAGCTTATAGTTCAAAGTCGAGCTATTTGGACTAGATAAGTCTAAATGGTTTCAGTAGTATTCATATCTACTCTCGGAGCATCACCTAATTAATAAGATATAGAAACTCATTGTGGATTATGGTACTATGCTATCTGCCATATCCCGCCCTTTTGGACAACAACAAAGCTACATATATTATATATAATATACTTCTTTATATGTTAACTTCTTGTCTCCAAAATAACATTCATTTGTTGCTTGGAATCTTAACTAATTCAAAACTAGCTCTTTTTATTTTTGTAGTCTGATTAAAGTTTCTCCGTGTGTTGGACCAATTTGGCTATTAAATACACCCCGAAATCGCTAATTTTGAAAGTTGGAATACTGGATTATTTACCATATTTCCACGATATTTATATGAGTATTTGAGCTATTGTATGTTAGGGATGAGTGCCGGACATTCTCGATTGCAGTACATATATTCTTTTTGTATATGTACATATTGGTGTAGTCGAAAAAGCTCTAAAGCTGCAAGGAATCGAGTATAACAGATCGTCCTTCGCTTTTCTAATATTGTTTATATAATGCTATTTGTTATTATTGTAAGACATTGGCAGACATTGCCATTGGATTCTAGTCGAACCGTCGAACCGTCGAATCGTCTGGACCCAGCCTTGACCATGGGCTTAACTCTTAACTTTCGGTTAGGAAGCATTTTGTGGCCGAGTCGAGTTCCATGTTTGTTTTGAGCATCATGGCGACGGTTTTGGTGTTGGGCCGCATGTGGTCAAATTGGTTTGCCTTTGTCTGGTCCACGGTCGGCACAGAAAAAAAGAAGCAACAAACAAATGGAAACAAACTGGGGGGAGAACAAAAATGAAAAAAAAAAAAGGTAAAAATTCACAAATTACTCTCATTTCGTTAAAACGGCACAAAGGCATCAGCAGCGACAGCAATAACAAAACGACATAATCATCGTCAGCGTCATCTTATCCGTGGTTAAAAAATTAATAATTTAAATTTATGGAAAACGGAAAGAGAATGAAGCGACGAAGTCATCGCCAAAACAACTTCAAAGCCGTAGTCTATTATAAAACAACATGACTCGAAGCACACACACACACACACACTCATACACACTCACACTCCTACACACACAGACAAAGCAAAGGTCTCGCCGGACCGAAAATACATACATGATGTACGTATGTACATATGTATATGTATATATGTGTGTGTGTGTGTGTGCTTAAAACGCGTCTTCGTTTGGCGTCTGCGTCTGCGATGGTCACCGCGGTGACTGAATGGATGTTTGGGTATGGATTGATTATGTCCATGTGAATGTTGCGTTGTGTTGTTGGATGTGTCTGTGAATGCATTGCGAGTGCGTGTGTGCGTGTGTGCGTGCGTATGTATGTACCAGAATACAGGGTGCCACTAAACCAAACCAAAGAGCTTCCAGCTAACCAAATTACACATTTAATATATATTTATTTATTTTTTGTACAACCAGCTAACTTTTAATTCAAATTATGGGCTAACTTAAATTATTGATCAATGGGTGTTTTTTTTTTGCTATTTATTAATTATTTCCAGCTTATGATTTATATGGACTTATTAAAGATGGTACGAAAATGCTTATTCAGGATGAGCACATTATTAAAATTAAAATTGTATGTAGAATTATTTAATCCGCAGCTCAGACATCCCTGTTTGTTAGCTGATCTAATAGTTGGCCCTGTATTTGATATTGTATTTCGTATTATACAAAATCGATATACAGATTACTAAAAGCTGATCGAATGTACGTACATAATTTAGAGCGTAAAATCAAAAATTTGTTCGTCCCTCATTGTTTGGCGGCCCGAAACCTATTAAGGTTTTTTTTTTTTTTTTTTATTCTACATACGTATGTATGTACAAATCTAATTCCATGCGCCCCATGAAGACGCCGTCCACCATCGACATCGCCATCGACATCGCCATCGCCATCGCCATCGCCATCGCCATCAACATCACCATTATCGTCATCACCATGACCAGAGAATGTTTTGACGTGCTGTAAGCCTTTTGTTGCCATTGGCAATTAATTGCTGTTTAAATGAAATAAGCAGTTACTACTCGGATATAAGACAAATTTGAAAGTCATATCGTAGAGAGAAATGCAGTTACATAACATCTATCAGGCAGTCTTGGAATACCTTGTATAAACGCCATCATCATGATAGGCATTTTGAGGATACCTTCACTGAATCGCTGCTCTTCTTATGCTTCTGGTTGTCAAATCATCTAACAGCACAGAGTCGAGTCTCTTCTAACCAATGAAGCTAGCTTGTAAATGCTGAACAATCTTTGAACAACCTTTGAAATATTTCAATAAATTGGCACAGTTTATATATATATGTATTCCGGTCGAATTTAAACAAAAAGCGTTAATATTCTAAAAACAAAGGTTTATTTGAAAACATGAATTTAAAAAACGGAAATTGTTTGCAAAGAATATTCTCATTCCGATTTATTGAGAAAATTGGCAAACAAATCCGAAGACATCCTTTAATCAACCCATTAATAAATGCTTTCGTTTTTTATGTTATACAGATCAGACTGACAGTTGATAAGAGTAAAATCTTAAAGAACTCAATTCACAACAAAGCAAAAATAATTGATTAATTATTTTCCTGCGAATCTCGGCTTCCCAAATCTGATTCGTTCTTATCGAGGGACTCTCACAAAAGCGACTAGTAAGTTTGTATTTTTAAATGGGCAGTTTGACAGGCTTAAGATGCATGCATAATGGAAAATTGGGGGAGCTCTAGACTCATTTTCGGAAGAACATCATAATAAATTAACAAATAAAAGTCGACCAGCCAAATAAATTTACTATATACAATCAAATAAAGGCAAATTTGTTGCCATTCTTTCTCCTTGATTCTTTTATTAATGCGAAAAGATACAAAGGAAGTAAAAAAAAAAGAAGAACAACAGCCAAACACTTACTATCCTCGACTCATCCTCATGGTCCTCGTTTCGGTTGTCGTATTTGGTTATTTTTTGTTGTTGTTATTTTTTTGGGAGGGTTTTTGCCGTTGTTTTTGGCAAGTAGCTCTCGCATTGGACTTAGGAACCCCATTAAAATAAATGCCTAATTTCCTTTCTTTTGGGATTGCTGTCAATTTGTACCTTAAGTTACAAAAATCGACCAAAAATGGATGCGTAAACGTCAAATCCGCCAAAAATTAATTGAGAGTGGGTTAGAACCGACTACTTAATACTCTGATACCAGCTGAAGACAAATGTATAGATACATTCTTTGGATGGCTTAGGCAGGTGTCTGGCTCAATGGCTGAAATTCCAACAAATTCCCTTTTAATTTGGCGACTCTCTGTGGGAGATATGGTCTTTAACTATTAGTACAGGGTGGTCTTGGGGCGACGGAAGTCGTAATTGGTGTGGCCAGGAAATTAATTGGCCAATTTTTGAATGCTTCTATCAATAAAGTACCTTAATAATTTGGAGTCTATAGATTTATGGTTGTGAAACATAGAGAAATGTAGATATATAAATCGAATATTTAACAAAAAGCCGATATACTCTTCTATTTTTTGGAGTATCAGAGTATAAAAGCTGTTCTCGTAAAAAACCGCATCCGTCCCATCCTATTCAGCGCTGATTCTGCCTGTCCTGTCCGGGGCCAGACTATGAAAAAATCAGCACCGAAAATGTATTTATCGATACACAAAAAGCTGTCTTCGTGCCCTGTCGGCCCTCATAGAATGAATCTTAATGAATTTCGATTTGGAATATGCAGGAATCAGCAAGTGGGTGTTACCTTCTGGCTGTAAAGTCAAAAAATGGCATCTAAGCTCCAGACAGATAGGTGGACAGCGCGCTTCTTTTTTTTTTTTTTCTTTTTTTTCGTCTTTTCTCTGTATTCGTTTCTTTTTGTTGTCGCTGTTATTATTATTGTTGGTTTTTAAGGGCAGAACGGCCAAGGATCGCTGGGACTGGACTTTACTGCTGCTGCCAAGCGCCGCCGATTGATGATCGTTCACACAGCCACAAACACAGCGATTAAAAACTAAAAATAATATTAAAAAAAAAAAGAATCCAAAAGGCTCTGCAAGCACGCAAGCACAAACCGGGGATGTGTCTGGGCTGAGGCTAAGCTCCACTTCCAGTTTGGGGCGCGGCCTGATTTCTACAAGGAAAAAAAAAAAAACAAAAACAAAAAAAAAAACCAAAACGCAGGAAAGAATGCTCTAGTTAAAAGAAATCGACTAGGAAATACCCTAAAATCATCTGTCATCGTACACGTTTCAAATATTTAAGTCAATAAAGTTGAACAGAAAATGCTTTCTTACTGCTGAATATTTTGGAAACAATCTAAATAATGTTATGTGTTTCGTATACAATTTGATGAAATTTATACAATTGATTAATTTGTATGTTACATCGTTAAATTGAGCTCTCGGTAAACGATTTTGATCGATAGTGGGGGAAATGGAGACTGCGAAAATCTGTCAAATGAAATAAACTTTATTTGCGCATGCTACCCTTTTTTTCTTTTATCAATTTAATGGGTTCAGAGTACAACAATACAAAATCTGAGACAACACGCACCATTTTCAGAAGTTGGCCGAAAGCGGAACGGTCCATCCAAAACGATCAGACGACGTCGTCGAGTCAATTTGCAAATAATTTTCGATTTTGACCTGCAGAGAATAAAGTTTGACAAAAAGTTAATGGCCCAACTATATAATTCGAAGCTGTATATAGAAGTCGTCGATCAACTAATATTACAAACGCTTAAATGAAAATTCAAGAAAATTACGTGATGAGAATATCAGTATTGTTGTTGTTGCCCCAGATTGTCGATACGTCCAGAAATCTTCACGACAGTTGTAACATTTCCATGTACACATCTGTGCAATGCGAGTTTTCTATGGGAAGTATAATATGTGTACGAGCACATTTTGAAGTGTTAATAGCACATGAGTCAACTTATTCCTTAAATCAACATAAATCAATATGGGAGGCTACAAAACATAAAAAAAAAAAACAACAAAAACTTAAAGAAATAATCATTTGCGTTTCCTACAATTGAAAAGAACGAAACAAAACTGAAGCGATGCGAACTGATCCAAATGTCTACTTTTGGGCACAAGTGCCGACTACCGAAAATACCTTTTAAGTGTCTTGTATTTGTTTACTTCTGGCTAAATGTTTACCCAAGTTAGAAATAAAAAATTTGTAGTACACATTAAAGTCTTGGATTGCTATTTTTCACGTGGCATAAACCAAATACAACGCTCCATCTTCAACAGGCACATGCGGCCGGCTAGTGGGGCCCAAAAGTGGGGGCGAGGTGATTAGATAAATTTGAGGAGGTGATGCTAACATGCAGCGCGGAATGAGCATGACCAGATAGCTGTTCACAGTTACTACATCCAAGTGCCGAAGCGATTAACATTCCCATTGCTTTTTTTTTTTGTAAGATGTTGCTACAGTGCCGAACTTAGTTAGGGTCTGTTTCTGTTCTTCGACTATATATATTGATCAATAGCTTTTAACACACAAATTTGTAATTAGTGTAGGCAAATATCGCAAAAATGGTGTTACAAACACTAGCGGATCAATTTGGGAATGCGTGTCCCTATGGCTTAGTCTTATTATAATACTCTGGAACCAAAGGCAAATGAGTATATTGGTTGTGTACCTCCATCCATATGAACGTGATTGAAGCCAGAGATTTGATGGAATATTGAGATGTATTAAAAGGAAACTATATAAATATAGAACAAGGGAAATTAAAAGCTGGGCTGAGACTGCATATAGTACATATGTATGTAATCACGTCTCATGGAGACATCAAGTTTAGAATATATTATTTTTTCATTTCATTTGATCAATGACTCTCTCCGTTTCCCCAATATGAACAATATTGGATTCCCTATATACACAAACATTTTAAGGCAATAACTTATAAAATTGATAGGAATAAAACTAGGCATAACATTATTCCAATTTGTACAAATTGTGCATACGTACAACATATGTCTATGTGATATGAAATCGATCTATCTAAAATGGAGCATTCATTCCTATAAGAAATATATTCTTGCAAAAGATATTATAGTTTTTTTGTGAAGTGTGTAAAGGAAATGTTTTCGACCCCATAAGGTATACATATTTATTTATCATCTTGATCAGCTATTATCATCAGCTGTGTCGATATATTCAAGTCCATCTGTCTGTTCTATAAAGCTTGCTTACTTTAAGTTTAGATTGCTTTAATAATCTAAAAATGTGAGCTGCAGATAATCAAGAACGGATTATTATATCGTATAGCTGCCATAGGAACGATTCATCGATTTTATTTTTACATCCTTAAGTAAATTTAGATAAATCCAGGAGACACCGGTCTGCCTAAGTTGACTATACTTTCTTCTTTTTGTTTGTCTCTATATTTTGCTATCCTGCGTTCTCCAGAGCCCCTCGGAGGACCTGACTTATATACTGAACCTATTCACCTATTCCTTGGTAGCCCGGCGTAAACAATCGTTTCAGTTTTCCCATTTACCAATGAATTAACACAAGTTATGTATGTTTTTCATCTGAAATTGGATTTTGTGATTATTTGGGTATCGGCGAGTTGGGGTGGAGGCAGATTGGGGGCTATGCACATATATAAACATCGTGGAATAAACAGTTACAATTGCGTCTTGTATTTATTGTATGTATAATTAAATTTCATAGGCAATGACTTGTGGTGAAATCTGTGCAGAGGGGTCCCATATGTACGAGTACATATATATATATACATATATATATATATGTATATATATATATATATATATATAAACATATGTGTATGGATGACTCGGATACTACGTATTTTGTGGCGTTTGGTTAGCTTAGAATTTTGTTTGCTTTTAATTATTGTTATTAGAGCACATTTTTCGTCGTAATTTCTTTCACGCGAAATAGTAAAAAAATCAAGAATACTAAAAAGTTCCCCCATACTGTGCGCTCTGCTAAGTTTTCTTAGTCCCTCTCCCCCTCCCTCTCCCCCTCTCTCTACCTCTCCCTCTCCGTCCCCCACTACCTCTTGTTATGTTCTTATATATTTTTGCTGGTGTTATTCTAGCTGCCGGTGCTGTTGTGTTGTGACTGGTGTGTGCTATGGTGAGTGTGCGGCATTTGGTTGCAACGGCCCATTAATAAGCTTGGTCGGGTTCGCGGCTTATCGCTTCTATAATTTCAATAATAATGCACAATGGCACCTCGACCTCGACTATTATAATTGCAATTCAAGTTTCGGTATTTACGATCCATCGCTTATAATGACTATAGCCAATAAAGTGTGCCTCAGAAGTAATTAGTGCAGATCTCGAGCAGGTTAAATTGTAAAAATGTACTTACAAATTTGTAGATGGCACAACTAATCCAACACCTACTGCCTACATATGTATATGGCTCTTAAATAGAAACATATGTACCTATCCTATATGTACACAATTTGTCTGTAGATATTTTCATATTGGCCGCAAAGCAGAAGACAGAAGAAGAAGCTGAGAAAAATTCTTAATTGTTAAGTATCAACAAAGTATAAATCTTAAATGCAAGGCAAGAGGAGCGATTAAATTATTTGAAATCTCCACATACTCGCATCCAAAATGTTGCCCCGAAATAAAAGCAAAATACACAAAAAAAAAAAAAACAAAAAAAAAAAAACATTTTAACCAAAAATGTATACAAAAAGTAAGAAATTACCATTAATATAGGGAAACGCGCCGACAGAAACCAAGTGCGAATGATGTGCAACAGATGGCCACCCCCTACCACTCCACCCCCCCTGAATTCTTGCCACCGATGCTGATGGCGACGAACAAACCGACGACGACGATGGCGACGGTATTAGCCAGCGCCAATGGCATACACTGAAGAAACAATTGATTTCAATTCCTAGACAAATATGGCTAACGATATAAATAGGTTCTTTAGGTTATTGCCTTACAAATCGTAATATAATGCATCTCAATAAATTATAATCGTAAAAATCTCGATGTACTAGCTAGCAAATACCTAGTTGCTTGTTGCATTGGACGATTTTATATCGAAATAATAATTATTTTTATTTATTATTTATTTGCTTACAGTGCATGGCTTAAATTGTATTCAATTCAATTTTTCAAACAGGTAATATACGAATGCCGTTAAATTGGTGTGCTAGTCATTAGTCAACAACAATGTTCAGTTAAACTGAAATACAAAAGAGAAATAATACAAATAATACGAACAGATTGGCAAAGAAAGATACAGAAATAAGTTTGAGTTATAAAGTAGCACAATGGGTCTAATTATAACTTTAGAAAGTTACAAATTAATAATTATTAAATGTACATATTCATTTTGTATAAAATTAAAAATATGTTCTTCAAATATATATATATAAATATATATATATAAATTCAAGTGGCGCTAATCTGACAAGCATAAAAAAGATCCGCACAAATATTAGCTGTATTCTCAGACTAAGTTTTTCTTCAGTGCAGGAATGGTATGGATCGAGAGGTGAGTCGAGTCGGTGGGCCAACGTTTTGGTGGAGTGAAGACAGCCAGCCAGTGTACAGGGTACACCGATCAACCCACCCGTATCCCAAAACGAATGTTTGGATTTAGCTTTGGCATCGCTTGTTGATGTTCATAAACCGACGGCGGCAACATTGAAGACAGCGTCAAAGTTAGCGTCAGCATCAGCATCGAAATTGAATTCGAAATCGGCATCGGCATCGGCATCGAATCCGGTGAGCACTTAGACACTTGAGTTGTACAAAACACAAAAAAAAATTTAAAAAAAAAACAGAAGAAAAAATAAAAAACAGAAAATACATAAAACGAAGAGAATAAAGTAGTAGTGAACTGTGCGTGTGCACAAAATGGATCAGGACTGTTTCATCTTAAGGCGTTCAAAGCACAGCAGGTTGTCTCCACCAGCAGCCCACAATCTACAGTCGACAACAACCCACAATCTGAAGCAAAGTCGAATGATGATACAAACATTCGCTGGCGCTTGCTGTTTGTATTCGTTTTAAGGGATAGACAAACAAATGTAAATAGGAGTGCCGAAAAACACTCGGATGTTCAAAAGGAATGCCAAATATGTGAGCAAATGCAAGTCAAACATACTTGGATGACTACAACAGATTTGCCTTCTTGAATTACCATGCCACAAACGTTTTTATACTCTGGGTACAGGTGGGTAAAGAGAATATTATGTTGTTATGCAAAAGAATAATGAAAATGTATCAAAATCATATCAGCATTATAATTATCAATAATAGCTGCGAACTAAACAAAATGTTGCCAACTGTTCGGCTTACTGTTCGATCTGGTGTCTCATCTTTGGGCTCGGTTCTTATATCCTTTTTAATCATTGGTCTCGTTTGTTCCTTGTAACAAAATTTATACATTCGATCTTTTTTCAAAAAAAAACAAAATGTTGTGTAATAATCATTATTTGACTGCTTAAACTTTTTTTTTTTGTAATATTTCCACATGTACAGAAAAGAAAGATCTGTTGTCAAACATATATCTGTGTAAAGCAAAAGCCACATTTTTGGTGTCAACTAATATTAATTTATTAAAAGTTCTTCAATTTGAGTGCGCTTTTCGTAATAGTACAATTTATGCTATGCATATTATTTGTTTTCATTCATAGTTGAGCTTTATGTATGCTATAAAGATAATAATTCTATGTAATTGAAATTGATATTCTTAATTACTTATTACGTCTTATATATATTAGAAGATGACCCATTTCTAATAAAAATCCCTTAAGCAATATTGTGGTAGCAGTTGTTAAGAGATACATACAATAAAAATTAAATTTTTCCTTACAGACCACTCCTTACTTCAATTTCACTGATTTATTACCCGACCCTCCCACCGAGAGTGGTACCAAGCCTAAAAGGAGACAGGCTACTCTGGCCAGCTGCATGGCTTTCACCCCTTGTGGAACACTCCCAATTTTAATAGATGCACCCAAATTATGCCAGTAATGCAGACAATGCTTTCGACAGGACGAATAAAACAGGATCAACATGGATCATGTTAAAAAAGCATTGATTGTGTCATTTTTACCGTAGGCTAAAATATATATGAAATATACGATTATATCAAATTTAGACTGCTAAACTAGCACACATATCTAGGCTCATTATGAGGGATATCTTTAACAAATTCTAGAAAGATATCTCAACGACAACATAGACGTAAATATCATTTCACAACAATTTAAGGTTTTAATAAATTTTTACAACCGATTATTATATTTGAATGTTTGAGGTATTATTCGACGCGTACGTGAAAAATGATTCTGCACTTAAGCATTTTTCAGGAAAGTCCCACCCAGACTCATCAGCTGATGTACTTGCCATTCTCCTCCACCCGCTCACATCTCCCTATCTGATAAACAAGCAATTATTTCTCTCCAAATTATATGATTTGGATTGTTGAAAATAAATAAGAGTCGAAACAATGGTTGTGTGATCCTGCCATCAGTGATCAGTCTAAAATGGCTGCTGTTCATCCCTTTGCAAGTCAAAAATTGTTTAATTAATTACCCTCTCTCTTCCCCCGTTCCCAATGCGTTTATTCTATGTAAAGATGTACTGTGGCGCATTTGGATTCGGTAATTACCCAGTGGCACTAATATTTCCGCGGTTCTCAAAGATGCACGCCGTGACAGCCATAACCAGCTCTGGAAATGAAAAGACCGCAACTCAGGCCGATGCCGATGCCGAGGCGGCCTTTGCTCTGCTGATCGGCTGATCAGCTTTAGCTTTGCCTTTGCCTTTGACTTTGGATTTGGATTTGGCTTTGGCTTTGGGTTCGGGCTCGGCACGGCAGCTAAGCGAAGAACTGGCTCTAATAATTTGTACACAGTCCGGGGTTGGGTCAACAAATTGACTTGATTGATCGCAGTAGAAAGCAATATGAAAAGCAGCGGTAACAAGCGGTAATCACAAATAGTTTCCACTGATTTTGAGTTATGGGAAATTTTAAATATCTCAAACGAAATTACGACCCAAATGCCATTAACAATGTTTTGGCCATGACTAAAACACCACATCAAGACCAAAAAATCAACCCGAACATAAAAAAAAAACCAAAAAAAAAAACCAAAAAAAAAAAAAATAAATAACAAAAACCAAATAACAACAGCCCAACATTCACGAGTAGTTCTTTTACTTTGGTCATCGTTTCATATGCTAACACTGAACCAAGTGAATACTTATGCTGGATGCTTTGAGTAGTTGCTGCTCCCCGTCCACTCGTACACTCATTTCGGACAGGCCATTAAATGTAATGACAATATATGAAGTGTACACTCCCATCCAAGACCCATTCGAAACCCGGCTAAATGAGCAAACATATCATTTCAATAATCACTCTCTTGATGAGCAGAGGCATGGACACTCATTTATTACCCGGCATCTGCCATGGATAGTTGAATTTGTCAAAGTCGCCGAGCATTCCATAACTTTCAATACTCTTCATAAATTTCAATGCAGCGATTTAACGAGCATTCTTCCCGAATATCAACAACAAATGTGGGTTCATACCTTAATCACATTAAATAAAATACGATTTAAATGCATATTCAAAGGGGGGTTTTTAAATACATAGCTATTTATTTATATCACTTTCAACTAGACACAGGAAAATTACAAAAGTTTGCAGCTTTGTCTCGTATTAGTTGAGGAATACATTTATAATCTATTTCTGGAAACAGTGTAAATTAACGTCACAATTAAATAAAGAGCTCATAATCCAAATTTGTAATACAGTTTTAGAGTTTATTCTTAAATCGAAAAAATAAACGGGTAAACGGTTTATGGAAACATAATTTTGATTAATTTAAAACTTAAGTAATAAATTGATGTTTGATAAATCTTTAGGATACAAAACACCACAACTTCTGAACAAATTGATGATAACTTCGATTAGCAGCAATAAAAGCATAGCTTTAAGTGAATTTGTATTTTATATAGTTGGTAATTAACTCTAGCATTGTAATATTTTCTAAGAATTCAAGTCTACTGCGTCATACTTAGAGAATACTTACCTTATGGCTCATCGATTAATAATACAGGAAAAAACAAATTAAATACGAAACATACATCTATGGTTAAATATAATATACTAAATTGAAATACATAGATAGGTATTTAAGATCGTGTCCGAGGTCAATATTCACCAGCAATCCACAGATTAAATTTGGGGACTCTGGCTTTCAAATTGTGCCAGTTTTGTAATGTTATCGATTTGCGATTATATGTTTCATGTCTCAAGGCTCTAGCTCTAAGGGCTGTCGAACATTATGTATCACAGTATAAAATCAATGAGCAGCCAGATTTTAGATTTTCTTGCTTGTGTTAATATTTGACGCAGCTCTTACCTACCAAAAGTTGGCAATTCATTGGCCTCACTGCACATACACCTGCACCAGCTGTAGATGTGGATGTGGATGTGGCTCATCCTTCGTGCATTTCTTCTACTTCTTCTTCTATATTTGACATCAGTATCTCGATCTTGCTGTAAGAGTAAATAAGTGCATGACTGCCAGATTTTGAATCGGCACCAGTCCCCTAGACATGTCCAATTGAGCCATCTGATGTTGAGCACTCAACGTTTTGTCGCATTATTTTCCAAATCACTGTGGCTTTTGGGGTTAAAAATGAGTTTTAATTATTTTGTCACTTGCTTATCAACGCCGGAATCGACAAATCTTGACAATAACATGACGTGAAACAATTTGTTCCATTGCCGCGATTGTGACAAATTATTGACAACAATATCAAACACAAATATCAGTAGTCACCGGTCGCTGTAAACCTGGCCCAATCCCAAAGACAAGACCCAAACTCAAACCCAAGACCAAAAAAAAAAAACTCAAAACGACGAAGCGACAGAATGCTGGCGCCATACCAATACCAGAACGGGGACTGGGACAAAGGCCGGGTCCCGAGTATGAGTACATGCCATCAATCTCAATCTAGTAATGACCAGGCCGAAGCGCCAGAGTAGCAGATTGGCAGACATACACACACACACACAGACACACACACAGACAGACATACACGCAGACAGAGAGCCAGAGAAGTAACCACTGTATTGATTCCCAAGCCGCTTCAGCTACAAGTCAGCTTCGGTCTCGGCGGCTTCAAGTAAAAGCTACCGTACGCAAAGGGCGGATGATTCTTTACATAATTATTACGTTTTACGTTTGTCGATGCGGTACAGAAAAAAAAGTGCTCGTTCATAGCACAGAGCATGGAGGATAAATGACGAACCCTGACAATGGCCGGGAACATAACCAAAGCCCTTGAGCGGAGCAGTCGTCGAATGTGCGCCAAATGTAGAAAGTAGAAAATGTCGATGACTTTTAACTAATCTTCGAAATGTCGGGAAAATGTCAGTCACTATCACAGATTAAGCGTAGAAAAAATCATTAATTTAAATTGCGACCATCTACCCAACTTGATTTGACCTCCAATACTACGGCCCAGAACCCATCGAAAATCAACATCCACATCGACAATAGCAAAAGGAAAAGCAAAGGCCAAGCAGTCGTTGATTGCCATATTGCCCAAGTCAAATTGACCGACAAGGTTGTGGTCTGCAGCAAAAGACTGCCACAGAAATAGAAACTCAGTTAAAGATGGAGACTTGTTGGAGAAAGGCGAACGTTAGTGCGTACTCATGTTACTCACACAGTCTCAGCTATTTGCGCTCTTGCTCGCGCTCGCTCTGAAGCTCTGCTCTGCTCTGCTCTGCTCTGCTCTGTTGTGCTCTGCTCTGTTGTGCTCAGTGAATCATGCTGGGCTTTGGGTTTCGCACAAATTCAAATACACCAAATCGGTGTCAAAAACTCGACTTGGCTCTGTGATTGATCAGCGAGTGCAAGGCCTATGGCTTTGTACGTGAATCAAGAAGTTAGAATGTGGTAGTCGCGAGAGCTCGACTGGCTAGTTATATTGTTTTATTTTAACTATATCCAGTAAAAATTGGTAAAGTGGCATTATGAAACATAACAGGCCGAAGGAAGCATATACAATCTTGATCAGCACTAATAGCCCGGTTGATCTACCCATATCCCTCGATAAAAACACGCCCATCTCAGAGACTATTAGAAATTATTTAAGAAAACTTATTTCTTCTATATTGGACAAACTATATAGCAATAATCGCAAGTATTTACTGTCGACTGTATATATATATATATATACGATCTGTAATGGCTTGAGTTTAGGGTATCTTCTAGTCGAGCTGTCTTTGGCAGAGCATTTACAGTTGTTAATTATAAACTTAGTTTATTAAGTTTTCAGCATGTGGACTCTCGTCCACAGGGTATGTAACCTTCGGATGATTGTTCATTGTTAATTGTTTTGACCATTTTTAAATAGTTACTTGTCGATAAATTTGCATATAAATGGCTAAACAGACTTTTCTAAACTGAAACTGCTTTAAACGAAAATTAAATAAACTACATTTGTATGTTAAGGTACAAGAGCACTCTTCATTGCTTATACATATATATATATTAAGTAATTGCTGATTATCCTGGATACTGGCTGACTATTGTTGAATATATTTATAAATGTATGTACATTCATGAAAACATTCACCTCGTCATCAATATTATCATCATCATCATCGTCATTGGCTGGCACATGAGTTGGCAACTGAGCGACTGAGTCAAGAGCTGTATTTGAAATATGTCAATATGTATAATATATATTTATATGTATATATATATATATATATTTATGTGTATATAGCTTATGTAAGTACAAATGTATGTATGTATCTATGAATATACATGCATGTGTGAACTGGGGGACTTTGTGTCGATAAAACATCAAACAAAATTCCGAAACAAACGATTAATCTTTTGGTCATTTTCATTTTGATTGACGGATGGGAAGTAAATGCGCGCCTGTAACCGATTGAGCGAGCCCATATTGGATACATAGAGATAGAATGACTGTGTGTGCGAGAGACAGACAGAGAGGAAGACAGAGATTGTGAGATTTAAATGAGATACAACAGATTTCAAGTGATGCAGACATTATGCAAAGTTGCATAATGCCTACAACAACAACAACAACATCAACAACAGCAACAATAGCAATAGCAACAACAACAACAACAAAAACAGCAGCAAATCGAGCGAAAATTACATAGCTGCATATCGCACAGATAAAACTTTAGCTGCTTGTTACCTGGTTGCTGCAAGGGGAACCTCGACGTGAAGGTGTTACCATAAAAGGGCAATCATTTGGGCTGGTTCTTTATATGCGGCTCTTATGGCTCTTATAAGAGTGCTGTCAGTCAGTGTACGCGTGTACCTCTGTCTCTGTCTCTGTGTGTGTGTGTCTGTGTGTGTGTGTCTGTGTGTGTGTGTGTGTCTGTGTGTGTCTGCGTGTAGAAACCGAAAGAGGACAACCAACTAAAACAAATTCAAGTCAAAGAGCAAAGAAAAAAGAACGCCTACCGCGGAAGCAGACGTTTGACTGCCCAAACCGGCAATTATCAAAATATGTGCATTAATAATGCGTAGCGGAATGAATCAGCTGCCGACGCTGTTGCTGCCGACGCTGCTGCTGCTGCTGCCGATGGGGTGAATGTGAATGTGAATGTGAATGTAGTGAATGCGAAAGACACCAGCGGCCAAGACAACGACAACAATTGAGAGCTGGACTAGCGCACAGGGTCAGAGCAGTCGTAGCCGTCGTCGTCGTCGTCGTCGTCATCGTCGTCGTCGTCGTCGTCTTCGTCGCCGTAGCTGTGGCCACGGTTGACGCCCAATGCAGATTGCGACAGGCAAAGGGCAAGGAATATGGGAACAGGAACAGCACCACCACCACCACCAACACCAACAGCAACACAGCAACAGCAACAACAATCCATAGCCGAGAGGTATTCATGAGGGCGTTTATGGCCCCTGCAACAGCGCATTTCAATCTAAAAGAACGAGCCGCTTTCGTCCGCTAATTAAAAATGTCCTTCGACGAAGTTAATACCTCTGCCCAGCTAGAGGGGAGCGCAAAGGCTAGATGACAAGAGTCAAGAGAGTGAGGGGAAGTAGACGGTTGTTGTTATCAATATTTTGATCCACGATGCGGCGCTGGTTCAAAAATAAACAATTCATGCAGTCTCAACCAAATTTGAGATTTAATTCTCATAAATAAATTAAAATATTTGTAAAAAGCATTATTAATATTCACACATACTAAGCAAATAATTTTTGGTCTAACTCAAATCAGTCAATATGCATTACTTGAATCTAGTCTTTCCATACTCGATTCAATATAAATATGAATATGAATTTTATGTTGCGGAAATTGTTAAATCAATTTATGTATTTTATTTTGAAAAACATAAGAAATGACTATAATAATGGAACAATAGCGAATCATGTATTAATTATCCTAAGTTTGAATACAATATAACCTTCACTCGAGAACAAATACTCGCACCAATAACATTTATCTATTTAATTAAGATCAGCAATAATTCATACTAAATACCACTGTAATTTCTATTTGGCTGAAATTAAAATTAGATCAATTTATTTCTCAATTAAGAACTCATATTCAAAACATAATAAAATATTTTCATTTCTTATTTGCGGCTTGAAGAAAACAATTATCTTTGAAATTACATACCTATTAATTAAATAATATGGCCAGTTATGCGAGAGGAGAACTAACCAAGGAACCCTTTGGTACCTTCAAATGTATTTAACTTGGATCGACGTCCATTTATTACAGATAATTTAAGTGCGAAAAGTTTTAGATTGCGTCCGGTTTTGATAAAACAGAATGTGAATATGATGTCGGTGTAAAATTGGCAAAGTTAATTTAAATTGTCCTCCTCATGTGTGTCGTTAGCCATTTGATGGAACTGTCTCCACACGGTAACTCTGTCAATTAGCAAGCACGGAGCAGAAGCAAGACGGTTTTTTAATTCAGGTAAATATGCTCTGGCACCGTATGGTTCATCGACGGTATTGCTGGCCACGTAAATCTTGTTTGGAAATACCTTTAAATTTGATGTTTGAACAGGACAAGGACAAGGAACGTTAACATAATAGTTAGTTCAACGCGTTAAATGAGGTTAGCATCTGAAAAGATCAACAAGATTCCATGACTAGCTTAACCTTCGGACGTCAACCCGATAATTATTTTTTGTTTGCCAGAATTGGACTAATCATTTGACTTTGCTATTTTTTTATTTATTTTTTTTTTTGGACACAGATGTTTATAAATACATGCTGTATTTGAATGATTTCCGCGAATTGGTTGAGATAAGTACGTATTAAACATAAATGATTAAGAAATGCAGACAATATACATATTATTTAAATCATTCAATCAATATTGTAAAACATTGTGATGGCCATATATGAGTTTTTGATATATGAAGTCAAGTTTCAATTAGACTTTATTGAAATATCGAATGATCAGTTCGGGTCTGCTCAAACACGTGTACTTATGTATGCCAGTTTAAGACAAAAACAAAATACTCTCTGTATGTGTAAGGTATGTGCATAATAACGATAACAAATGAATAGTTCTTTCCAGATAAATGAATCCAAGATTATTAAAAATTACAAGAAAGTACTCAGTTGCGGGTGCTCGAAGCTTTCCTAAAGTACAAACAATCACGTACAGGTTTCTTTTGTACCTGTATCTCTAGAAATGTATGTGTTTCTATCGACTTCAAAGCAAGATCAGCATGCGGGCATCGACTCAGGTCCAATTATGCTTTAACGAAGTAAGTGATTTATTTCCTAAGCAATTCCAAATCCCGAAAAAACCCTAATGACGTCAGTCAACCAAGGCGCACCGCATCGCATTCAGGAGTATTGTTCAACATTGCGCCTATATAGGAATGGGAATGGGATCGAGAATGGGAATGGGAATGGGATTGGAGATGGGACTGGAATGGGGTCGGGGTATAGCTCAGCTAATGCTAGCAAGTATTGTGGATAGATCCAATTGCTAGCTAATGTTTGAAGAGGTGCTCTCTCACTGCGCTCTTTGATGGTCAGCTATTATCTTGAGCTATTCATGAATAAATATTTATAAATAGCTAAAATTTCATAATATTTCTGAATTTATTGAGCGTGACCAGGCCAAGGCCTGCCTGCACCTGCCACAGCAAACTATATCGCGAAGTGGAAGTGGAAGTGGAACTGGAACTGGAACTGACTTTGTTGACAAAAGCTGTGTCGAGTCTTCGGTTAAGGTCATTAGCCAGGCTTAAGACTGCCAGATAGATACTGTATTTACCCAGGGGTTGACAACATTAGCTCGTAATACACGTTGCGGCCTCGCCTTGTCCACATCCACAGCCACATCCACAGCCACAGCCACATCCACTTGTACATTCAATTCCACTGATTATGTATTCATGAATAAGTTAATATGCTGCTCAATGCCTCCTTTCACTTGCACACATTGTCGCTTATGCGCGCTTCATCCCTCCCTCTCTCTATCTCTCTCACTCTCTCTTCTCTCTCTCTCTCTCTCTCGCGCGCTGGTTGCGACTGAATGTTGTGCGTGTAGTCTAAGCAAAAATACAAAAAAATAAATAAAAAACAAAAACAGAAGACGCAGCAGAAGACATTGGCCGCCCCGTCACCGTTTAGTTGGAAATGTTGCGGCATAAAACGAATGCGCGAACTACTGCGGCATGAAATTAAATCCAACTTCATATCTGAGACGCTGCTCGCTGCTATCTTGCATATCCAAGTGCTGGTGAAATGCAACGGCAAAAGCCCCACAGATATTC
This sequence comes from Drosophila anomalipes, assembly GCA_035041615.1. Classification (NCBI taxonomy): domain Eukaryota; kingdom Metazoa; phylum Arthropoda; class Insecta; order Diptera; family Drosophilidae; genus Drosophila; species Drosophila anomalipes. The sequence goes on from JAWNKZ010000254.1 coordinate 10,889,651, forward strand.
AACAGATGCACCACATGCATGTGGCCATGTCCGAAACAAAGAAAACTCTTCTCTGTGGCTCAGGCTCAGGCGGTTGTCCAACCGTGCCATGTCCATGTCCATATGCTTGTGCATCTGTACATCCATCCAACTGAGTGTGTGTGTGTGTGTGTGTGTGCATAGAGAGGGCACTTGTTCAGTGCCCCAGAAACGAAACAGAAAACGGCAAACGAAGCAGCGATGATCGCTACATTTTCTTAAGTTTTTTTTTTTTTTTTTTTTTGCCTTCGCCTTATTAATGAGCATCGTGGAAAGTGCGACCAAATGTGACGTTTAAATATTCATGAATCAGTAACTATAACGCAGTTCCAGTTCCATTCACAGACACGTGCAATACACACATACATACATACATACATTTATATATATACATATGTATCTACAATCTACTTCCGTCGCCAGACTTTCATTTACATACCTATTAGTCTAGGCCAAAATGACCTAAGGGGTTTATGGTCTCGTTTGTACATTTTTGCTGGCTTTGTCTGCTTTTGTCAACGGACCCCAATTAGCTATATAACTTAATAGTTTTAAAATGAAGACAGATAAATCATTATTTCGAATTATAAGTAAAACTGCTTAGCGAACTTCAAGTCACACATAAATGTTTCTCACAGTTTCATTTAAATGTAGTAAATGTGGTAAAACAAGGCTACCGATTTGAATCAACAGATCTGGCCAAAGAACTTCTAATCTCAAGATATTTAGCCATCTTTACCTTCACAGGCTAGCTGTAATGAGTAGAATACCGATTTCAACCGATTTTGCCATCTGAAGCATCAGTCTTATTTTGATATAGATCTCTGGCTAGAGGATGTTTTTATAGATTAGCAATGACGTTAGCTTCATTACTTAATTATTCCATCGGCAGTATTTAACTCGGTTCGTCAATCAAGAAAAGGGACACAATATATTGAGGTGCCAACAAGCTATTTGGCTTGTCGTTGGCTCGTTTGCCACAAATTTTCCCCTTTATGCGATGTGTATTTCTCAACAAACATTGCATTACGCATTATGCATTAATGCCCCCCGGCCTGGCAAGGGGGCTGAGGCCTGGCTAATGACCGCGGTTTTGGAGAGCAGCCAAATTAAACCATCATAATTTGAGTAATGATTGAAAACCCAAGGGTATTTGGCATTTGTAAGGGTATTTTTTTAAACTGAAACTGAAACTGAAACTGGAACTGGAATTGGTGCTAAGGCATCGCGATTGTTTTGGTGGCTTCCTGATTTGCATATGTAAATTTGAGCCAGCGCCACCGAAACCACCGTGGCTGTTGTCTCATCTGCCTGTCCGGGTCCTGGTCCTGTACGTGTGGTAATGGCTGTGGTGCCTGCATTTGCTTTGGGCTCATGCTCAACTTTTCCCTAAATTAATATCGCAATTTGCATGGTGCAAGTGTTAAATAAGTCGTTTATTGCATATTAAAAGACAGCCAATTTCCATTAAATTATTACCATGTGCTTAATAAGTATATCAGTAGCCGTATTGCTAACAAGATGATGATGTCTCATGTGGCCCAAAAGACAGCAGCTGCCTGTTAAAATAACCAAACTGGATTCTCAAATCTAAAATGTTTCAAAAGACAAACAAAGCACACTTGTTGCTTTGCATGTACACATCTACATTAAGAGAATATAAATAAAATGAAAGCATATTAACTGTATTAAAGAAACTCTTGATAATATTAAGAATACCTTTCGAATGGGGCAGATCGGCAAATCGTAGTAAACTTTTAAAACCTACTTGAATATATATTCTAGTCGGTCTTGACACTGTGGACGCCATAGCGATCAAGATTGGGCCAATTGCGCAATATCAGTTTGAGAAAGATTGGCACATTGATTGCATTTGATTGTTTCGGATGGCTGTTGCCCTATTGCTCAACACACATGTTGCATGAGGCATGTTGCATTCTGTATGTGGCCATTGCCGCTGCTCGTTACCCGCCAACAGCAATCGGTGCAATACCTATGGTGGTCAATTGTTGCTACGACTATGGCGAATATTCACCGTTCTTCTTCAGTTGCAATCGTGTTGGCGCCGTCACCAGCAAACTCCGACTCGGACTTGGACCCGCGACTCCCCCAAGACACCTTATGGAGGCAGCGCTCGCTCAAGCGTTCACCCAGTGTGTGCGTACTCGCGTGCAACTGTGAAACCTGAGCTCAGTGGTATAACTATAGTTATTGTTGCAGTAAACAGTAGCACGCACACACACACACACACACACACACACACACATGAACGCAAACACATGGAACATGCTGCAAAAACCACAGTCTCCATCTCCAGAGTGATGTTCAACAGAGGAGGAACAACGTAGTGCAGCAGGCAGTTTATCGCAAGCGTCCACTCAGAAAAAAGGCCCTGAAATGCAGTAAGTAGCCCTAAAAATTAGACAGATTTTTTTTTGATTTTTATAGAAAACATTTTAAATTATGAGATAATATTTTTCTTAAAATTAGAAAGGCAATCCCAAAAATTTTGTGTTTTTTTTTTCCTATCCTATAATAGAATAAAGTAGTTAGTATCTCGGCGTAAGTTTGCAAATTTTTTCAAATTAAAATTGTACAACTTTTATAAATTGAACTATCTAAAATGTTTGTGTGTGCAGTGGGCGAGTGGATCAAGGACCAAGATATACCGGCCAACAAGGCGAATCGCGACGGTTCCGCGGGAGTGGTTGTCCTTTCCATACACTCTCCCTCTCCACACTCTCTCCACTTTACTTGTAATATATAGAAAAAATAAAAGACACACACACAAACATACTTGCAAAAACTTAAAGTGTTTTTGAGTTAATATGGCAGTTGAATTGAAGGCTGATTATTGGAGCTGCTGATATTGCAGCTGGGACTTATCGTCGAAAGTGTTCATGTGCAGAGTAATTTGTAATTTGTGTTTCAAATACGCGTCAAATACTCCAATCTGATAACTAGATCCAAAAGTTACTTCATTTCTAGCATTTTGTGGAACTATATATATATATATATATATTATTGATCAGCATCAAATCGTCTCGGCTCGATATAACTGTGTCCGTGTTTCCATGCGAACTTGTTCGATTCTTTTCTGTAGGCTATCGATTTATCGGAAACTATATCATATTTTGGTGTCATAGGAACAATCAGTCAAAAGATGAATTATTGTATGAAAAACGACATTTCTTCCAAAAAATAGTTAACTAAACTTTACTTGTATTATTTGACTTTATTAATAGCTGAGTGCAGCGTAGCCCTTAGTGTGAGGCACTCGAGACAGGAGAATGCTCCTTATTATCGAAAGAATATTAGGTAAATGTCAGTTACCAATTACTTAGTAAGTTGAATGACCTGGTTAATGCAAGAACAACAAGGCTTAACAATCAAATATATGATATTGAATAGTTTTGCTGTGTAACTTTGGCAGCTTCAAATGTTTCTCTGTGGACCTTACTTGGAAGAGCGAAAAAATTAATCATGTTCGTGATTCAGCTTGGTCTGTCAAACGCAAATGTCACATTGATGAATGATTATCGTAATTAAGCGGATAACGACGTCAGGGACTTAACAAGGACTCGAGCTCGCCCCTTCCATTAGCCTCGTATCTTGCTCTCTCACACTGTTTTTCCCTGCCCAAGGCGCTGTGTGCAGTGTTGCCAACTTTCGGAAAGCCGATTAAAGCTGTTTATAAAGGTAAAGGAAGCTACAATTATTGGAATATTTAACAAGAAAAGAAACACAAAAAAAATAATTTTAAAATATTTCAATTATCTTATCAACATTATAATGTTATTCAGGTCCATTCTACATTAAACTTTACTTTTCCTGATATTGAACTGATCTAAAACTTTTGCAAACTGAGCGCACAATCTTTGCAGGCCTTTTAAGGCTAAAATGCCACAGCTAAATATGCAAAATAAAAAGTATGACAATCTTTATGAAGATTTACGTTTTGATTAAAAGCTTTGCATACGTTTTTAAATTCCAAAAAAAAAAGCTTTAAAAGGATTTTTTAAACCATTTAGAACGTTGCTGTACAACTTAACCCTTAAAAATGCTGTCAGTTATCTACACTTAATATTTGGTAACTACAAACCTAAATTGTGGACGATACAGCCTTTTGAATTCGGGGCAGAAGTTGGAGTGGCCGGTTTTTTTTTTTTCTTACCGATCTTGAAAGGATGTTATCAGCAATCAACCTTCCAACTAGCCTTAATATCGTGAATATATATGGGTATTATTATTTTGAGTTGATTTGCAGCAAGGTTTGAAAGAGTATTGTTATTAAGTGTCAAGTCATTTGCTTAAATATAATATTCTACTTTCGGTATTAGAGTACAAAAAGTGCGCTAACGTACCGAATCTGGCGGGAAAAAAGCGGAATTGACAACTCTGGTCGCATGGACGGTGACACTGCGACATGTGCAACTCGATGAGTTTGTCTTCAATCAAAAGCGAAAACACCAAAATGTAGCAGGACGCACGAGAACAAATACACACAACTTTTGCCACATTTCGACAAATATACTCGTAATGAGCCGAAGTTGTGTGAAACAACGTTGCAAAGTGATTGCCATAGTCAATTTTCAGTTATTGCCCATAAAGCTGGTCAAAATCCGAGTGCTTAAGGTCAAAGTGCGCTCTTAACTAATTTAATCTATATTCTCGCATATGAATGAGCTTCGCACACAGAACGTGGGATGCTTGACAGAAGCGGCGACCCACACAGCGACACAGACAGAGACATAGAGACATAGAGACAGAGAGACAGGGACGGGGAGAGAGTTAGGGACAGGTTCGGGTGGGAGAGGGGACTGTCTTCAAAAGTCAAAAAACACAGACGGAATAAGTCAACTCGATGCCATCACGGCAGCCGAGTCGAGCCATCTGCGAAATTAAATTGTAAATTTTCAAAGCTCCTGGGACAAATTTCTATCTTTTATATGTTTTTACGTCTGCGACGATGAAGAGGTAACGAATTATGGCAACAACTACGCCGTAAGCCTTAAGGGCGCGTGCTGGGTGGGTTTCTGGGTGTCTCGAGGTATCTCTCTACGTTTATCCCACCTCAGCCGACAGTGCCGGCTGCAGCCGTATCTGGGTAGGGCACCCACATTTATGTGTGCGTGTGGCCACATTGTCTTCCGCCCGTGACTGTGGCTCACCTCGGCGAGACAACTCGGAAACTAAAGCTACAAACGGCATCTGTCCTAACCAACAGAACAGTGACTCGACACGAGACACGAGACACAAGACACAAGAAACAATAAACGGCTCATGGGAAACAACAGACATGCCCTGCAACTGGGCATGTATTCACGCTCACTCTCATACTCATACTAATAGTCATACTCACACTCATACTCGCACTCACACTCACACTCATACTCATACTCATACTCACACTCGTACTCATACTCGTACTCATGCTTATATTTAAACTTAATACATTTGGGTAGCACTAGTCGCGACGAAGAGTCGATAACGGATATATATATATATATATATATATACATACGTGTACCTATTAGATTGACTAAGCATCAGCAAAAGATAAATTAGAACCCTCTTTCAAACAAAATATTATTATTAATGATTAAGCTATATCTTTGAAATGGTGGCATTTATTTGTATCGATATATATTTATATCGATAGTTATACTTGACGAGGCGGACTCGGCTGTCGATTCAGATTAATTATATCTATATAGTTTATGGTTTATGGAAGTTGCTTCATTCTGCCCGTAACATTCGTTTGTACAACTTCATTATACCCTATTTCTACATTTTTAATGGATTTAGGGTATAAAAATCAGTTTGTCTCTCAGCTGGCAGATAGAAACACATAAAGAAATAGTTAGGCGTTGGGAGCGTTGGTAGCGGGTAAACAACAAGTATAAAAGACGGGGACAAATGTTTATGAATAGTCTTGACATTTGACAGCTTGTTTATTTTATTTCGTCACATTTTCGTGATGATTTGTAGGCGGTTTAGCGCCAATTACTCCACGAATTTCAGAATGCAGACTGTAAACTAGTCTTTAAAAAGAACACGTTGGCGCCAATTCCCTAATAGATGCATGTATATTTTTGGAAATACCCATTACTTTTCTAAACTTAATCGTATTTGATTATTAACCAGTTTATATAACAGATGGGACGAAATTTCCAAAATAATTTGTAGGGGATAACATTTTTTATTTATAATAATTTCATTTGAATACTTTAATATTAGGTTATACCTCAAGGCATTTGCTCGCCTTAGCTTTGATAAACAATGCGTTAATCGATAATCGATTAGACCACGCCATACTACAAAAGTAAATCGATGCAGTCCATTTATGTTCCACAACTTTAAAGCGACATTTAGCAATTTTTTCATAGGTCGGACAATTAATTTGTTATTCATGCTCACTTCCATCTTCTACTACATCACTACATCTTACACAATCTTAGAGCTCGAGTCAGCTAACTTGAAAGATAGTCTTACAAAATAAGGCACTTTTCCATCAACTTTCCCACTGGCATTGTCTCCAGTATCAGAGAATTACTACGAAGCAAACATATTCCTACTTGTTTTTGAAATGTTTAAGTATGTGTAAGCATTCTATTGATTGAAAACACGAAATACATCATATGTATGTACATGCATCAACGAACGATTTAGAGAATAGTCCCGAGATCTTAAGCATAGGGACCCGGGCACATACATATGTACATATGTACATATGCCCACTGCCGAGTGTTGAACTTCCCATAGTGAATGGTAACTGGCTAATGGCTAATGAGTGTGAAGCAATAATATGTGATGCCAATGTTGCTAATGCCACAGTTTTTGGCATTTGCAGATCTGATTGGTGGGATTACGCAGCGGCTTTGAAGGGCTTTCTGAACGCTTTGGTGTCGACTTTGACAATAAGTAAATTGTTGACATTCAATTAGAAACAAATGCGTTGCTTTTGCCTTTTGACATGCCGTTTTAATGGGCAATCGGAATTTGTTGGGCAGCTCAGGGGTGTGAGTGAGTGAGTGAGTGAATGAGACTCAGAGCCAGAGCCAGACCCAGACCCAGACCCATGCCGAGTCAGAGACCGTAACTGAGAGCCAGGCAATAACTGGGACAGGGAACGAGACGGACAACGACAACAGCAACAACAACAAGAAGAAGAAGAAGAAGAACAACAACAACAACAAGAAACACAGCGAGACCGAGACCGAGGCCAAGACGAAGAAGTTGCCATTTTACTTAATCCAACTTAATGGTCATGTATCGCACTTGATCGTGTCAATTTATCTGTCAAACGCGTAGTCGTTTAATTTCTGTGACAGAAACGCGATTAGTAACGTTCCATTGTGACAGCAGCAGTAAAGGCAACAACAACAACAACAACAGCAGCAACAGCAACAGCAGCAACAACAGCAACAGCAAACAGCATCAGCAATCAGAAATTGTTGCGCTGGCGCTGACGAGTTGTGCGAGTGAAGGAGTCAGGTGTCAAGCTGGTCGTGGCAAGGTGTGGGACAACATGGAAAGAATGCCACAGCGATGTCTGCGTCACAGCCAGCCTCGTTGTTCAAGGCTAATTCTGTCAGCTGTCAGCGCTGTCAAGAGTTGTGTGGCGATTCTCTAAATTGTCACCGTTGCAAGAGTTTGGCTTTTGATACGCTTGCCCCGCACTCAAGTCTTCAACAAGCAGCTGCTGGCAACAAGCAGCTGAAACGAGCATTAGATACAAATCGCCGAGTACAATGGCAATGACAACAAAAACAACAACAAAGCTTCTAGCAACGATTACAAGTGTCAGACAAACTATAACCATCAAATACAATAACAACTGACTCAACTTGCCAACTTGATCATTTTCGTTGATTGCGCACATAAAAAATGATTTATTTAATTTTATTTAAAGCAAACTTATTTCATACAAGTTTTGGGCAACCAATCTTAATCGTCGTCAGCTCTTTTCAAGCGTTCGCTTTAATTAACAAGCTTACAAATTTACATTCTCAACTGATGTACATATATATTATTATTGGGAACATGAAGAACCGATACTGATCTAGCTAACAGTAGTATCAGTTGTACCTAGTTGTCACATTCCGATATTCCGAGAGATTTCGCTACTGATTGTGCTCAGTTTACCAGGAGAGAAAGAGAAAGAATAGGCAAATATCTGAAACTGTGAAGTAAGCATTCTCAGAGGTTTCCCAGAGATTTGTTAATATGGAAAATGTGATTACAGCAGTAATAATAATATTAATAATATTAAAATAAGACAAACTTCTCTAAGATAATTATATTATCGAGTAGTTGTTGCAGATGTTTCATACAATTATTCAAGCTGACCTTAACGATTAATTGAATTTATTGTCTGCTGTTGCCGCTATCGAAACTCAAATGTATAAATTTTTGGTGTACATTTATTATGAGCGGCAATAATGAAAATCTGGGGTCACTCTAGCAATCCAATAAATGAAAAGCAAAAATATAAAGGGGGGGAAAAGGGGCAAGGCGCAAGTCGGAAGTCGCAAGGCGAAAGAGAAAGAGCAAGAGAAAGAGCAGGAGAAGGACCAGGACCAGGAGGGGGAGGGAACTGAAGAACCACTGCTGGCTAACTATGCATGAACCAAGCATTTCGTCCATACTTACGACACCCGTGGGAGCAGCCAATAATTTCAAATCGGACACATGCACACTCACGCACACACGTACTATATACACACACACACACACACACACACACGCACACACACACATCGACCACACCCATGCACTCATGAATCAATGGCACACATATGAGTATCCGTCCGTGCTAGCATTTGAATCCTTGAGCGACCCGCAATTCCAAAATAACAAAATGCCACTGCTTGAATTTGAAATTTTTTTTCACATCACGTAGCTACTTGAAAGTCGACCGCAGAGCTCCGCTTTTGAATTTTCCTATGTACCTATACGTATACAGTATATGTATATGTATGTATGTAGTATATGTAGTATATACTCATATACTAAATAGTCAATTCTTATATGTACATACCTAAACAACTCTCCACCTTAGCAAAGAACATAACTTGAATTTGTTAATGCATTCATTATTTTATTGTTTTTTTTTTTTTGTTAGCTAAGCATTGACAAACATTTTCAAGCTGTCTGACTTAATTTCAACGCTGGTTATTCATTTATTAATAACCATAAGATAAGGTGCAATCAAACAATAGTTGAAAGATTGTCGCCTTAACTATCTATAACTACTTGATAAATGCAAAGAGTCAAGCGACGAGAAACAGAAATTAATTTCTAAATTATCCAATTTATGGATATGCAGAGAGAGAGAGAGAGAGAGAGAGAGAGAGAGAGAGAGAGAGAGAGTCTTAAAGTATCCTCCATTTGGTATATCTTGTGTGGCAAAAACAAGTAACGCCAGTTGAGGTCAAAACAAATTTTGAAGAAATTTAATTAAAGTTGTAAAACGAAAAATATTCAAAAACTGTGCTGGCTGTGCAACAAGCAAGTGAATTTCCATGTCGAGAACGATACTTAATGAAAAACATACCAGACTACAAGTTCTAACCTGAATAGGTTGACAATTGATATAAAAAAATGATATTAAAGTTGTGAAAAGTGTGAGTAACGTGCAGAAGAAAGCATTTGTCACAACAACCTCCTCCACTTTAAGAATTAATCAGTAGCAATAAGAAAATAGGAATATAAACAAACAATATTTAAACTTTGATTAGAAACATAAACTATTTTTGACAAAATTAATTTAGATACTTTTCTATTTCTCGTTAGAAATGCAGAATGTAGACTATACTTGTAGATATGCAGTAACTAAATCGATGGGCTATAAATGAATGCATTTTAAGCTCTCATTTTGTAGTTTTTCCATCGATTGGTGGTGGCAGCAGACTCCAATACAATCGCTGGCCACAAATCGAGTGAAACTGGGATCAGAGCTTAGATACTTGTGAAGAAGTGACCTTATGTACACAAGTAAACATGTATGTACAATATATTTGTACATAGTCTGAGATAGATATGTATATATATATATATGGAATGTTGGATGAGTTTGCGGTTGCTACTGTTTGTCGCTATACCTTTTTGTATTGTGTCTTTGTTGTTGTTGCCATTGTGAAAACTGTAGCGAAATAAAATGAAATATTTCAAATGACCACGTCTTGGCTATTTTCCGTTACATTATGGTAAAATATTACTGTGCCATACGCTCTGTACTGGCCATAACATGCTCTCGTGTCCGATGGCTGTCTAACGGTCCAAGAGTCCAACGGTCCAGTGTTCCGTGCAGCGGCCTCTTGTTGGGGAAAGCGTGAAGCGTATAAAGTCATAAGGGTTTATGCATGAATTGATTGCAGCAGCAGCAGAAGCAGCAACAGCAACAGCAGCAGAAGCAGCAACAGCAACAGCAGCAGCAGCAGCAGAAGCAGCAACAGCAGCAGCAGAACCAAAGTCCGCACAAATACCACCAACACCACCACCACCACCACCACCACCACCAGCACCACCACCACCACGACCGCTGGAAGCAGTCGGACACTTGCAGGCAATATACTCGTAATAAAAGAATAAGAATTATATGCTTTTGTGTAGCATTTCGCTTTAATAATCTATGAAGTGGCTACAATAGCAACAACAACAACAACAGCAGCAGCAACAGCAGCTTCTTAGCTCGAACCAGTTCTGTGTCTTTGGCAGCTAGTTGTTGTTGGCCAAGTTTGGAGCGTGTAGCGGGGGGGGAAGCGCAGCTGTGCCAGCTCAATTGCCTGTGGCTGCTCATTGTCTGACTCGGGAGTCGAACTTGGACAATTCGCACTCGCACTCGGACTCGGACTTTGACTTTGACTTTGACTCATGGCAGCCCAGCTGCATTGACAAGTGAAATATTTGACATAATTAAATTTTGATACAAGTCCATAACTATTAGACATTCCGGATATCTCGTTAGCCCCACCGCAAAGCAAAACAAAACGACGACGACCAGCACACAATGGACGGACAGATTTCTGCCCAGACCATACGTACATGGGACATGTAGACCAAACATCTTTCATCCTGCGGCGTGTCAAGGCACGTTATTCAGACTTTGTTGACTTCGTGACTGACCAACGGTCGTCCTGAGACGACAAAAACCAAACACTTTCGTCTCACGTACCATCATTGACGACCTGCAAATGCTGTTGCTGCTCCATCTTATGCTCCCACTCCCACTACCACTCCTGCTCCTGCTCCTGCTCCTGGTGCTACCAGTTCTGTGCGGGAATTCCACTTGTCATTAACCTTGTTATTAAAACACTTTTGTTTATGACCATAACATCTGATGTCCCAGCCAGCCTGATGAGGGGACAAACTGTACAAATAACAAATAACTAACGTGCATTGTTATATTCGGTGTGAGAGCCTGACCATTTCCACATAACTCAGGCCACAGGCCTCAGGCCACAGGCACAGGACATAGACTTGGCGCCAACAGTCGACAGACAAAAGACACCTTGCACTCTCACTCACTCGTCCAGTCCAGTCTTCCCATCTTCCCCCCGCCAACTTTCAGTCCCAGTCCAGTGCTGTGTGGCCGTTAAAGCTTCCGTTGCTGGCACTTGGCGACCATTTGTTTTCCGGTGATCATCGCAATGTAAACGAAATGTGTTCAATTTGTTTCTGCTGCAAGCACACGTATAAAACACACTAATTTGCGGCATCGCTTCTGGACATATCAGCAATTTGTTTCAACCAGCTGTCCCCAGAATATACACACACACACACACTCATACTTACACACACACACACACACATTCGTAGCCGTAAGTGCCAACTGTGGTCAATCTGCCAACAATTTTACTTGCTCACTCCTCACTCAGCCAAACGCCAAATTGACAAAACCCTAAAAATAAAAAAAAAAAACGCAAACAAAGAAATCAGATTCGGAGATTTTTTTGCGTTTTGTGCCGCTTTCTTCAGAGTGAGAAGATTTGAAATGAGCAAACTGAATTTGGAATTTTATTGTTCTTTGTAATGTTCCTGCTTATAATTAGAAGTGCAATAAATCATAGCAACATTGATTTAGTCAACTCTAGGTCTGAACAACAATCATTAAACAAATCAAATCTTAATTAAACAATGTACATTCTTGGGCATTTTGGGGCCGACTCCATAAGGTATATATATATTTTATTGATCATCATTAATAGCCGTCGAGTCGATTTAGCCATGTTTATGAACACGAGCCGAGGATTTAGTATAGAGCTTAATTTTTTTAATGGATAACTGCGACTACAATGTGATTTAAAGCTGAAATAAGGCCAATTCCAAATTGTTTTACTTATTTTTCATTTGCCAATAAAAAAAAAAAAGATGCAACTTTTCTACACGACTTCGGCTGGCGAAGTAGAGATATTTAGGTAAAATGATGAGATAATATGAGGTTCATTTGTACAAATGATCATGGGTATTGTCGCTTTTTGTCATAATCTTCGAGAAGCATTACAGCGTCGCTCGTTATGAAATCTGAGACGCAGCTCGATCGAAAACCACACTCAAAAGCCCAGTGGCTGACCAGCAAAACAAAAGTAGCCGCCTGCCACATGATTGAAGTGCAGCATTAACTCCGAGCCCTGTTCAGCTATCAGATGATGTTCAAGCTAATAAAAAAGGGAGCAAGATTTGTCGAATGCACGATGCTCTGACCGCTTGGCTGAGACACATGCCTAAATTTAGGTACTTTGAGTGAATGCAAAGTAAATCACTTCGAGAGGGTATCAAAATGGGTGATGAGACATAATCACCGCAAACTGCTTACTCTCATTATACCATTTTGATCGGGCCAGATTTGAGATTTGAGATGGAATCACACCAAAACCACATTCAAGAAGTCGTGCCTTTGAGCAATTTTTTTAACGTAAGCTGAGACCAAAACCAAAAAAAAAAAAACAAAAAAAAAAAACTTTAAAGCCAAGATGCTGAAAAACACTTAACTAAACTAAAGGTAACAAAAATGTTGTATGAGTCAAGTATAATAAAAACTTGCTTAGAAATTTAGACAAATCGCTGGGCTTCGGTAAATACCGATGACAATAAATGATGGGAAGTAAGCAAGTTTGTTAAGCAAAACAAGAAACTTTGTAACAAACACAATCGGCTAGTTGAAATGGCCCAAGTCTGCCGTTCAGCGTTTTTGCCCTCGATCTAATCTTTGCATTCAAAGGCTCCAACTTGGACGGTGGTCCCATTTGTTGTTGCCTTGCCTCCGCGATTCGGTAACCGCTCCTGGTGTTCGTACTTTTGAAGCTACTGTCACTGTGCTGCATGTGTAATATGATTCCTCTTTTGATGCCAAATGACAAATCAGATACAAGTCGCGCCTCACGAATCGAGCTCTGGCTCGATTGCATTGACAATTCGCTGGCTGGCAGTCTTATGCTAGTCATGCCGGATTTAATAAAGCCATGCCAAAGGGGGTAGATGGTAGATGGTAGCTGGATTCAGAAATAAGACCAGCATGCATATTGTATGACTCGTTCCTTCAGCTCTTTCAATCTGCTCTGAGCTGCATAATAATATTGTCGAGTCTTTAATAATTCTTCCTAACGAAATTGCGTAGAAACTCATTAACGAACTCAAAGGGGCCCAGCTCACGGATGGGGTGCAGAAGTTGGAGGAGGCTCAAATTGAATTCCATGCTTCAAGTGCGAGCATGTTGTTGTTGGGTGTTGTTTATGTAAGAACTGCTTTGGAATTATTTATGAACCCGATGGGAAAAGCTTTGAATGTGTCGCAATGCTTGCCACGGGCCTTGCCTGAATACCTAATTCCGGTTGCGTCCCCCCCTTTCCGGACAGTGTGGCAGGCACCAGAACCTGGGGCCGCACAACTGGGAATACATTTGCTCAAAAAGTGGCGCATCGTGCAATAAACAAAAGTGTTTTCCAATATAAGAAACGTTTTATCCTATAATGTGGTAATCGCTCGCGTAAAAGGCGACAAATCATTTAAACCCTTTCCCAACCCATTGACCGGAGCAGCCACTCCCCTTCCATGCCAGAACTGTGCCCGCCTGTGGCTGTTGCCTAACGAATGTAATGCCATGTATCCATTCAGTCATTCGGTACAAGGGTGACAACAATAACAACACAAGCAACAGCAGCCCTCGCTTCCGATCCTGTATCTTCTACCCACCCATGAATCTGGGCCCAGGGCGGAGGCGAATCACACACTCTAACCCCCATTGGAACCCCCCCCCCCCCCCCCCCCATCAAGCTGAGCTGAAAAATGTATGTGCACACGTTAACCCTTTGAGCATTCGGCGAGTAGTCAAGTCCTTTGGACACAACCAGGGCCCCTGGGCAGCTAATGGTAATGTTGCATGCAGTCGCTCCTTTTCAAATTGGGCATCAGTGGTAGCATCATCAAGGCGGTAGCTTTTAGCTGGTATACGAGTTCGGTATACTGTAGCTGGTAACTTAAAGCACCCAGCCCTAACCAAAACCCCACCCCTTCACCCCATCACCCCTTCACCCCTTACCGCCATTCCGTATAGAGTACACCGCACCTTCCCGGCATGCTAAAGGCCAATTCGAATGGGCCATGAATCTCTTCCGCCTTGGTCGTGCCAAAACATAAAAGTGAAATTTGTTTTTTATGACATCTTTATTCAGGCTAAATAAATACAAAGTATTATAGTGCCAGGGGACATTTGTGGGTGGGTTAGAGTGACCCGGTTCTCGGTTGCATTTCATTCCATTTACCCCATTCTGAACTGCCTTCATATTGATTAGCCAGCCGTTCATGATAAATAAACCATTATGCAGTTACTGCGTTACTGCGTACACCCATCCAAAATAACGGCGTGAAATTCACTCGCCGCAATAATGTTGCCAACAAATGCGAGCCACATATCAAAAATGTGAAACCCAAGAGACCCATCATTACCGGCTAACAAATTATCTAAGTAAATCGATAACTTCCTTGCAAAACAAAAAAAAAAAATACCAATTGATATGAAAACAACTTTTTTTCTAGCTAATAGCTTGACATTCAGCAAATGTGGCCGATCTGCGCCCAGTCGAGTGTTAAGGTTTCGATATATTTAGAAGTCCAAGTCTATAGCACCTATATATTTGCCACAATTTCAAGGATAGAGTCTCTAAACTCGGAAGTTGGGATGGTAACCAAATGTTCAACATGCCACGTTCAACAAGGACATGGAGATTACTGAGAACATATCCAGCTGACATAAAACTGGCCATACTCGTTGCAATACGCAATCGGTTAAGATTTTAGTGGTTACAAGAAACTGTTTTCATTTGATCTAGTAACTTATTTATAACATGCCCAATAAATAGAGCCGTGTTATTGCTTACGGGCATTAAGGCCATCACTATGAATATGAACATGAATATGAATATGAATATGATTTTCCCATCCCTGCTGGAACCCCTGGGAAATCGCTCAATTGGCAAAATGAAAAGTGTCCGAAAATAAACTCACAAATAGACAGTGCCTCTGTGCCTCCATTACAGAGCATAAACTTTTCTACAAAGACATATATATATATATATATATATATATATATATATAGACACACATACAGATACAGATTCGTGTGGATAGACTTTTAGAGGCATTCTCTATTCTCTATTAGATTGCTCTGCGTTTATGAATTTTCGATTAATCAACGCATGACTTTCATTTGCTGCTCTTCTCTCCAAGTTGTGATGACATATCTGACAGGATGAAAGATTGTGCGACGGCGACGGCGACAGCGACGGCGACGGCACAGTTTCGACAATTTCATTTATGGTAATTTGCATGTTCAACAAAGGTCGTGAAATAAATAGGGACAACAAATCAGGACACGCCGTCGTAAGCGTCATGTAAATTGTGTCTGCCCGCCTCTGGTAATTGTGCACGTTCGCAAGGGCAAGGTGGGGGGGAGAGACACGCCCGAACATGTCATCGAGGACGGTACCGTTTAGCCAGTAAAAATGAACAGCAGAGGCAGGAACAGCAGCAAGCACCAGCAGCGCCAGCGACAAGTCCCATGTGAGCAGTGAAGTTTTTTAATCAAGCCGCCTGTCAAGTGTTTGCAAAACAAATACCGCGCTTATCCATCAATCAAAACACGCAATATGGCAGCGTGACTTTCCACAACTAAGCAGCAACAGCAGCAACAACAGCAACAGCAGTCGCAGCAGTCGCAACAGTCGCAACAGTCGCAGTAGCAACAGCAGCAAAAGCAGCAACAGCAGCAGCAAGTGGTTCTTGACACTTGGCTGCTTGGCGAGTGCTAAACCATATGGAACGAAGCGGAACAATAAAGCGACACTGTCAAACATTTGCATACACGACACCCACCCCACCCCACACCACCACCACACATACAGAACGACAACCAAAACAACAACAACAACAGCAACAACAACAACAGCAGCCAGCGAAACAACGAACCACGCACTTCAAATACATGCTTACGTACACACACACACACACACACACACATACACACACACACACACACAGCACACACAGCAGTTGACATGGGCGGTCGGTCACCAATACAAGCATACAATGGGATAGGTCTGTGCATATTTTCATTCTTTTTAATTGCAGCTAATCAAGCTGTTAACTTCGTTACACTTGATACAATCAAAATGTTAAATCGGAGTTGAGTTCCACATCCAGAGAGCTGTCAACAGCCAACAGTTTTTTGTTTTTTTTTGTTTAATAAACCACATTGGCTATATACTTTAGTCAGAAAAAAATAATTCTTCCTGAATAATTTTTGGAATGTCGCCATAAAATTAAAATCGCCTTGGAAGAAAGAAAATGTTTCTTGTTTTCAGAAATAATTTTTAGATATAAGAAAAAAATTTATTAAAAATAGAAAGGTTTTCTCAAGGTTCAAATACGTATTAATTAATTAATTATTTCAACAAAAAGCTAATGTTTGAGTGATTTTTTTTGTTACACAGATGAAAAAACAATCGGAGAATCATTATCATTATTTTTCTAAATCTGAGAAAACAAAAGCAAAACACTGGTTAAGAAATATACTTCTTTTTTTTTAATAATAAGGTGAGTAAAATTCAGCGCGATATTTGTCTGAGTGTAGCCAAGGTCGCTAAGGGTTCCAATGTCAATGCCCCAAGTGCGGTTGCAATAACAATAACGGTAGTGCCACCATCATCAGCTGAGGCAGCACGCAGGTAAAGCTTCACAATGGGATCCAATGGTATTTCGGCATTCTGGGGCACAGCCCAAGGGTTAAGGGAAGGCTCTTGTTCTACTTTTCGAGCGTATTGTGTCGAAATTGATTCTTAAACGTTCTAAAGAATGATGCGAACTTGACTTCAGCTGCCAGCCACCCTCTGCAATCAACCCCAGCTAAATAGACGGATGCCAGCGAAACGTTTGCCGACTGGGATGGAGGAGGGGTGGCGAGCGGGAGGCAACAGGAACAATACATTGAACAGCAGTTCCTGGTGTAAAACAAGCAGAACAACCACAGAGAGAGCGGAAAAGAAATTGTAAATACAATTGTATAAATGTCACAAAAAATGGGATCAAAATATGGCAGCAGTTACACTTAGAGATACAGCACACATATTGGCGAAACAATGAATCCGAACTACACACACACACACACACACACACAGATACACACACATACACACACACGGGGGAACATCAACCCCAATATGGTAAAATATATGCGCATAGATATGAGTACAGATGTCGAGAGTTTTAAATTGCATTAACTCATTTAATGATGTTCAAATTGAGGCTGACAAATAATGGGGAGTTTTTCAACTGGTGGCGCCTCATTCCCAAATCTCACGCCACTTTGTGACACCAGCAAATAGCCCCGACTCCCGGCAACCGGTAGAGACCTAGACCAGACCCACACCGGGACCCAGTCACTGGCATCACTTTAAATTGCTGCTGTCAAAGCGACAATGTGTGCGAGTGTGTGTGTGCGAGTGTGTGTGTGTGTGTGCGGGCGGGCGGGTGGGCGGGTGGTCGGGCGGTGCTGGCTGTTTGTTGAGAAATGGGCTGAGGCGGGGAGCTTTGGTTAAACTATTTGTCATGTCTGTCACACTCTCGTACATCTTTGTCAACACTATTTAGAAGTTTAATATATTTTCACTTTGTCAAAATGCCAGTCAAATATTTAATATACACGCGCTACAAGTCAACGTCAGCAGTTCCTCCTGCCCGATTTCCGAGTCTAAACATACATACATATCTATGTATGTGTTCTCTCTCTCTCTCTCTCTCTCTCTCTCTCTTTCTTTATCCGCACGGTATCCATTTACGACCACCGTTTTATGGACCTAAATAGTTGCTTCACATAGACAAAATGCTCGCCGAGAATAACCGAAAAATCTGTGAAAAAAAAAAAAAAAAAATGCTTTGTGTCACACTTTCTCTAAAGCACAGTCTCTTCCTTCAAAATAAATGTTCAATGTTAACAAATCTCTAAGAATTCTCGACCGTGGTTAACTATGGGCTTAAAGTTCCTCCTCTTCCTTGTCTTTCTCTTTCTCACTCTTCTTAACGTTTTACTCTTTATATCTGTCTGATTGATTTTTTTCCTGGTCTTCCCCAATCCTAGCCATAAATGTTGGACCACTTTTCATTTTTAATACCCCTAGATAATTTATTTGATTTTATTACTTGTAAAATTTTAAGTCAGTTTAAAATTGTTTCTAGTTTGTATAATTTATATAATATTAAAATGTTATACAAACTCTGGCACCAGTGGGAAACAGGTGAGAATTTCGAAAATGTACCTTCTAAATTTGGCGACCCTACTTTTAAGATTGTGGGAATTATGAAAGGTCCCATTTAGCACTATGATAAACGCAGATATGAATGAGAATGTGTTCCAAGTTGATATCTCTAGTTTTAGGGGCCCCACAATATATACATATGTTGCACTAATACGGACACATAGCATGATGAACAAAGCGATACCCAGCTCAGTCTTCGCCAGCAGAGTAGAAGAAAGTAAGAACTTGATTAAGAAAAGCAAAAGATACAAAGTATTATTGCAAATTGCAAGCACGCATCATGTGAGACGGGCCCTGGCCATAGTATTATGTTCCGAAAATCTAAAAATAATCCATCAATAGATTGGGGTTCGTGACTAGAAGTGAATGTATATGTATATCGAGATTTGTTAATATGACGCCAATGTTCTGGGAAAGTCACGCTCCAAAGTGCTCACTGCTCGCTTTATTGTAATGTCAGAGATTAGGAGACTGCGGCAGCCTAGTTGCGTCGTCCAGTTTTATGATAGACCGCATCGTTCAATGGACTGAAGAGACCACCGTGCAAAGGAAGCAAGGAATCTGAGACGTAGTCGAAGTCGGAGTCGGAGCCGAAGATGCAGATGGAGATGGAGATGGAGATGGAAATGGAGATGAAGATACCCTCATGAACTGTTCGAAATTCTATAGAGTACATTCCGACTAATAAGTATGGTGTATTTTGTGTGTGTCTGTGTATATGTGTGTCTGTGTGTGTGTGTGTGTGTGTGTGTCTGTGTGTGTGTGTGTGGATGTTTGTGTGTGTGGATGTTTGTATATGGACTGGGCTGCATTACACCCCGAAGTTAGCGGCATGTGTTGCCAAAGTATGTTCTTTGAGGTATACATATTTTCACATAAAATATCATGTAAACACATTTCATATGTATGGAATTGTAAATACTTTTGTTTCCGATTTTTATTTCATGTGCTATATATAAATATGCAGGTATGTACATATGTATGGATGTATGGATGTATGATGTATGTACAGTCAACTTTAGTAACGAATCATCTCGAAGGGTGCTGAAAATCTCTTACCACAGTCCGATCAGACTAATGACAGTTTGTTACTCAAATGCGGGACAAATAGTACCCAAATCATTTCACTCATATCATATCAAATGCCTTCCACTAGCATGCCTTCAAGAATGCTTAATTTGCAGTTGAATTGCAACACAGCCGCAGCATTCAACAGTTATCGCTTATCCATGAAGTAGCAAGAATCACACACTGTGTGTTGTTGCAACTACTTATAGTCGGAGAATTTATATAGCGAGAGCTTCGCATAAAAATGGAAGCCTCACTGACCATACATATACGAATGCACATATGTAGGTACACTCTGAAAAAAAAATGGAGAGAAATCTTTAAGTATTAGAAGAGCCTCCACCAAATCGACTATCGACAAAAATGCATTTCTGCATTGTATTAAAAAATGCATTTCTAAAAAGTTGAAATCCAAGCACTGATTCTTGGAAGAAAATCCATTTTAAAATTGA